>JAJEJH010000121.1:0-485619 GCA_026122585.1 Anacardium occidentale | reverse complement strand
TCAAGTTTGACACCTTAACCCATATGGTGCGTGCTATGTCACAAAATTTGGCCAAAGTGCTACAAACCCAACTTCCTTCTACAAGTAGCCGACACCAGACACCATACACCATCCCCACCGAATGAACGGCTCCCATTTTAAGCCAAAACCCCAATAAGCCATGAGCAACCTCCTGCCCAAATAGAACCTCCACACCATGAAAATGAATGTGAATCTTGATTATAAGTATACACCTGAAACCCCATTATGAATGTACTGAGGTGGTGTATTACATCACTTATAATACACCACCTCAGTACACAACAATACGCCTGAAACCCCATTTCATAACCTCTACATATACACTATGAAATCTAATGAATATGCCAAAAGGGCAGACATACTTAATCCTTACTGAAGCCATTGATGTTGATCATACCATAATTATGCACTACCAGCATGCTACAAACCAAGCACTAATTACAATGACAATAAGTCACAGCATACACCTTTTATTCTATTAAACGTTATGGTTAGCTAGCCTTTATGGTAACATAGCTTTCTTGTATGGAGAACTCTCCAGAATAGCTTTCTCATTTCACCCAATCATCCATTCAGAGGCAGTTATTTAAAATAACCTTATGTTTCATTGCGTTTTCCAATCAAAATCTGATATAACTCAATCCCTTTTAGTCAATAACAACCTTCATAGTATCGAGCCATAAAAAAAATTATTGATTACGAAAATCCTATGTGAACCCTGTGCAATAGTTTCCATAAAAGCTTATCTGAGATGATTTTTTCACGGGTAAACTCATATTCTGTAACTTATTTAAGAAAAAAAGGACCTCGGTCTGTTTGTTTCAAAGGAAAATTTAAGTTTTTTCCTATAAAATTAGAAACTTCAAGCTTGCGAATTCCCACGAAGGAAAAATAAATAAAAAATAAAACACTCGCAAAAGACAAACAAACACCCAGATGACAAATACCCAAAAGGAAACCAATTTCAACATAGAATTTGGTAACAAACATGAAAACTAATTCATCCGATTCTAAACACGGATCCGTTCATAAATTAAACAACTGATCCTTCCAAAACATAAAATGAAATATTTTATTTAAGAATAATTCATTTGAGCTCGAGTTGACTAAAGATCCATACCAAAAAAAAATTACAAAATGCAACATAATCTTATCATGTATCGGTGGGACTCCGTCATCTATGATTCTCGACAAAAAAAATTACAGAACATAAAAAGTTGAAGGTAAAGAAAGTGTTAAAAAGGAGATGCACCTGTGAACGGTAGTTCGTTGTGTGAGTATTTTTCTCTCGTTGTTATTCTCTTATCGGGCAAGCAAGAAAGAAAGACGAAAGTCGAAGAACAGAAAATGAGGGTCAAGGCGAGCGTTGGACCCCAAGTGAAAGAAATTGATTTGTTCTGTTTAGGATATCATCATCTCAATTCAAGCAAAAGGTGTTTGATTAATATAACCCATGAGCGGTGGATGATTTAGCAGCAAAATATATGACCCTTTAAGCTGGTTGAACACATATTTTATTAAATTATTTCTTACATTTTTTAACAATTAATGATCATTTGTTGAGCAAGAAAGTCAAAGATTTTTTGCGAATTTGCTTTTAACATCAATTCTTCGTAAATTTGGGTTAAGAGTATAATTCTCTGTCTTAATAATTAAGTTTTATTATTAATTATTTAAAAATTATGGAAATAGTAAATAAGAACATATATACGAGCAATTGTATTTATCTTTTTTTTTTTTCAACCGATTCTTAATTTATATTATTAATCTAAATTAGAAGCATGATTTTTAATATTATATATATGAATTGAAATTTTTACAAAACCTTTTTATTTACTACAATTCTTTGTTTGTATAAAATAATAAACATGATTTTGAATTAGAATTTGTATAAAATTAAAAGACATCATAAATAAGAGTAATATGGTAATATAAATATGGTCTAGGTTAAACATAATAAGTATGATTATATTTAAAGGTTAAAATGCGAATTTTTAAACAATTGGATGGTTCAAATATATTTTCCCGCCCAATGTTTGACTTTAAAATCTTTTTCGTCCTTATTTTGAAATAAGTAATACTTTCATGATTAAAATAAAATATAAATAACATTTTTATACAAAAATAAAATTTTGTTAATGAATAAACAATATTAGCAAGTAAAATTGTTATTTAATCACTACTATTTTATTTTTTAAAATTATTAAATGATATAAAATTAACAAAAATTAAAATAAATTATATAAATTTCAAATTTAATAGATTTTTGGAAGTTTAAAAAAAAGTTTAGAGGCCTTCTAACCTCCTCCCACCTTTAAAATACCATAAAAAGTCCTCTATTCTTCGATAAGAACAAAGATTTTTAATCTTCTAATCTCAAATAGGTAATAAGGGTAAACATATTTTCAGTTTAATTTTTTCGTCGTACCATCATTTTTATGTCTTCACAGTCTTCAAGAGCACAAACAATATATTGTATACGGAGTCAAATTAGAGCACCACTCTTGGCAAGACAAGCCCTAATCTATCAACTTTCAGATCTTGTTCTAATTTGCCCGCCAAAATTTTGTCTATTAAGTGTTCTATAATAGATTAGGATTAAATTTTTATATATATATATATAAAAAACAAAAAGTTAATTCAAAATCTAAAAATCTAAAAAAAGTATTAAATAATAGTGAACATTTTAACCAAAAAAAGGATACGATAATAGTGAAAGTGAAGATGGAGATTATGACAAAGAAAGGCTTTATAGAAGAAAAGGCCAAACACCTTCTAGTGAAATTTTATTTCTTAATATTTGATAACATTAAGATAATATATTTTATAAATGTAAACTATATATATAATTAGTTTATGATAGATAATATTAGAATATATCGATTCACTTCTGTTTCTATCTGTAATTCGTATTTGGGATTTGAAAACTACTATTTAAGACCTGTTAACTTCTATTAAATGTTTTGTTTTTATCGGCCAAGAAATGTAGAAGAATAAGAAAAAAGGGGAAAAAAAGATGCAAAGGAAAAAGAGCATATATAAAGTAGTAATGTAAAATTGTAATTTGTTTACTGTTTGGGGTATAAATAATATTAATTCAATTATTTAAACACTTTTTTAAAGGCATTATTTGTGTGGTATTTCTGAAAGCAATCCAATCCTAATGCTGTCCAACCTAACAAAGAATTTTCCACAAATCACTTTAAAAAGTATATTTGGATATTTTAAATTGGCTTTTTTATTATTTGAAATGCTCTCAATAGTTCAAAGGCACTTTCAAACACAGATACAGAATTAACTAGATAATCTTAAATAATTTTTTTTTTTTTAAATCTTTGAGGTTTTTTAATTTAATAAGTTACTTTGATTAAATATATTATCACGTTATTCCTATTTAATTTAAAAGTTTATCAACTAATTTTATTTATTTTCTTATATAAATTTAAATAAATTATTTATATTAATTTTAATAAATTAAAAATTATTCATATAAATTTTAATAAAATATTTGTTTATAAAATATTTATTTATTTAATTTTAAAATTAAATTATATTATAATATAATTGAAATATAATTTCATAATATTATAATAAAAGGACTAAAACTTATTTCCTCCCAAAAGTTTCTTTAACTGAAAAATCTTTACTTAAAAACTTTAAAAATCATATTTTCTTTTTAATTTTTATTAAATTTTTTTCATAAAAATAATTAAATTCCTTTACAAAAAAATATTAATATTAAAAAAATTTAATATAAAATAATATTAAAAATAAAAAATTTATAAAAAGTTACATAATTTAATCGACAACTAGATTTAATCACTTTTGCCATCAAAACGATTAAATCTAGCCGTCAATTGAACTAGATAAATATTTTCATTCATCTAATTAAACATGATCCAAGAGTATGAGATAATATGTTAAAAAATCTTTCTATAAGCTTTTTACTCTCGCAAGAAAAATCCTATTACTTTTCAAACCTTCAGATTTCTTTGTAAAACTGTATAAATAGCTAGCTTTAATTGATATAATTCATTCAATTTCGATCATTATAGTAATGCAAGAAGGCTGTCTGTCCGTCTTGTGTTATTTGTTGTTTTTATTTTATGTTTTTGATATTTCTTTGATAGTTTGAGTTTGGTAGACTTAGTACTGGATCTCATGTTTGTATACTAAGATCGCACAATTCAATCAGGGTCATGAGATGAAGGCTTTCTAGATTTTCCTTCCTGCCATTGCTTGCTTGATTTCTCTCATTCAAAACTGAAGCAAAGAGAAAAAAGAAAGCTTTCGAGACTGTGCTCTCTCCATCTCGTTGACATGATTTCTGCAGGAACAAGGCGGATAAACAGTAAGTTTGTTCTTCATATTATATAACAAGGCTGAGTGACTTCCAGGCATAGCTGCCTAAATAGCTCCATTCAATTCATGCCCTCCATAGATCATTTATCATTCAAACTGTTCTGCATGCAAGAATCCAGAAACATGAACTTAGATCGACTTTTTGATTACCCAAAGGCACTTTTCATAACGCCAAAAGCACTTCCAAAAACCTACTTGACCAAATACAAGTTTTGCAATCAATATATTCAACTTATTAAAGCACTCTCAATTCTCAAATACACTTAATAATCAGTTAAAACTTTTTGCACTTCGTCAGTTGACAACCTTAAGATTCTAAAAGTCTCCACATCACATCTGTTCACATTATTTACTTTTAGCTTTGAAACTAAAAATCAAGATGTTGACACTGTTGACAGCAGAGGTAAAACCATAACGCTTCTCAAAGGCCTTCAACATAGTCTTTAATGTTTCCAGCTTATCCAACTCTTAGAGTTACTCTAGATCAGGCTGGCAAAAAACCAATATAATACATAATAAGAGAATGTATTAGCGTATAAAAATGAAAACATAGGGGCAGCACATGAGAAGAGAGATCATATAATACTACATTCAAGTTTCAAGTATAGGATCAAAAAGCCAACAAATTATGACACAATTTTCAGATTATTCAATTGGTTCGATTTGAATATTTAAAATTAGTCTTCCAAGGTGCAACATTTATGTGTTAGATACGATTTTTAACTATCAAAACAGATGTAAACAACATACACATCTATACAGGAACTAACCCTATATTTGGTTTTAAAAGTAAACAGTGTTTAACACCTTGCATTCATGTCAAAAACTGAAATGGTAAATAATGTCACAAATAATGGATTATATCTCTAAAGGTAACTTATTGTATTGCCAAAAAGCAGAATGGGATGGTTAACAATCGCAAGTGAATATACCATGTTAGCACCTTAGCCATGAAGGTCCAATACAGGAGAGGAGAACTTGGAAGCTTTCCCAATCAATTGGAATGGCCACATGGCTGGATGTTATTGGACACTTGAGCAAAAATCGTTTGTAGGAGGAAATAAAAGGGACTAGGAGAGAATTGTGTGAGGCAGAGAAGAATCTAGAAACAAATTTAAATAAAATAATTTATAAATTAAATTATCGAACTGGTCTTATTTAAGGTCGAGATAACTGGATTTAAGAAGTCATTTTAAATACCAAAAACATTTTATTACCATCAGATAATCAAGGCCACTGCTGTGTATAAATGAACTAGAGTGCCCCAAAATTCATAAGAGATGAATAAATAATTAGTTTAAAAAGTCATCTGATTTATAATGAAAAATATAAAAACAATTATTATTATCAAAAATTGAATCAAATAGTTTAAAAAGTCATCTGATTTATGAGACGACCATCATTATTGATGACTAAAAAAGAAAATAAATAATTAGTTTTGTTTTTAGTATTTAAATTTGACTGTCTCATGATGTAAATAGTTTTTTTTAATCAATTGATTTGGTTTTTAGTAACTACATCAACCACGACAATGATTTTTTGAATTTATTTTATGTTTTTTTAATAATCTTATATTTTATCTTATTATTATTTAATTTTTAATTTTTATTAAAATTAATTTGACTATTTTTCCAAAATTATTGATAAAATAAAGTAAAAAATACTTTAAAAATAAATATTTAAATTGTAAAAAATTGACAGTTAAAATTTTATCGATGAAAGAAGCCTTGGTCCTCAAACCTATAAAGAATTATAAAAGTGTTTTTTGAGAGAAATAGTTCTGAAATAGGTTGGAAACTTTAATAAAAAATTGAAGATCTGAATTGACAAACCCAAAACCCGAGCCCAAACCCCTGCGGCAAGGCCTATTGCTTGAGATGTACGCGATCGTCCTGCGAGAATAGGCCAAACGACTATTTCCCACCCATAGTTTGAGGCGGGGACAAAGTCCCACCCTCCAAGTTTCAAAAGCCCATCTCCCACCCATGAAAAAAAATTTAATATTAAATAAAACAGAAAACAGTAATACTTAGGGGTAATATTGTCATTTTCCTCTGCCATCTTCCTTTCGTTTTAATCTTCTCTGCGATAAACGAAATAAGGATGGGAATATCAAGAAATCATTTTTCTCTCAGTCAGAAATCCAAGAAAATTACCAAACTATCCCCTTCCACTGCGAACCAGAATCAGGTGCTCTAAATTCATATCTTTTTTTCTAAATTTTTTTACCAATTTTAGCTGCAGAATACCTACTTGTAATTTTCGATCTGGGTGTTCGTTTTGTTATTTTGTGTCTCAGAGATTCTTATTTATGGTTATTTTAAAGGCTAAAGTTCCGATCTTTCCCAGGAAAAACCTAAATATTCCTCTGAAACAAGTGTGTGTGTGTGTGTGTAATTTCTTAAACATGGTTATGGAATGCTTGTTTGCCAAAAGGAAAGTAACGAGGATGAGCTCGTTCAGGAAATGTTGGATTTATAACTTTATCTAAGGGCTTTATTGAGTGCTCTGAGGGTTGGATGTTATTATGCATTGAGTTTTCATTGGAACTTCTTGCAGGGTCTTAGATGAGAATTTTTCGGATTGAGAAAGTTAACAGCTAACTAGCTGTAGATATTTGTTTTGAAAGATATACCGTAAATAATGCTATATTTTGATAATTGCTCGGATTGGAGCATGATGGCCAAAAGGATCACAAGATCATTAGCTTTCTAACTCATGGAATGAATGACATTTGATGTGGGAGAGTTTCTTAGGAGAAAGTCCAGTGTAAAAGCTGAGGAGGTGCCAATTATCTCATTAGAAATGGTCATTCTAATATTTAAATGAATAAAGAGAGATTAGTTGAATCTGGATTGAACGAGTGTCAGTTTTCAACTAATGACTATGTGTGTAGCACCACCTCAACACGCTAAGTTGAATCCTTTGAGGTAGACCAGACTGTTCCTTAAGAGATTTGGAAATCTGGTTCATCCAATTCACTTTATGTTGGATGATTAATTACTATTATGATATAGTTTACCTTGTGTTATCCTGTTATTTTCCTCAAGTTTTATGCTTTCAATTCTGGTATAATTAAGAATATAAGTACAAGAGCTCTCATTAGTTGAACAAATCGTGATTATGGTCATTTTACCTATGAACTTTTAGTTCATTCTTTTTGTCTCTTTTATCTTTTTCGTATTTTTTTTTTTTTTTTTTGCTTGATCAAGTAATATCAAAGTTAGTTTTTTCTTACCTTTTGTGCCTATAATTATCCCTGTGGTGAACATATAAGAATGAGGTATTATGTAAGACAATTATTTATTTTATGAATTAGTTTCTTAGTTGATTTAGTTATAGTTAAGAATCTGTAAGTTTGAACTTATGATTTGAGTAAATTTTGGTTTTCTTTGTTTAATTAGGAAATGTGTTATCTGCCTTATTTTGGTCATAATATGAATATACTAATATAAAGTGGCTAATTACAAATTGTTTTTCTGTTTTCAATAATTATTATATAAATCTTCTTTGTATTTCATTGTGGTTTGATATTGTTTCTTGTGGTTTGAAAAACTTCTGATGGTTTTGAGAGTCACTTGTGGATTTAAGTGTTGTTTATGGTTCATACTACCATGCTAAATCTAGTGTTTATCAATTCCAAGTTTAACAATTAGTATTAGAGGAAGGTTTTATACGTTGTAGAATTGATAAGCAGTAGATATATATTAGCATCAGAGTTACAATTTACAAACAGAACTCTATATCCTGTGTGGTACTTTTTAAAGCCATGAGAGTTGTACAAGAGATTTTTTGTATCCATGAGAAAACAGTTGAATTAAAAAAATTCCATGCAAAATATTATAAAGAGTCATTGAAAAAGACAAGCTATAAATTAAGAATCGGTTGAAAAAAAAAAAAAAGATAAATACAATTGCTCGAATATATGTTCTTATTTACTGTTTCCGTAATTTTTGAATAATTAATAATAAAACTTAATTATTAAGACAGAGAATTATACTCTTAACCCAAATTTACGAAGAATTGATGTTAAAAGCAAATTCGCACATTTCCCAAAAAATCTTTGACTTTCTTGCTCAAAAAATGATCATTAATTGTTAAAAAACGTAAGAAATAATTTAATAAAATATTTATTCAACCAGCTTAAAGGGTCTTATATATTTTGCTGCTAAATCATCCACCGCTCATGGGTTATATTAATCAAACACCTTTTGCTCGAATGGAGATGATGATATCCTAAACAGAACAAATCAATTTCTTTCACTTGGGGTCCAACGCTCGCCTTGACCCTCATTTTCTGTTTTTCAACTTTCGTCTTTCTTTCTTGCTTGCCTGATAAGAGAATAACAATGAGAGAAAAATACTCACACAACGAACTACCGTTCACAGGTGCATCTCCTTTTTAACACTTTCTTTACCTTCAACTTTTTATGTTCTGTAATTTTTTTTGTCGAGAATCATAGATGACGGAGTCCCACCGATACATGACAAGATTATGTTGCATTTTGTAATTTTTTTTTTGGTATGGATCTTTAGTCAACTTGAGCTCAAATGAATTATTCTTAAATAAAATATTTCATTTTATGTTTTGGAAGGATCAGTTGTTTAATTTATGAACGGATCCGTGTTTAGAATCGGATGAATTAGTTTTCATGTTTGTTACCAAATTCTATGTTAAAATTGGTTTCCTTTTGGGTATTTGTCACCTGGGTGTTTGTTTGTCTTTTGCGAGTGTTTTATTTTTTATTTATTTTTCCTTCGTGGGAATTCACAAGCTTGAAGTTTCTAATTTTATAGGAAAAAACTTAAAATTTTCTTTGAAACAAACAGACCCGGGTCCTTTTTTTCTTAAATAAGTTACAGAATATGAGTTTACCCGTGAGAAAATCATCTCAGATAAGCTTTTATGGAAACTATTGCACGGGGTTCAGATAGGATTTTCGTAATCAATAATTTTTTTTATGGCTCGATACTATGAAGGTTCTTATTGACTAAAAGGGATTGAGTTATATCAGATTTTGATTGAAAAACGCAATGAAACAGAGGGTTATTTTAAATAACTGTCTCTGAATGGATGATTGGGTGAAATGAAAAAGCTATTCCGGAGAGTTCTCCATACAAGAAAGCTATGTTACCATAAAGGCTAGCTAACCATAACGTTTAATAGAATAAAAGGTGTATGATGTGACTTATTGTCATTGTAATTAGTGTTTGGCTTGTAGCATGTTGGTAGTGCATAATTATGGTATGATCAACATCAATGGCTTCAGTAAGGATTAAGTATGGCTGCCCTTTTGGCATGTTCATTAGGTTTCATAGTGTATATGTAGAGGTTATGAAATGGGGTTTCAGGTGTATTGTTGTGTACTGAGGTGGTGTATTATAAGTGATGTAATACACCACCTCAGTACATTCATAATGGGGTTTTAGGTGTATACTTATAATCAAGATTCACATTCATTTTCATGGTGTGGAGGTTCTATTTGGGCAGGAGGTTGCTTATGGCTTATTGGGGTTTTGGCTTAAAATGGGGGCCGTTCATTCGGTGGGGATGGTGTATGGTATATGGTGTCGGCTACTTGTAGAAGGAAGCTGGGTTTGTAGCACTTTGGCCAAATTTTGTGACATAGCACGCACCATATGGGTTAGGGTGTCAAACTTGATATTAACCTCTTCCTTGAATTCATTTATCTTCCTTTGGATCATCATGTCACCAAATTTCCATGGCAGGGGGTGAACTTGAGGGGCTTCTATGAGTCATGGTTAGGGACAAGTTTTAAGGAAAAGATTGGATGTAGGTGAGTATTGAAAGAAGAGGGAAAGTGTTTAAGTTGGTATGGGAAAGTGTTTTGAACCTGTGAATAGTGGTTCCAGGTTTTGGGTTTGGGCATGTGTTTGGGATAAGTGGGCTTAAGTTGCTGGGTACGGACTTGGAGTTAATTTGGGCTTGAACAATATGGGTCCAATGAGGAGTGGTAATGGTACCAGATCTGAAATAAGAGTTATATGGGTTTAAGCTAGTGTTTAGAGAGTATTGGGTTGAGTGGTGTTAAGGTTTATATGGAAAAGTGATGTGTTAGGCCCAAGGATATTTCGGTTATTTGGATGTAATAAGTGAGGGTATTTTGGACTTTTAGTGAGATAGGTGAAGGGTAAAATGGGAATGGAATTGGGTTTATCTATTTTAAGAAAAGAAGGGAAATTTCTTAAAGTGTGAGGAATGCAAATTGGGAAAAGTTAGAGTTTCTTGACATGGTTAGGCAAAGGTTGACTAGGATGAAAGATAAAATGGTTTTTCCCTAAATGGAGTGGAGTGTTTTGGTTAATGTGTGTGTTTAGCTTAAAGGGGTAAAGTTTAGACAACTTAAAAAGGTAAAAGAAGGGTTGAATATTGGAAAGGTGCTTAGATTGTAATCTTGGAAATTCAAGAAAAGATGGAGTTTGAATAAAGGTTAAGGAGGGATAAGACAATGGAATTTGAATTCTTGGACTCACCTTCACTGCCAAGTCCGGCCAGCTATAGCACTTGTCCGATCAGCTTCTTGCAAATTCCGGCTAACATTTTTTAACACCAATGTAAAGTCAACAGTCGTTCTTGTCATCTTAAGCCACCACCTCAGCTACTTTACGTATCTCCAGCAACCTTCCATGTGCTAAAGAACACCATTGGAAGAAGAAATTCCGGCAAGAAAATGGACGAGTTCCTGCCAAGAAGGAGAAATCACCAACACTTATGAATCTTCTTCAAATCACTTCTAAAACAGCAAAATGAGCTCACTTCCTTAACCTAGAGCTCTGATACCAAGTTGATATTTTTACATCTCATTTGTGAGCTCTCATCATTAACACAAGCAAACCATCACAACAAGCAAATTCGGTTATGGGAGAAAAGCACTTTCTAAGTGTTTAACTATCCTTCCTCTTGATTCAAACACTCAAATCACATGCTCTCAATGCTTAACAGATTTGGCAACAACTCATTACATTCATACATTCAAGTTTCAGCAAGAACTAGTTAAGATGAAAATAACAACTTGCAAGATCGCCGGCCAAACACCAAGCATAAAGACCAGAATAAAGGACACACCTTCCATCAAGTCACCAACAAGGTTACCCCCACTAAACTATGACCAAGCTTGGATAAAAGTTGAAGAAGAAGAAGTAGAAGAACAAAGTTCTCTTTAATCTTTTTCCTATGATTAACAACTCTAGGGTTACATGAGAGAAAAAGAGCCTTATAGATGGCTTCCAATTTAAGATGACAATTAATGCATAATCATGTTTAGTAAAGGATAACAAAGCCAAATTAGCCACCTTAAATATTATATAACATGTTAACTAATATCCAAGTAAGTAAACTAAGGCCCAAATGGCTTGAATTCGTTTTTGGGCCTTCAATTGCACGTAGTGCTAAGTTGTTGTTTGGCTTGTAGCATGTTGGTAGTGCATAATTATGGTATGATCAACATCAATGGCTCCAATAAGGATTGAGTATGTTGGCTCTTTTGGCAAGTTTGTTAAATTTCATAGTGTATATGTTGTGGTTATGAAATGGGGTTTCAGGTGTATTGTTGTGTATTTTGCTGTCAACAATAGTACATAACGAAGATAATAGAAGGGAGAAGAAAATTTTTACCTTAACCACATTTGAATTGGAAAAGCTTATGAAATTTCCTGGAAGAATTAACCAAATATTAGTACTATGCACTTCTTCTGTTATTTTTTTTAGTTTAACACCTAACCCACAATGATTATTGGGTAGGTTAGGTTTCTATTTTTGTTATTTTGATTAGACTTAGGTTGACATTGACCACGAATTATGTTTTGGGTTGTGCTTGGATTGGTTTTCCATATCTCATCGTTTTGAACTGCAGTGTCATTGTTTGTGTTTTTCGTTTTTATACGCATTAATTATGTGTCATGAAATAGTGGATCCTCCGTAAAGGGGTTTGCTGTTGTGTGGAGAAACTTATATTGTATTTCTAATCCTGGGAATCAATTTTGGTGTTTACTTTTGTCACCTAAATTAAAGTTCATTTTTTTCTTTTTTGCAGGTTTATTTTGTAATAGTTTTTAATTTTTATTTAGTGTTTGTTACTTTATTTTTAGGTTAGAATTTGATGGATACCAATAATTGGAGGTCTAATCCTCAAGGTGGAGAACCTGTCATGGACACTGGTGATTGGAGAAATCAGTTGCAGCCTGATTCACGACAGAGAATTGTCAACAAGATGTAGGTGTCTCTCTCTGTCTCTTCCTGCTATAATCTGTTGCTTGAAAAACACTCTCAGTTTTGCAATTTGCCTTTGATCCTCCAGGCAATTGTAGTATTTGTATGGGTATTGAAGTTCTTACAAATAAACAAGAAAGTGAAAAGGGTTAGAAATCAGTCACTAGTTAGCAAGACCACCATCATGATTTCTATATGCTGTTGACAGGTTGTTTTTTATGTTGGACATGTGAACATTGAGAATTGTAGCATGGATCATCTGGTCAACCTCTAAATTGTAAATACATAACTTGGGTTCCAAATTCATCTGATAGGGATAAATGCAATCTGTCATTCTGGACTACATCTTTTTTAATCTTTTTTCTTGAGGAATCATTTTGAAAGATGTTACATGAGAATACATTCTTGTCTAAAAAATTATAGTTTGGATGCCATTGTAACTGAGCTATAGAGAAATAACAGGTCATTGCTAGCAAAAGATGTTTCCTTCTTAATAGTTCCTCACCGTTAATGTCTACCTATATTTAGTAAACATGGAAACCAGAGAGTGTAAAAAATGTTCAACTACAAATAAACGGATTTAAGGTATTTTAAAATGGCATTTTGTAAACCACATATTGATTTGTCACCATCTTGTTTGTGACA
Organism: Anacardium occidentale; assembly: GCA_026122585.1. Taxonomy (NCBI): domain Eukaryota; kingdom Viridiplantae; phylum Streptophyta; class Magnoliopsida; order Sapindales; family Anacardiaceae; genus Anacardium; species Anacardium occidentale. Next base: position 472,361 of record JAJEJH010000121.1, on the reverse strand, counting down.
GAGTTATATAGGATTATGTGGTCTCACGTGATGAGAAATATGGCTTATGTCATTATTAACTCCACTCTTTTGAATATCAAGAGATATTTATTTACTCCAAATTCTTTTCCAGTGAGGATCATGATCACTCCCCTTAATTAATATCTACTCTCTTTTCTAGCTGCAACAGTAGGGGTTTGAAACTGAAATTGTAATATAAATGGGAAGCTGAAAATCTTTTGATTCATTGAGTTGGCATATGGCTGTTAGTTTTGCAAGTTGCTTTGAAAGAAATTCCTTGTTCACTACTGATATTTGTGATTATACAACTTACAATTTCATTCTCAGCAGTGATTTGATGAATGTTCCTTGGTTATTTTTCAAGTAAAAGTGTAAGCTGTTATGAGATATATTGTTTTATTGAAATAATTATGGAAAAGTAAGGTTAGTTTCAAGTTGATGGTATCGCCAAAATCTCTTCATGGTTTGAGTGTTGCATTACATTATGGATTACCAAATAAAGTTTTTTCTCGGTAAGAACAATACTTACATGGTCAGCAACTAACTTATGTTTTGTTTTGCATAGTATGGATACACTGAAGAGGCATCTTCCTTTTTCTGGTCAAGAGGGATTAACTGAGCTCAAGAAAATTGCTGGAAGGTTTGAGGAGAAGATATATCATGCTGCAACAAGTCAGGTATAATTTTTATCTGAGCTTTATTACATTTATTAATCTATTCATAAAAAAATCCTATGCCCATATATTTGCACTTCATTTTCTTTCTAGCCAATATTATTCCTTCTTTTCAAATTTCATAATTTCTTTTATATCTTTTGCCTCTCATCATAGCATGAAGCTATCCAAGGAAGATTCTTTAAACATATTGAGCCTCTTTCATTTTATTTTTAGGCTTTATATAATATCTTTAACCATCAGATTTGAAATTTTATATTTATCTCACATTTCAGTCAGATTATTTGCGGAAAATATCTTTGAAGATGCTTTCAATGGAGTCGAAATCTCAAAATCCTATGCCTAATTCTTTGCCATCCAATAACGCTGGTAATAGCAATAAACCACTGGATTCAGGTAATAACATTCATGAGAATTCTTCTCTTTAGACACAGAAAAATTTTCTTGCAAGTTGATCTATCCCATCACTTTTGTGCATTGTAGAGTTGGTGAAATATATTCAAACATGACATGAATGCAAGAATTATCATCTCAATTACAGTAATACAATAAATAACAAAATGCAACCAAAAGCTTAAGGTAATAAGTAGATACCATACTAGATATTACACTTAACATATTTAGGGTAGTTTAACATATTAAATATGTATTATTCACTGTAACTGATTTTTTATTTACTTTGTGTATAATACGAAAGACTATTTATTGATCACAAAGTAACAAGATGAGCAATATCTTTGGCAGTATGTAATTGAACATGCCATAAAAAAAATATACATGGAGTGATTTGATAAGTTCCCAAATCAGGATGGTGCTGTGTGATTTGGCCAAACCATTGATAGGGATAGGTGAAATAAAATTTTCTGTTATTTTTTTTCCTTCCTCGTCTACTCTGCCCGTCCCCGAACCAAAAGAAATTCTTCCCTGTTGCCCTGAATATAAATTCATCTACAAACCATTTTGCTCACCTTGTGTTCAAATGACTCTTTTAGTTACTTGTCACCAGCTTTTGTGGTTTTGTTTTTCCCTCTTAAGTTGTTTTTTAAATATTTTATTGGTTTTCCTATTTTAAACAGGGACTGGTATGCAAAACCAGGGGCAATCCCTGCCTATCTCGATATCAGCTAATCAGTCTCAACCACGCCAGCAATTGTTATCCCAGAACATTCAGAATAACATGACATCAACTGGAGTTCCAGGTTCTTCTGGATTACCATCTGCTCTTCCTTCTGTCTCTGGTTTAACACAGGCTCCAATTCCCAGTGTTGTGAACCAAAATTCCACCATGCAAAATATATCTGGTGTTTCACAGAATGCAGTATCTTCAATGGGGCAAGGGGTATCCTCCAATCTCTTTGCCAATTCCCAGAGGCAAATGCAAGGAAGGCAACAGGTTCCTACCCCACAGCAACAACAGCAATCTCAGAATCCACAACAGTATATGTACCAGCAGCAGTTTCAACAACAATATCTGAAGCAGAAGCTGCAGCAAGGAAATCTCTCACACTCAATAATGCAACCTCACATTCCACAGCAGCAGCCAAACATACTACAGCCTAATCAGTTGCAATCTTCTCAGCAGTCTGGTATGCAATCATCCTCTGTTATGCAACCTTCTGTGATTCAATCAGCCCCTCTCACTGGTCTACAGCAGAACCAGCAGTCATCTGTTCAACAGTCAACACAGTCCATGATTCAGTTGCATCCACAATCAGTCCTTAGGCCGCAGCAACAGCAGCAGCAACAACAGCCTGTGGGTATTCCTCAACAGCAAACACCTATAACACAGCCTTCAATGCTGCCTCCCCAACAGCAGCACCTAATGGGTCAACCTTCAAATGCATCAAGCATGCAGCAGAATCAGTTGATTAGCCAACAAAATAGTGTTAGTGATATCCAACAACAGCAACAGAGATTGCTGGGGCAGCAGAGTAATCTTCCAAATATGCAGCAGCAGCAGCAGCAACAACAGCAGCAGCACCAACAGCAACAGCAGCAGCAGTTGTTGGCTCAGCACAATCTCTCAAGTATGCATCATCAACAATTGGGCCCACAAAGTAATGTTTCAGGATTACAGCCACAGCAGCAGCAACAGCTACTTGTGAGTCAGACTGGAAACTCAATCATGCAAAGTAATCAACACTCTGTGCATATGCTACAACAATCAAAGGTTCCATTGCAGCAACCAGGGCAGCAGAGTGCACCTTTATTATTAAATCAAGGGCAACAGTCGCAATTGCAACAGCCACAGCCGCCATTAATGTCACAGATGCAATCACAGCCTACACAGTTGCAACAGCAGTTGGGTTTGCAACAACAACCTAATCAATTACAACAAAATATGCAGCAAAGGCTTCAGGCATCAAGTCAAGCATCAGGTTCGTTGCTTCAGCCTCAGAATATGTATCAGTCACAAAGAGCCCTAACAGAAACATCATCAAGTATGTTATTTCATATATACTTTTAGTCATCCTTTTTAACAACTGTGCCTTGTTATATGTGCTTTCTTCTTAAAGACTATAGTAGTACACTTTGGTTGACAAGATTTATAATATGACTTTACGTTTGATAGGTGGCAAGTATGTATTATCAAAGGAATGTTCCAATTTGTATTTCATTGCTTACTAAGCTAATGACCATTTTTCATCTTGGTCAAAATTTGTAATTTCTTTAGAGACTACTATGGCTGGCTCTGTCACACCATCACCCTTACCATGTGGTTGTGTATTAACACATTTTTGCTTATCAAGATTTCTTGCACTGGTGACGTCCTTGTAGTCTTTATCCATTGCTACTTTCTCTCCTATTTCTGGCATGCATGCCACCACTTTCTTGCCTTGTGGGCTTCCTTTGAAGGAGGTTATTGCAATTAATCACTTCTGCTACTGGTTTCCCATATGCATGTTGATAAGTAGTTGCAAATTTGATTTTGTTAAAAGTAGTTTTGGTTATTAGTTTCTCTTTATCTCATGAGAAAGAACTGGTTTGTAATTATTTTCCAAAATCCATGTCTGGGAATTCTTGAAAATTTTCCACCGACATACGTTATCTCGCCAGAATATGATTTTTGTATTAAAATTCTTTGCTTTCATCAAAATCAGTAACTGACAAAGTATGTATGCAACTGACTGGTTTATCTTGAGTCTTGACTTTGGATATATTTCAAATTGATTTGTTCATTCACTTCTAGAGTTTGCTTATATTGGGACATGTGGTTTAAATTTAAATTTTCAAGTGTGAGTTGACACCTCAACAGGTTTAATCTTGGCATTTACACCTCATGAATAACAATGCAATTAAAGAAAATCTTTGTAATTCCTTTTCATCCTTTTTTTCCTTGATTCAAGACTTTGTAATTTACCTGATCTAGTGGCTATGGATTATGGCATATGTGGTTGATTGTGAGAAGCAGTCAAGTTGTTTTATAATCTTTCGTGTGGGAAGAATGCATAAATGCTGTCTTTGTTTTTATTCTGGTAGTGGGAGAAATTGACGCTGTAATCTTTGGTTGTGTACTAATTGTTTTCTGGTTAGCTTTCCTAGGGATGTCAAATCCACAACAAAAGAAATCCCAAAGGGAACTTAAAAATATATGTATAAATCATGAATAACTTACTATATAAGGGCCCTTCTTTATGGTTGACTATTCCTAATACTATTCAAATAAGATAAATAAAATTCTACAGTAAACCAAAATTCCTTGTTGAAGAGGAAGATTCAATTGGGAAAACCAAGTTTAACTAATCTAAATTAACCTAATAATGAAATTGAAAACAGGGAAATAATTATGACTCTAAACAATGAAAGTTAAATAACTCAAAACTTGTCCTACATCATGCTTCTTGGTTCATTCATATCATATGAATTACCTATTTGCCTGTGATGTGATTTCTATGTTCTTGTTAATCCTGTCACATTTGGCTTATGCTATTGGAAATTATGTGTGGTGTATAATTTCTTCGTTGGAGTGTTTTCTGATCATTTAATTGTATGGTACATGAATAATCATAATAATTTTCCTTTTGCTAGATCTGTGGTGACCTGAATCTGACTCATGTTTCTCTCGGTTATTTATTTATTTATTTATTTTTGTAACCAGTTCCCATTTAACTTACACATTCACAATTTTTGTAATGTTAGCATCTCTAGATTCCACAGCCCAGACTGGACAAGCAAATGGGGGTGATTGGCAAGAGGAAGTCTATCAAAAGGTACTTTGTTTTGTCATACCCCTTAGATGAAGTTTAATTAAATACTTGAAAGAAAATATTTAAGATGTTAGCGTAGGTTTTGATTAGGGTTTAAATTTTGGATTGGAAATAACACAGTACATTTGGCTTGATTGTGGTAGCTGGCACAATAGGAATACCAATAAGAAACAATTATTCTACTATTGTGAAAGAATTCTCAATAATTCATTTTTATATATTTACTCACTGTCGCAAGTATTTGTATGCAACGATTATTTTTTTGTAGCTATGGAACCTGAAAAAATATACGAAGAATTTGACAATGATGTCTTGCAAAATTTTTGCTTTGCAGATTAAAGCCATGAAGGACATGTATTTGCCCGAATTAAGTGAAATGTATCAGAAAATTGCCACCAAATTGCGCCAGGTAAATGATCCTTTTTTGTATTTCCTTGAAACTCTATGCCTAACCATATTCTTTACTGATATTTCATCTTAGTTTAGGAGTTAATAGCATAGATCTTTTGGTGTCATTTGCTAATCAAATTTAACTGACCTGTTTTTGTAAGTAGATCTTTTGCATATGTCAACCTCTCCCCCTTAAGATTTTTAAATTAAGAAAACAAATATCTTTTAAACTGAAGTTTTGACTCAAATATTTTGTTAAATTGTTAATTTTTATATTTTTTGAATTCTGGTTCATTCCTGTAAACCGTTGTTCTCTGTTCTTGCCAGCATGATTCTCTTCCTCAACAACCAAAGTCGGAGCAGCTTGATAAACTGAAACTTTGTAAGAATATGTTGGAGCGTATTATGACATTCTTACAGGCGTCAAAAAGTAATATCTCACCTAATTTTAAGGAAAAGCTGAGTGCATATGAGAAGCAAATAATCAATTTTATAAATACAAATAGGCCCAGGAAGCTTGTTTCTTCAATGCAAACAGGGCAGCTTCCCCTACCTCAGCTGCATTCCATGCAGCAGCCACAATCACAAGTTACTCAAGTTCAGCCCCATGACAATCAAATGAACTCACAGATGCAATCAATGAACTTACAAGGTTCTGTTGGATCAGTGCCACAGAACAATATGGCAAATATGCAGCATAATTCTATGCCTTCTATTTCGGGGGTCTCAACAGCATCACAGAACATGTTAAGTTCGTTGCAGCCAGGTTCCAATTTGGATTCAGGACAAGTAAATTCACTGAACTCATTGCATCAAGTATCTGTTGGATCTTTACAACAAAATTCTGTGAGTACTCAACAAGCAAACATGAACACTTTGTCATCACAAAGTGGAGTTAATATGCTTCCATCAAGTATTAATCCCCTCCAGTCAAATTCAAACATTCTACAACATCAGCATATGAAACAACAGCAGGAGCAACAAATGCTGCAGTCACAACCGCTCAAACAACCAATGCAACAGCGCCAGATACAGCATCAGATGCAGCAGCAATTGCACCAGCAAGCAAAGCAGCAGATGCAGACGCATCAAATACCACAGCTGAATCAGATGAATGATGTGAATGACATGAAGATGCGACAGGGGATGGGTGTTAAGCATGCAGTCTTTCAGCAACATCTGTCATCAAGCCAGCGCCCTGCCTATCCCCATCAACAGTTAAAACCAGGGACTACATTTCCTATTCCATCTCCCCAAATTATTCAGGCTGCATCCCCTCAAATGCCACAACATTCTTCTCCACAAGTTGACCAGCAGAATCTGCTTTCATCAATCACTAAAATAGGAACCCCCTTGCAATCTTCAAGCTCTCCTTTTGTTGTGCCATCTCCTTCAACACCTTTGGCTCCATCACCCATGCCTGGGGATTCCGAGAAACCAATTTCTGGTATTTCCTCACTAGCAAATGCTGGAAATATTGCACATCAACAGAATTCTAATACACAAGCAGCTGCACCATCTCTTGCAATTGGCACTCCTGGGATATCAGCATCACCTTTGCTTGCTGAGTGTACTGGTCCAGATGGCACTCATGGTAATGCCTTGACAACTGTTTCAGGCAAGTCCAGTGTTACAGAGCAGCCTCTTGAGCGCCTAATCAAAGCGGTAAGGACAAACTTATTCTTGTTACCACCATTTTTTTAGTGCTCGTGATTAGTCCACCTTACTGTTTTCACCCTTAATTTTGCGATATTTAACAATACTCCTTCACATAAAAATGAAAGACTATTCAATTTTATGGAAGTTATATCACTTTTGAATGACGATCATGAATGTAATATTCAGGTGAAATCAATGTCACCCAAAGTATTGAGTGCATCTGTCAGTGACATTGGTTCAGTTGTGAGTATGATGGATAGAATAGCAGGATCGGCACCAGGCAATGGATCTAGAGCTGCAGTTAGTGAGGATTTGGTTGCCATGACTAAGTGTCGTCTGCAAGCTAGAAATTTCATCACACAAGATGGAATGGCTGGACCTAGGAAAATGAGGCGCTACACAAGTGCCATGCCTCTAAATGTTGTTTCATCAGCAGGCAGTATGAATGATAGTTTCAAGCAGTTAAATGGTTCTGAGACATCTGACCTGGAGTCAACTGCCACATCTAGTATGAAAAGACCAAGAATGGAGGTAGATACTTAGATTCTATGTAAATCAGTTATCTATGGCCGAGTTGATTTGTTTATTTTATCATACAAAACCTTTTGTTTACATGATTGTTTTCTTTTGTGATAGTTCCCTGCACTGCATGTATCACGGTTCACTTGTTATTTTAGTGACATGTAGTTCTTCACAAAGTTTGAGACACAAAAAATCAAAAAAAGTTTCTCTAATGCAATTTCAGTATAAGAATTTAGCCAGATTCTTCTTTATCTTCCTTTACTTTTTTTCAGTTGAATAAGAATAAGAAAGGAGTTATGATAAATTTTCCCTCTGTATTTCCAGATATTTACATTTAGCAAGTGCTGCATGAAATAACATGTGTAATGCTTTTTATTCAAACCTTGCTCATTGTCATCATTATCATCATCATCATATAAAGTTGAATGCATTTGATATCTTGGTAATGAAGTAAGGCAAGATATGTTTTGGATCTTTTGTACTAACTTCTGTCAGTGCCTTTTCACCCTTGTCAGTATAACAAAATCATTTGCATCTAGTGTAGGCCAATCATGCTCTTTTGGAGGAAATAAGGGAAATAAACCAGCTACTTATAGACACGGTGGTTGATATCAGTGACGAAGATGTTGATCCAACTGCTGCTGGAGTTGCTTCTCAAGGGGGTGAAGGAACCATTGTCAAATGCTCTTTCAGTGCAGTGGCACTTAGTCCAAACTTGAAATCACAGTATGCTTCGCTGCAAATGGTAAGCTTTTGAAACTTCGAGAGATGAGGTCCCATCCATAAACAAATGCTTATCTCTGTATATATTATTCTTGCTTTCTTGCTATGCAGTCACCTATTCAGCCATTGCGTTTGCTTGTTCCGACAAATTACCCCAGTTGCTCCCCAATATTATTAGACAAGTTTCCAGTTGAAGTCAGGTATGCGAATGGCACATTTTCTTCTACCAAATTATCACCCATTCCCATCTACTGCAATTGTACTTGAAAGTTTCTCTCATAAATTGGAATTGCATTAAAATTACTTTAACCAAGTGTGGAATGACATGATTAATGTTCCACATCTTGTTTTCTTGAAAAAAATATGAGACATGGAGTTCTGTTTGCTTTGACAGTAAGGAATACGAAGATCTTTCAGTGAAGACAAAGTCAAGGTTTAGCATATCTCTGAGAAGCCTTCCACAACCCATGACCCTTGGCGTGATAGCAAGGACTTGGGATGTCTGTGCACGTGCTGTGATATTGGAATATGCACAGAAGAGTGGTGGAGGCAGTTTCAGCTCAAAATATGGGACTTGGGAGAACTGCTTGAGTGCTGCGTGATCATCTTCCTATACTCAAACCAATTAAATTATGCTGATTAGCCAAAAACAAAGTTCACCAGTTTCTTTGGCCATGATGGCAGCTAAAGCAGCAGTTTTCAGCTGGTTACAAATGGCAGCATAGAAAGAGCACAAAACTATGTGCTTGCACAAGTTTTGAATAATGTTATGGTTCTGCAATTACATATGTTTGTCTGTAATTATGGCGTTGTGATTCTGTAGCCTATGTTTTTAGCAATTATATTTTCTAGAACTGATGTTATCTTTACAAATTAGTTTCTTCACTGTGCAGGCCAGTTTGCTCTCGCATTGCAGCACTTTAGGGGGATTTATTTTTAATATCAAAATTACTTAATGCATACATATTTATATTATTCCCAAATTTTCAAAGGAAAATTGTTCTGTCCCCCGTCGTCACTAATTACAGAATTCTCGCCATTTGATTACATGAGTTCACGGAATTATAAGAAATGGGTAGTGTCGTATAGTCGATGACTGGCCTATTCTTCCTTTCGGAAGTCTGGAATTTCATCTTCAGAGAAATGTTTAAGCAGTCTGGTCCTTCGTCACTTCTTCGACAACTTTATTGTAATGCCATATTTCGGAATACGCTGGGAGGCAAGTGGTACACCGGCCATCGCCCAAGTAACCGCCAAAATCGATAGCCGGTGCTCTACGCGGCCCACAACCCTGCGACATCTGGCGCTACATGTCCTCTCTAACCTCATTGTTTTAAATATAATATGCTGCGTCAGCAAAGAATTTTCCGACGTCTATGACCTGACCGATTAAAACGAATTTCATTAAAAGCCCATTTCCTCGACGTCCAAGAAATCGTTTTACTGAATCCGATACAATGACTCCATTAATTACCAAACTGACCTTGATACAGTGAAAAGTTATTTTTGAATCTCAATCATCATAGTAGTGAAAGGTAAGGAGGCACAATTTTTTTCTTATTTTTGTACTTTAATTGTTGTACTTAAACTTAATATTTTGTAAATTCTTAATTCATTTACTTTAATGGATAAATAATCTTATTGGCATGGTTTTATTTCTCATAATCATCAAACTTAAGACACAGTGCCTAAACATAAATATAATAATACCTTAGAATATAAGATATAATATTTAACCTGATGAAATATTTAATATAATAACGTAAAAACCATCATTATTACACATAGCGTTACTTTATAGTTGAAAATAAAGCCAAAGCACAGTGCCACGTTAGGTTTTATTAAATGATGTCTTACCCCTAAAGTTTTAAAAGCTAAGTATTCACCTGATTTTATTGGGTTTAGTTACCTGATTTTATTGGTCGTTTGATCTAAACATCTTGATAGAAGAAACGATCAAATCTGGCCACCAAAAGTCTGAAGAAGGCAGAATGGTCGAAACAGTTGATTTCAAATGTGTCGATCATTTTCAACTTTTTTTTAATAACAAAGGTGACCATATATAGTCATTATCTGATTATGTTAACAGCAATCACAGCTGTCGATAATACTATTAGTAATAGTGGCTATTTTTAAAATTTTTATTAAATATTATAATATTGTTTATATAAAATTTTATTTTAATATTAATATTATTTATTTTTATAGATAGTATTTTAGTCTTTTTAATGAACGAGAGTGGTTACTTGACTTTTTAAAATTTTATGACGGGACTTGTCTTCTAAGGAAACCTTGGGTGGGACTTTGGCATTTGGCCTTGAAAATAATCATGATTAGTTTCACAACGTTAACAAATTTGTAATGATGTCGGATTGAGGTCACGGGAACTGAACTGGAGGGGTAGTTTGGTGAAATAAAGTAGGCCAAAGGACTATTTCCCACCCATAGTTTGAAGCGGGGACAAACTACCATCTTTAAGGTTTCAAAAGCTCAAACTTCTACCCGTAAATCAAATTTAATATTAAAAATAATAGTACACAGTAATAATATAGGGACATTTTTGTCTTTTTAATTTTAAAATTAATAAAATAAATTTTATATAAATATAAAATTTTAAAAATTTTAAAAAAATTAAAAAATATATTTTAAAAATTTTTAAAATTTAAAAATTGAAGCAGTCACCAGTGTCGATAGCGATGGCCGCCCATAATAGAACCAGATGGCTATTTCCAACTACTTGGTTATAGGGGAGGCTAGATCTGGCCTCCTCGTTAAGTGGAGGCAGCTAGATTGGTCGTCTCCAGTTTTGGCGGAGGCGGCCAGATCTAGCAGCCTTCGCCTAAAATAAAAGCCAGAAACGGCTAGTGGGACCAAGGTTAGCCCTTTACGGTCGTTTTCAACTTCTAATTCTGTTAGAGGCGACTAATCTAATCGCTTTCACCTAACGGAGAAGCCACCTGGTTCTATTATGGGTGGTCATTGTCGTCGACATCTTTTAAATTTTTTAATATTTTTTAAAAATATTTATATTTAAAAATTATTTTATAATTTTATTAAAAATTTTTAATTTTTAAATGGATAGTTTAGTCATTTTAGTATAAAAATTATAAAAAATTCTTTCAAGGGTGGGAGATGGGTTTTTGAAACTTTGGGGGCACAGTTTGTTTCCGCCTCAAACTATGGGTGGGTAATAGTCGTTTGGCCAATAAAGAATCAGAAATCAAACAGACGCAACAACAGATTCTGACAGTTGATCTGAAAAACTTATCCACTTTAATTCAATACCTGCCACTTAACTAAGCTCCCAGGATCTCTCATATGAATGGCGCCACCTATTGCACTGTGCTTCATATACTCTGTCAACACTTCTCACTCTCTACACGCGCGTGGAGCCCCAGCTGAAAATGAAATTCTAACCTGCGACTTGTTTTGCTCCCGATAACCAGCGAAACCAACAACCCCCCCCCCCCCTTTCATCCATAACTGCCCCTCTAATTTCCATAAATTACATTGCACCCACTGCCACATCCTCTTCACCTATAAATGCCCTCCCTTTCCGGCTTGTTTCCAAAATCAATCACTTGAAGCGGAAGGATAAAAAAACTGTTTCTGCACAGGTTGTGCTTAAGAAACAATGTCAACATCAACATCATCAAGGAACAAATCGAACGGTCCATATTTGCACACCTTTTGCAGAAAACCACTGTCCTCCTTCGCTTCATCAACCTCCTCGAGTTTCTCCTCCTCCGCGTTCTTCGCCCGTGCCACTTCTCCCACGCGTGTCAGGCTTTACGGACACGACCACTCCATTAACAATGAGCACCATCGATCCTCATCCTCGGTTCGGTTTTCTCTGGACAACCATCCGATCTCTCCCAATCGTGCGATCTCATTCACCCGACAGATCGTCACAAACAAAGGCAATGCCGAGGCGTTTAACACTCGTAAGAGGACCTGCGCCTGTTCTCCAACGACACACCCTGGGTCTTTCCGGTGTGCTCTTCACAAGAGAACGAACAACCATCAGAATCACAAAACGCCATCCTCTTCGTCATCGTACCACTCGAGTGGTCGACTGAACTACAGGAGATCAGCGATGACGAACTCACTCGTGAGAATCGGAGGAGTGGAAGGAGAGTTGGTTAAAAGATCACTCTCTGCTCTAATAAGGCCGTCGTCTCACCAACAGCGCCGCCGAGCCGCCTTCGAGCCGAGACCGAGTCGATTCTACTTCATGTCAAAAGCTGAAAATTCTGAAAATTCATGAATGTTTGCGCGGGATTTGAGATTGTTAAATGTTTAAAGGAGTATGAGACGAGCTGACTCAGTGTAGAGCCCAGTCATTTTTGTTTTATAACTATTATGATAATCTTTTTTTTATTATTTACGTTACCTTTCTTTGTTTCTGTTTCCATGACCATTAGGTTTTCCTTGTGAATTCGTTGGGAAAAGTAAGCGAGGATATCAGTACACCGAGTTCTGTTATTTTTCGTTAAAAAGAAATTGAAATTTTATATTGAAAATTCTCTAATAAAACCATAATAATATTAAATAAAATTCTAATTCTGTATTCAAATAGCGATAAGATATATAGAAAATTCCCTGGTTAAAACCATCACGAAATAAAAGCAAATATAATAAGAAACCAATTAAGATTTTATAATGATATTATTTAGACAATAATTCGATCCATAAAAGTGTTTAATTATATAATCAATGAGATAATATAGAATCAGAAAATACATTTAAGTATATTCCGATAAGAATTGAAGTTCAAAATAGTATCATATTTTCCATGCACATTTCAGATGATTTATGTGAATTCTACTTTTACGGTGTCGTATCGTGACTGCAATGCTATTTTTCATTTAATTTAAATTTGATTTTTCTTGAAGTGGAAGTTTATGGGCTTTCCAGTAATGTTTGAATTGTGGGCTCCATGTAGATGAAGATCCAGAGCAGACCCACCAGAATTTGTGTTGACTTGAACAAAATATCTTTATTATATTATACTCATGTTGTTAATATTATATAAAAAAACAAAAAAAACCCGGACTAGATATCCGGAAAAGCTCAGCTCCAAGCCCGACATGAAATTAAATTATAGCTTCTTGTTGTGGCTTACAGAATAAATAATTAAAATTAAAGCTCATACTTGTCCAGTTATGGCTTGCAGAATCTAAATTATTGAGTGTAAAATATACTATTATAACCTAAATGAATGTGAAGCTAACTAGTCAAAGCTTGTTAAATCTTGATTAATATGTGTCAGTGCGTTAGATTCAATGACAGGAATCTGTCTTTGTTAAGCGTAATGATGTAATAGTTAATGGGATAATTTTTAATTTATATTATTTTGGAAACAGTATAATATAAAATGATGAACAAAAATTTAAGCGTCTTGTCTCTGGGGAGTTGTCTGAGTAATAAAATTAATTAGGTTTTTCTTATCACCAGGTAAAAAATAAAGCTATAAAAAGGTATCATTTTAGAATTAAAGTTTTAATTTTAATCGATAAAATATAATTAAAATATTATATTTATTTAAAATTTAACAATATAATATGATTGATAATCTGTAAAAGTATCAGTTTGTGTCAAATTTTTTATCGTTAAAAAAAAAAAATTAGACGTTTTTTGTGTCAAAATATGAAACTAGAAACTTTATAAATTTACATCTTAATTCTAAAACTTTATGAAAATGTTTATTTCACGATTGATTTAGCATAATTATCAGAGTTATAATATTAACTAAAACAATTTGTGAGAAATCGATAGTAAAATTAACTCAAATTAAAAAGAATTGATCATAGGATTATATTTGAGTTTAACTGAGGTTTAGACTCATGAAACTCCCCTTAATTGAAGATTGGTTCATTGACGAGTTAAAATAATCAAAACTATATTATTCAATAAAATGACATTGTATTAGTTAATTTAAATCGAAATTTTCAGGTTTACAAACTAAATTCGATCATTAATAATATCAAACTCAAATTAAACTCATTTTGCACTGGCGCAAGTCAAACCTGACTCAAACTCGAGCCAATTTAATTTAAGTCCAACTCTAGTTGCATGGTTTTGATAGCACCAAAATATTTTGTTGCAGGCTAGCCCAATTGTGTTATGGAGTTTGGGATGGAGAAAGCTTATCTAAAAGCCTAAAAGCAATGGTAATGGAAATGGATTGATGGCATTCAAGCCTTGAGTTGTTATGCAATCAAACTAAGCACTTTGAAAGTAATCTTTGAAGCACGATCAAACTTAGTAGAACTAACATTATAACAAACAATCGAAAATCAAGTCATACCAAATCTACTATTTTTAAAAAGAATGTTCTTTTACAGTTATCAAAAGAGAGATTCAATCGAATTTTATAACTCAATATCTTCAAAACAGTTATTCAATAGAATATTAAGTTCCACATAAATAAAAATATTGATAATATAATATAATTTTGCCTATTCGAATTCAAAACCATGAATCAAGACCCTAAAACAAAAGAAGAGAGGTGAAAAAAGTAAACAAAACATTGGAAACATCACATATTATTGACATCATTATTGTATTACATAAAACTATTGAAAACAATATAGTCTAAGAGATTTTAATCATCAAATCAAATTAAGTAAAAATCTCTGATGTCACGTTCGTTTCTTTAAATTTTTTTACTTCATCTCCTTTAACATTCTCATACACACACTTGTAATAGATTATTCGAATATTATTAAATTATAATTACTATAATCATAACCTATTTTACATAAGACTTAAAATCGTATATATCAGTTGATGATAAAAAATCATATGAACAAGAGCATATTAATGATATAATTTAATTATAATTTGATAACGAATTAAATTATTTAAAGAAAAATTAAACCTAATTAAGTTATCTTCTTATACTCTAAATTTATGAAACTTAATTTTTATTATTTTTATTTTTTAAAACTTTTTTTAACTAATATCCTTTTATACAGCATTTTGTCAATAAATAACTCTATGTACTTAGAATAAATATGAATTTAGATATATACATTATAACATCATTATTATTTAAATTAATATTTATTATATATATATATATATAGTATTATTTATTTTATTATTGTGCTTTGTTAGGGTTTACTAAATCAATTTTATGAGTGTTACAACATTCAAGGGTGTTAATGTCATTCACAACATGCCATGATATATCACTATCAAGTATTCCCTCAGGTTTTTCAATTTCAATTGAGGTTGGCATAATTTTGATTGAATAGTGAAAGATGGACATTGAATAGGTGGTTTTGATGGGGCCACATTGGCACAATCTTAGACCATTCCTATTTCTGAACGTACACGCAATGTTCGACAAATTAATCACACTAACAGGTGCATGGATAACTGTATCTCTCTTCCAATGAGAAATTCACAACATGATTCACCCTTAATGGCAAAGAACTGTACAAAGAAGAAGAACAGAAGAGAATGATAAAGATGAGAACATTAATTGTCCTCTTATTTTCCATGATTTACCAAAACAAAAGGTGAGGATGAGTTAGAGGCGGAATAAGTTTTGTGAAAGCGTAGGATCATGACAACGAAAGAAGGGTGGGTCAGAGATGAGACAGAGGTGAGACAAGGTTTTAATGAAAGAAATCGTGATAAAGAAGAAATAGAGATGGTAATTGTTCCCTTCTAATCAAATTCATAACCTATCTTGTCTTATATAAGATGAGAATTCCCTTTAAATAAACAAGAACAAAGAACAAAAAAATCATTATAAATGAGGACGAAGATGAATATTGTTTCGGTTTATACTTACCTTTTCTTGTACCCAAATAGAAAATATTAATATCTGTATAGATGATCTTGTCTTCCAATATAATATATGCTCTGCATCGCATTACACACATTCAGTTTCACTCTCACCATTGTCCATTATCATCACTTGCAATTCACGATAACATGTAACTATTTAGAAGATTTTGATAGTTTTTTTTATTTTTAATCTTTATCAAAGTTTATAAATTATTTAATAACTCGTATATCCAAACTTATACAATTATAGTTAAGGTCACAAATTTTATCTAACAAAATTGAGCTTCAAAATCTTAAAACCTTAATTTTTTCCGAGAACCTTCAAACCTTAAAGACACAGAGTCAAACTAATACTTGGGAACAAATTAGTAAAATGTAGTACGAAATAAGTTTTACTGTGAGTACTGAAGACTGTTCAACTGCCCCTTTCCATGGGACGTTTTCGAAAATATGCTACTTAAGAAAATCACAAAAATAAATGAACTATGATAAAGACACTGATATAAACCACGTTCAAACAAAGATTTTAATCTAGTAGAAGGCGTAGTGTTTTTCTCTTTTACTTTGTCTTCTCTCAGACTTTTAAATTCTGATCTCTCATTTGTCCCCTTCCATGGACACCACACACTACCATCACTAACCACGGCTTTGCCTCATCATTTTCATCACTCTCCTTCTTCATTAGTCGTGTTAGCCTAAAACAACTTATTTTTCAAACGTAAAACAACAACGACTAGAATGAAAAAGCAAGCGCTCAAGGCCGGGAGCCGGCCGCCGTGGGTGGGCTTAGCGGCCGCTGTGTGGGTGGAAATGTCAGCCGGTAATGCTTACAACTTCCCTTTGTACTCCACTGCATTGAAATCGGTGATGGGGTTTAATCAGCAACAAGTTACAATCTTGGGGGTGGCGAATGATATTGGTGAGAATATGGGGTTGCTTCCGGGGGTGGCTTGCAACAAGTTCCCACCTTGGGCTGTTCTTCTTGTTGGTGTTGTGATTTGTTTCTTGGGTTATGGTGTTCTTTGGCTCGCAATTAGTCAGACTGTCAGTGGCATGCCGTACTGGCTGGTAAGGTTTCTTTTCTTTTTCTTTTTTTTACATAAAATTTCTATTTCTGATTATGTGGGAATTTTGTTTTATGGTTGATGGGCAAAGTTGTGTGTTTAAGTTTGGTTGCTTCGAAAGGAGGTTGAATTTTTAGTTTGATTTGCTTGATGGGTTTGAAATTTCACAACCGAGAGTTGTGCTGGATGTTTGGTGAATTGAATTGAGAAGTTGGTTGGTTGGAATATTTCCTGTGCTTGATTGTAGTTTTTCATGTTTGATTGTTTTTTTTCCATATTTGGTAATTAATCGCTGGGTTTTATTGCTTGGTGGGCTTCAAGTGCTTCTGGATTTTGACGCATTTTTTGGTGACTTCAATCATTGGAGATGATTGACTATATTTATTGCTTGATGGTTAGTACCAGCTCAAGGATTTTATAGTCTGGTAGACTGACTCTGAATTTATTTCATCTTGCGGATTGGAAAATGTATATTTTGTGGGAAGTTGTTGCAAGTTTGATTGTAGAAATTTTTGTATAAACTTCTTAAATGGGTCTATCGCCATATAGGATATAGGTTGTTTCTCAACTAGGTTTTAGTGATGATTGATTTCTCATGGCAAGTCATATATATGAAAGATCATACTAGTGTTTTTTTTTTTTTTTTTAAATTGGCTTTGAAATTTCTTAATCTTGATTTGGTGGCATCCATCAGAGGCATTGGAAATTTCTTGTAATACCTTGGAAACCATATTCTTTGAAATAGTGAGGTTACATTGGTAACTATTATGACATATAATGATTTGCCTTGTTCAATCAGAGGAAAGGTCAAAACATAGAAATTGATGTGCTGGTTTTCTTATGATGAAACCCAATTCTGATGTGCTGTAAGAATGATAAGCCAGTTCCTGGAATATCTTCATGTTTTTTATTCTGTAATGCTTAAATCTTTCCTTTGATGAACATTGTAAACAACAATAGGATTATTTTATAGAAATTGATGCGCTGGAAAAGTTTTCATGTTGTTGATTCTGTAATGCTTGAATCTTTCCTTTGATGAACGTTGTGAACAACAATACGATTATTTTATGGTCTGAAATATTAACTAATCAACACATGTAAAGAGAGCAAACCTTTATTTTATCCACATCATGTCTTGATCAAGTTATAATCAACAGCACATGTTTTTGGAATTTCTATCAGATCCTTTCATGAAACTAATATTCCAGATGTGATTCTTATTACGTTTCATTTTTTAACAAAAAGATTCGTTATTTTTTCCCTTTTGAATGCAATGGTTTGATTATATTATTTGGAACTTTATTTTGTCAGACCACTAAGGATGCTTGTTCTTCCCCGGTCACCTATTGCCTGAGAATAGATGGGTGTGCATGTAAATCCGGGATCAAGCTGTGTTTCTTTTTTCTAATTTCTTGTTGTGTACTGTACCTGCATAATTCAGAATATCCAGGTTTTGAGGAAGCATAAAAAAGCAATATTTCTCAAACCATTTCTTTGTACTTTGATAGTACTGGGAGTATGAGATGGCTTGGTTTACGTGCTGAGTGAAAACAAGTTTATGGAATTAAGCTTTTTGCACACACACACACACACACACACACAATAGATTCCAAGGTATGTCATAATTCATGATGATGGGCTTTTTTCCTTCATGTTTTTCCTTTTATTGGATTTGAGTGAGGTCAAATTATCTGCCAAAATCTTGAGATGATATGAAATTGATCGCATGTTGGCAAAAATAGCGATCTATGTTTGTAAATAAGCATTAGTTCAATAGAAATGTCAACTTTTTTCTAGTGACTCTTTTGTTGTGAGGCAATCTAGTAGACTGGGTTCTTGTTTTGATTGTATCCATTCTGGTTTACATACTTATAATTTGCATTATTCAATGCAGTTATTTCTTGCACTCGTTATTGGCACTAACAGCAATGCATGGTTTGGGACCGCGGTGCTAGTAACTAACATGAGGAATTTCCCCCTTAGTAGGGGCACTGTTGCTGGTATCCTCAAAGGTTATGTTGGGATTAGTGCTGCAGTATATACTGCATTATACAGTATGGTACTTAAAGAATCTGCAACAAGACTTTTACTGTTCCTGACAGTTGGAATTCCTGTTATATGTTTGGTTATGCTGTATCTAATCCGGGCTTGCACACCAGCTTCTGGAGAAGATTCTTCAGTTCATGCTCATTTCGTTTTCACCCAAGCAGCAAGCGTTTTTCTTGCCATCTATGTCACTGTAATTTCAATAACAAGTGAGGTGATTTCTCTAAGTTATACTGTTTCATACATATTAATTGCCATAATGGCTGTCATTATGATGTCTCCTCTTGTTATTCCTATCAAGATGACCTTTTTCCCTGTTAACACCAATAAACCTACACCAGTGACTTCTTCAGATGATTTGGTTCGACAAGGGGGTGATTCGACCCAGACAGATCCTTTGTTGACACCATTTTCATCTGCTTCATATCTTGGAAGTTTTTATGATAATGAGGATGATGCCTCAGATATTGAGACGCTACTTGCTGTTGGAGAGGGAGCAGTGAAGAAGAAACGGAGACCAAGGAGGGGGGAGGATTTTAAGTTAGGTGAAGCATTTATCAAGGCTGATTTCTGGCTTCTTTGGGTTGTATACTTTCTTGGGGTTGGATCTGGAGTCACAGTTCTCAACAATTTGGCTCAAATTGGTATTGCATTGGGAGTTGATGATACTACAACATTGTTGTGTGTCTTCAGCTTTTGCAATTTTGCTGGACGTCTTGGCTCGGGTGCTGTTTCTGAACACTTTGTCAGGTCATTGCCTTTGCTTTGATTTAAGAATTCACTTCACTGAAATGCAATGAAATAGCAAAACCAGCGCTGGAATAATCTTTTTAGCATACCTAACATCTATGACACTCTTAGACTCTATGTTTTACTTGGATACTGTTTCCTATGTACTTCTTTTTCTCCGTATGGGGATTTCTTTCATTTAAAAGTTGCTTGAAAAATGATTAAGAATTGAGTCGTAGAACTGGTTTCTTGATTTTCTCATGTTTGTACTTCAAACCAGTTGTTGAACCTTGTATACTCAATGTCATATATGATATTCTCACTGCATTGGAAGGGCTCTTTCCAATTCTATCTGAAATCATGTTAATTGCAGATCTAAGACAATTCCACGGACAGTTTGGATTACAATCACTCATTTAATCATGGCCCTGACATTCCTTCTGTATGCATCAGCTCTCAATGGTACTCTGTATGCTGCAACTGCACTGCTTGGAGTCTGCTTCGGAATTATATACTCTTTGATGGTTCCTACTGCCTCAGAGCTTTTCGGCTTGAAACATTTTGGTAAAATTTATAACTTTATTCTGCTGGGAAATCCAATTGGTGCACTCCTGTTCTCCGCCATTCTTGCTGGTTATGTATATGACGCAGAAGCAGCCAGGCAAGGAACTTCGACCTGCTTAGGTGTTGAGTGCTTCAGACTCACCTTCCTGATTCTAGCCGGTGTCTGTGGACTAGGAACCATCTTGAGCACAATTTTGACCGTTAGAATACGACCAGTTTACCAAATGCTGTATGCTGGGGGTTCTTTTCGTTTCCCTCAAACATCAGGCAATTGATTATAGCTAGTTACTTTTATCATCAAATAGAGGCATGCATATTTTGTTCCAGTATGCTCCATTTGTCTCATTTTGTGTGTGTGTGTGTGTGTGTGTATATATATATATATATATATATATATATATATATATTGCTATATTCGCAATTTTTCCGGAGCTTGAATACTTGTAGTTTGTTGTAACATCTTAAAACAATCGCCAAATTTCCAGATATATGGTGAAAGATAATGTATTAGCCTGTAAGGAATGCTGTATTTCTTCTGCAATCATATCCGAGGATGCTGTATTTGCAGTCAGGGGAATGTCTGGTTCTGCACTAGAAAGAACATTTGCAATATTCAGAACTTAGTGTGATTGATCAATAAATTTTAGTTTCCCTTCATCATTATTATAGTGTTGTTTCTTCACTTCGTTGGTTCAGATAGATTGCTTAGCTCCAGTCAAATATATAGTGTATAAAGTGAACTGCATCTTTATGCTTCTATTTTTGGTCAAAATATTTGGCTTCCCGAATAAAAAATGTAAATAAAGGTTTCATAATTCAATTTTAATATTGTAAAAGATTTCAAGAGTCAGATTCAATGACCAATCACAACCACATTCACTGATCTTATAATTCATAATTCATGTTCATTACAACACCTATACAGTACAATTTTCTAAGTATTTTGAACACCAGATTGCTGCATATTTGCATAAAGCTAATACAATAATTTTTTCCTCAACAAACTAGACACTAAAGATTAGTGCGATCTTGCCTGTTAAAGAAAGAAAGGAAAGAAAAATAGAGCATACAAAAAAGTAGACTACGGATTACTGAAACAGACCCTTGCTGCTAAAGTCCGGCTTAACTTGACCCACCACTAAATAAGAAAAAAAAAAATCAAGTAACTCTTCTTTGACAAACAACTGGTGGAAGAACCCTAAAATCCCATCTCTCACCATTACAAATTAGAAGGAAAAATAATTACATTCACCTTCCTTAATTTGGCTTCTGAAATTTTGAAACTTGTCACAAACTCGAATAAAATTTTCATCTGAGTAAGTAAAATCAAGGATAAGTAAATAAAATTTGGTCCTATTGAATCAAATTTCAGGAAAATATGAAAAATGAAGACAACCTTTTATGTGGGTTTGAGATCTTGAAACAAGGAATCCCATCTGATTTCTTCAACACCAGTTGACCAATATCCATCATCATCACCATCAAATTTCTCTTCCTTCTGGTAATCAAGAACCACTGGACTTGAAAAACTTTCCATTCTCCGCGGTCCAGAGATCACCATGGGGTTTCCATTGGTGAGCAACAATCTCCCTTGTTTAGCCATGACCAACTTCTTGTTCCTCTTCAACATGGCACCTCTCCATCTTGTGGCATAACCAGCATGCTTTGGAACAACAACGAGAGCTGAGGATGCTGATGATGATGATGACTCTTCCCCATGAACCCAAGTCCTTAAATATTTGGCAAGACTCCTTTTTGTCCTCTTGATTGCAAAAAGAAGTCTTGAAACAGGTCTTGGAGTTGTAGCTCCTCTCTCTTTTCTTGCAAGCTTGAGAATTTCCAGTCTGTGTTTGGCTATGGAGATCCCCATGCTTTGAAGAAACTCATGGTTGAAGTATGCTATGTCTTCTTCTTCAAGCTCATTGTGTGCAAAAGCAAGGCCATACTCATACACAAGAGATGGCTCAAGGCCACTCCTTGATAGCCATGAATACCAATCCATCATTTTGAGTAATTTGAATTGAATGTGAATATCTGAAATCTCGTTAGGGCTTTGAGACTTATATTTGCCCACACACTCGTATGCATGTATACATATATATACACACGCATACACACACGAAGTATGAAGTGGAGAAATGGGAAAAAAAAACAGGAACTAGGAGGACCAAGACTTCGTCCATTATTTTATATTGTCATTTAAAAAATGTCTTGCCGTCTACAAGTAACTATACAAAGTTTATTATTAGTATCGGGTTGTGTGAAATCCAATTAATTATACACTTTAATTACGACACCAATAACGTTAGCAAAATATAATATTATATCGTTCATATCAATTTTAATAAGATAAAAAAAATTTTAAAAAAAACAAAAACTTGTAAAATTAATTAATTAAAATAATTATATCTAAGAGGTATAATATTATTTTAGTCATGACTCCGAAGGTTATATAGAAAAAGATATAACTATAAGAAAACGGTTAAATCAATTTGTTTTCAATTAAAATGTATTTATATTCAAACTGAAAATTCGATGGAAGCCAAAAACTTCTAATCAAAATCACTTTTTATCAAAGTGTTTTTTTTTTTTGCATAAAATAGACATAAATATTATTAAGTATTGTTTTTATTTTAGAGATTTTTTTGTGTTTGCTCTAATGTTTATAGTTTATGTTTTGTTTTACTCTTTTATTTATGGATTTATTAATTTTGTCAACGAATATTGTATTCTTTTAATGAAAATTGATATATTGTTGTTTTTAAAAAATGATTTTAAATAAGCTAAGACGTGTTTTTGTGTTAAAAAAAAAAGATATAATATGAAAATGGGTTAATCATATGTATAGAATTGATGTGATTCTGATAAAAAAAAAAGTAAAACATAATTTTACTAGATAAACTTGTATTTAAAGCATAATAAAGGCATTAAATAATATTTTAAGCAACAATCTAAGGGCTAATATTATGTAGCCAAAACATCTTGATTAATGATAATTTTACCTCATCCCTAACCTTCTAAGATTTAGACTGTTGATTAAAATTGTATTTACCTTTCAAATATAATTATTCTGATTAATTATCCAAGTATAATCCATATTTTTGCAAACAATATTTAAAATTATTCAAGTCCAAATTTTAAAAAATGGAATCAATGAATAAATCTTGGATCAGAATCATGATTAGGGTATTAAAGATGTGAATGAAGCGGCGTAATGATTTTGATTCCTTGAAGTTGAATATTAAAGTGGTTGAAAATTGAGAGGAGAAGCGAAGGGTGTAGACTCGGTAAAGGGTAAAGAGATAAATATAACTCAAAGGAATTGCCTTGCCTTGCATTGCATTGCTTTGCCATCAATCACGGCATGTGAAAAGAGTATACGGTGTGTAGGGACGACCACTCAAGGCCATGGCTAAGGCTGTGGCTTCAGTTTTTAGTCATATATACATATTGAAAGCAGCTCTCTAAAATCATTGCTTTTCCTACCAATGAATGATATGATTTTATTTCACATATTATCTCATATCTGAAAAAAAAAAATGTCTAGAAATTATGAGCCTAACTCATTAACCATTTCAATTATACATCATAATCTAAAAGTTTGAAAAGCTTTTCGGTTTTGTTCAATAAAGCTTTTCCAATTTGGTCGGTTTGGAGAAAAATAATAGTAATAATAATATGGGTTTTGACTTAAGATTTATTGTTAATTATTACTTAATTAATTAGGTTTGGAAAAAGTATTCTAAAATTAAAAACACCAAGATATGTATATACACACACATCTAAAATAGTATTCAAATATTAAAATAAAATATTTTCCTTTTTAAAGAATTGATTTCTTCTTCCAGAGAACACAGAAGACCAAAACGTATATTGTATGCCAATTTCTTATTGGTTGAATATTCGTAATAAAATAAAATATGATTACGCATGCAAATTTCAGAGTGATTGCTGAAGTAGTTTTTTTTTTTTTCGAAGAAAAGGAAAGAAATTGTTTTAGAATCAATTTGATTATTCATTTCATTAGTTGCCTTCTGCCATTACTTGAGTTTATTTAAATGATCTAATTACCTGATAATCCTACTTAATTTAACTCCTCAACTGTTCCCATTAATTAATGCCAATTAATTATCAAAATATACTTTGAAGTCACCCATTAATTTCCAAAGGAAAGGGACGCCTGGGAGTTCGCATCTACCTTTAGTCCAACTCTTAAATCTAATTTTTATGCGTAAACATGAGTATATGTGTTCTTAATTTGATAAATAATTAGTTATTTAAAATTTTAATCATTAATTACGTGGTACTTACAATTAATAATCTATTTAGATAAAATAATAAAAGCAAAACATGCAAGTTTTCGGGTCAGATTGCCAATGATTTCAGATTAAAGTATTGTAAGTAGTTTAAGTCTCAAGGAAACGTAATCATCACTCAAAAGAAATCCAATAAAAATCAAACACGTAAATATAATAAAACTATCAAAAACCCTAATCAGGGATGTCTTTGATACTTTATAAAACCACGAGAATGATGAAGAAAACATGAAGCTACTTGGTTGCGACCAAGTTTGTAACAGTTAAAACACTAAGCATTGTCTGAAAATGCCGTGGCCAGCTTAAAGTGCTTTCTCTGTCATCCGATACTCTCACATGCAATCTTATCAATTACGTTGTGGACTCAAACTCTTTCCTTCTTCACGAGCTCCCTTACTATTTCCAGTCTCTTTTTAATAAATAAAACAATTTTATTTTGGAACTTTGGATACGAACAAAAATTAGGAAATTTACTTTGCTGCCTTTATTTCAATCCAAAGATTGCGGTAAAATTTTGTTACTTTCCCAGTTTCAATTCGATCTACTTTGTTCAGAATATGAGAAAATTTCTGAATTTATATGATGTTTTCTTTGGTCAGATGATCACGTTACATGCTGCTTCTCCTCAAGTTGAGTGATATTAATATGGTTTGTTAATGATGTTACTTCCTATCCACATCATTAATTAAGGGGCTTAATTATGATTATCTCATTACTTTTAAACAATACAAAGTTGGTTAACAAATTATGATTCTGCATGAGCAAGAGATGAGATGTCTTCATTTAGCTTATTCATTTCAATCAACTCTCTCACCAGAACTTTGAGATTCTTCACTCCATTTTATGTTCTAACAACCCCTTTTTTTTTAGGGTTTAATTTATTTTAAAAATTTTTACAAAATTATGTTTGTTTGTTTGTTAGAATACACATTTTGAACATGAAAATATTGAACCTTGCCCCATGTTTGTCAGTGGTCATCACCCTCCTTTTAAAACTTTTTTTCTTTTTTGGGGGTCAAAAAAGAAGATCCATGAAAAACATGAAATCTATGAAAATTTTGAAGAATTCAATTAGACTTGAAATTTTCTACATATGGGGACCAAGAGGACAGTTGTTCAATTGGGCCATCAATAATCATACCCTTAATTTCTTCAATTGATTGTGAATTAATTTGGTCAAGTCTCTAATCAATCAATTCTCACTGGTCATAAATTCAAGCTTTCATGTGCTTCTTTGATCAACAACTTTCTTCAATTTAATCGGTGGGTAGACTGGGGAATGAAAATCAAATTATCCCAATCCTTAAGAAATTCAGATTTCTCTTTTACACTTTAAGAAATGAATTTAAATCTTAAATATTATAATTTAATAATTATTCTATAAAATACAGCTCTAATACTTTGGGTGATTAAAATCATAGGCTTTATTTCTGTATGATTTAAACCCATTGCGCTTCTAGTAACTGACCATTAGAAAGCCTTGCCCTTCTCATTTATTTGAATATGATTTCTGCTGGGTGATTTTTTAAGGTTAATTTTTAAAATATACATTCTCAAGGAGTTAAGTAAAATCAATATTGGATTTTGGATGACAAAATTTTTAATTTACACCCAAATAGGGTTGATGTCATTATATGCACAAAAGAAATTAAATGTCCGTTAATGCATCTTGGATGACAAAATATCTAATTGGCCAAAGGACATTTTCCCACCCATAGTTTGAGGCGGGGACAAATTCCCACCCGCTTAAGTTTAAAAGCCCAAATTCCCACCCATTGACTATTAAATCTAACGGTCAACAGTGAGTCAAGGGGCAAATTTGTCATTTTAGAGTTAAAATTTATAAAAATATAAAATAATATTTGTAGCATCCCTGGTTAGAAAAGCCCGTAGGGGTAGAGTTTTAGGGTTAGAAATAGAATTCAATGATAAATTGGGGGCTTAGAAGGGTTCAGGGGTGAGATAGTAGTTTTCCAGAGCTGCGTGGCCTTCGTATGATTCATTTAGGGAGGTTTTAATCATGCGAAGCGCGGAAAATGGATTTCCTCCATTTTCCCTTGGTGCACTCTCGTGCATCATCCCTGCACGCCCGTGTAGGTGGGTAAAAAAGGAGAGAGAGGCGAGAGTTATTGCATTTTCTCACCCATTTCAGCTTTTCCTTCTCCATTTCAGCAGTTCCCAACCCTAGGTGCGAGATCCAGCTTCCTGCGGCTCCCAATCCAACTAGAGATCAGAGAGGATAACTTGAGAGCTAGTTTTCTAACAGTCATGTCTAGAGGTAAGTGTTTCTTACTTCTTCAGCGTATTCCCAGCTTGCTTGATGATTGTCTGATGTTGTTGGAGATGTATGTGTGCATTTCCAGCATTTTGGCTGATTATATGTGATAACATGATGATTGTTATGCTTATTTTTCCACCCAATAACATGCTGCTTTGTTTGTGTGTGTGTGTGTTGTGAGAGAAAGCTTTGCTTTCCATGGTGGATTCAGTAGTTTTGGATGGATGTTGAAATTGAAGTGATTTGTTAGCTATTTGAAGTGTCATTTATGCATGTTTCAATTTAATTTCAGATTGGATGAGTTTGGGGTTGGTTTCCAGCAGTTTCAGACGAGTCATGTCTGAGCAAGACAAGGAGCACGGCCGTGTGCCCGCAAGAGCACGCCCGTGTGCCCTTGTCTCTGCGAAGGCACAGCCGTGTGCACGAAGTGCACACGGTCTGAAAAGCTGAGGACACGACCGTGTGTCCTGAGGGATACGGTCGTGTGTCCTGCATTTGCGTGGAATGGCCAAATATTCCAGTAGCTTGCATGGCCAGGCACACGACCGGGGCATGGTCCCGTGTGTCTGGGCACACGCCCGTGTGCCTATGTGCAGCACGACCGTGTGTGCGAGTGCACACCCGTGCGTTTGCTTTGCACGCCCGTGCTTCAGCCTTATTTTCCAGAAATTGTAGAAATTAACTTATAAAGACTTGGTAATCCATCCAGAAGCTTAATGATCATCAGATAATCCAAATTTCAGATAAGAAAATGTAGCATATGCATTCATAGCATGGCATATAGTCTGAAAGAGGATCCAAGGATCCGAATTCAGTAGATTTCAGCATTCAGAACCTAATGTATGGGTTACAGTTTGGGTGAACTCGAGGGGGCATCCGTGGGACCCATCTTTCTGACACCAGTCAGATTGCTCAGCACATTTGTCAGTTTTCTAGCCTGTAGCTAGAATGTTCAGCCCACTTGGCCAGGATGTCGAATCCCTGTGTTCATCAGCCTGATCAGCACAGCAGGTACCTTCAGGTACATATAGCCTTCCAGATGCATGCATCATCAGTAGATATGCAGATTTCAGTACCATGACATGTCATTCATTTCAGTAATAAATTAATAATGAGAAACAACAATCCAGCAATCAGATTCAACACCCGTAAGTGCGTAGATGTATGAATAGGGCCGATGCCAGGTATGTATGCCCTTGTTTGTGCTTGCTTGGGTCGAGGGAAGTAAGGAATGCTTACTGGGTGATCTTTATCACTCATCCCTTTCCTTCTTCCTTCCTTTTCAGGTTAGTGTGCTGCTAGCGAGGAGCGGGTGGATTGAGGCTGGCGAGAGAGGACCCCACACACTGTTTTCAGTTGTATTTTTCAGTTTTGGACCTGTGAGGTCTTGTATGTATATTGTAAATGTTTCCAGGTGTAAAGAATATTGTACAAAACAGTTATATGTATATGAAAAGCCAGTTGGGCTCATTGTACATTCAGATTCAGTTTCAGCTTCCGCGTGCAATGTAATTTAGTCAACAGGTTTCTTTTCGTAGGATTCTCGTCTCGGGTACCCAATTTCCAGTTTTAATTAATAAAAGAATAGTGATTCTCGGTAGCAGGGGTACTCGTGACGGCGGGTCCTACAATATTTAAATATATATAAAAATTTATTAAAATTTATAAAATTTTAAAAAATATTTAATTTTGAAAAAATAAAAACCAGCTGCCGGCGACGGTGGTTGCAGTTAATAGAACCAGGTGCCCGTTCGGTGCAGGTGCAGCGGTCGGCCTTTCCTGGGGACCAGAGGCGGACCGCCAGCCAGATTTGGGCCCGGTTTTTCAGTTTCCGAGTGACACCCGGGGGTGAAACCTGGGTTGATGACCAACTACCCAACGCTTTGCGGCCGGGTTTTACCGGCGGGAGTTCGGATGACCAGCCTCCCGCACCCTGAAATTCCCGCTGGGCCTGAAGCCCCGTTCTATAGTATATTAAGCACCCATACGCCAGTGGCTAGTGGTTTATTTTTCTAAAATTAAATATTTTTTAAATTTTATAAAATTTTTTAAATTTTTTTATAATTTTTAATATATTTAAATATTATTTTATATTTTTTTTATAAATTTTTATTAATAAGGGTATTTTTGTTATTTCATCCAATGGGTTAATGAAATTGGATGGGAAATTGGATGAAGGGTGGGACTTCGGGCTTTTAAACTTAAGCGGGTGGGAATTTGTCCCCGCCTCAAACTATGGGTGGGAAAATGTCCTTTGGCCTATCTAATTTATAGCCACGTATGGTTAAAGTCATTATATACATGAAAATGAGGTGACTGTAGATTCATAATTTTAAAATCAAGTGTTAAAGACATATTTGAAGACAACAATAATTTAAATGCTAAAAACGACTAAAAATTGATATGTTTGTAAATTTTATAATTTAATTTAATTTTTTATGTAGAATTATATTATTTTTCTATCTTATAATCACAGTTTTTTTTTTTTTCACTATAAGTGAAGTCTTTTAAATAAAATTTTAAAAATATTATCCTCCGTCAGTTTATTTTAAAAGGATTATAAATTATTAATTTAAAAAATTAAACAAATATGCGAGACCAACTTACGAAAGTATAATTACCAAAAAACAACTTACGAAAGCACGCGGACTAACACAGCCCTCAAGATTTCTCCTTTGGTGGGCGGAGGCTCAGAATGGCCCGTGGGCACAACAGGCCTTAAAGTTGTGTTCTCCAGGACAGGTAACAACCAACTTTTGGAGTACGCATTTTGCCCATGAAACAACTTAAGTTCAGTTAACCAAAGTTAGCTATCACTCACACCAAACAATCAGTTCAAGACGTAACCTGAGGATCTCTCTTATAGGTTTTTTTAAGCTTCAATAAAGATAGAACACAAGACCCACAAGAGAGGTCATAAAACAATCATAAATAGTAAACGATTACATAAGTGGATCTATACAAAAACCATAAAACCAAAAAGCCACATGAAAACACCCTTTATCCAAGTAAAAGACATCAAGCTTGTTAAACAAAATATCTAAAGATGAGTGCATTCATTTCAACAACAATGTTGTTCCTGCACTTTTACAATTATAACAGTGTTCTTGTGAATGAAATTATTTGGAACTAGGAAAACCTGTCAATATGTTAATTTGATAAATATTTTCATTAACTTGCATCCATCGTGTGATGCTTCCATAGAATTATTCTCCCTAATATTCCTCCCATGGTGTGTCAACTTATTGGAGCAACCTCCCATGACGTGCAGTAAACTCATTGTATCTGCAACATGAGCAACCTCTTCAGCAATTTCCGGCTTTTCCTTTTCACTTCTTATCAAACTTGGCATCTAATTACATTTTCATGCCAGAATCAGAAAAATATAAAGGCTATTCCACCCACAGGCTGTACAAAATTCACAGATTAATTCATAACAAAATAACTAAGAAGAGAATCAATCAGATTTGTTGAGGCTATATATGTTGCCAATAACTCCAACGATGCCTACTACAATGGCCAATACTAACATCAACCAAGACACGAACCTCTCCATACCGCTTAGACCCTCTCCTTGCCGACTTAATGTTAAAGCCACAAGAGATGGGAATATAAAGCCTAATGACACTGCAGTTGTTGCCCCTGTAAACTTGAATGCGGTCCAAATGTTGGGAATCATGGTAGAACCAAAGTAAATGCACACCAATAGAACCACTGTTAAAGTCAACGATCTCTTCTTACTCTCTATGAGTGGAGGTAATCCCTCAAACACCAAGGCATCTACAGTCTGTCTTAACGAGAAGTGAATAACAGGGAAAACAAGAATCAAATGAATAATGTACCCAACCCGGACGATATAGTTCAAAGTAGAGCTGAAACGGATCCCAAGATTCTTGTCAAAATTGGTCAGCACATCAGACTCAGTGTCCTTCCCAAAAAGTAAATACCCTGATATGGCAGTAGATAAATAAACCACAATGCAAAGGATAGTGGTAATTCTCCCCACCCGGTTCATCTTCTGAGGGGACCGCCCTTCAAGCTCATTATAAATAGGTTGTACATTAAAATGGCAAACATATGCGTTTGTCATAATTGGAATCACCACAAGCAAATCCAGAATTGCGGTCTTTGACCCCAGATCAGGACTCATCCTCGGAGGCTCAATTCTTCCTTCAACAAGCTTAATAAACGCAACGGCACAACATACCACAACAAACACCACGGCCAGGGCCACTGAAGCAGCAGAAGTCATGCTCAAAGAATCAATCCTATCTAACACACAAAGCGGCGCAAGAAAAACTACCACAACAATAAGAATCAACCATTTCCTATGATCCCACATCCCATTCCCTAACCATTGATCGAAAACTCCAATGTGGTGGAGTGAACCGGACATAACATCACCCAAAATGATCAAATACACCACCAAAACACCTGCATTATTTAAAATTATACAAATCTCAGACAAAACCCTTGCCGGCCTACCCAATGCGTATTGCACAACTTCGCCATACGACCAGGCCTTACAATAAACCGAACACCTCACTAACAATTCAACACTAATTTCCGACAAAATCCCCATCAAGATTATCAACAGAAACCCTAAAGTCAATCCAAGAACCTTCATAGTAGCGGGCAAGGCCATCATCCCAGCACCAATAACAGTGGTGGTTAAATTAAAAATGGCACCATAAATACCAGACTCATTATTGTTTTGACCACGTGCAACGGGGTAACCATGTACATCGTCACCATGATCTTCAACTAAAGTCTTATGATGATTAGCATTCTTCAATTCAAATCCTTTTTCGTCATCAAAAGATGTCATTTTAACGTGAGTTTTTTGGGAAGATCGTGGATTTGGGGAACTATTATGTATTTGTAACTCAACGTAAGAATTCCTCGAAAGAGCTCAATAATTACCATCCATTATTGCAAGAAAAATCACAAAGAAGCGAATATCTAAAGATTAAAAAACAGAACAAAAGAAAAGAAAAGAAAAATGTGGGTAAAGAAGATCAAAAACTTATAAAAAAACATCAGGCGATTGAGTTGAGAAGAGGAAGGAACCCTTGATCTCAGGGTCAACTGTTTGTCATCAAGGAGGTCTTTGTTTTGTCTGCTTTCGTGGCTTTTCTCTGGTAAAACAACAGAACGGGAGGTAACTTTTTGCAAAAACTTAGGTTTTCTTATTAGAGGATTTATTTTCACACGTGGATTTTTGGTTTTTCTATTTAAAGATAATATGAGATTTTGTGTATGTTTTGGAGGATTGAGGAAGGTTATAATTATAAATGAATTTTTAAAGTTAGAAAGTGGGATTTTTAATTTTAAAAACGTGTAGCTACTAGATCAAATATAGGAAAACTTTCAACGAGTTTTGTGGTATTTTATTTTATTTTTTATTTTCAATTGTGTCGATTTCATCTACCTATTTCGCAAACTATTTCTTAATATTATTTTTATATTTGGTGTTTTTCAGCCCCAAAATACTATTTCTTTTTATGACCATTTTATATTTATATAAATAAATTTCACCCATCAATAAAAATTTTTCACTTTTAGGGTCGGATGCTATTCATATCGATTTGGACTAAATTTAGCATTTGACTCGAATGAGTTTAGATTGAGTCAAAATAACCTTAATTTGAGATTGAATCGAAATACTTCATATTGTCTAAAAGTTTTTCACAAAATTATTTTATTCAACAATTTTTCTTCTTTTCTTTTTCTTGTAACAGTTTTTTGGACAAACACATTACAAATTACATTAACGAAACTTAATCTCAAACTAACCACTATAAATTTAAGTCACCCAGTCCCAACTACTATCAACCTCATGTCACTTTCACATGTTATGTGGAAATTTTAAAGGAAAATTTAATTTTATTGGGCCCAAAATGGGCCTGATTCTAATGGGCCTAAGCACCCTATCTTCTTTCAATGTTATCCTAAGCAAATATCTATTTTATTATTTTTTTTCTAGGTCCTAATATTTTTGTGTTTATGGAAATTTATAAATTGTATCATTACGAGAAAATTATTTTATATAGGCTTTTTTTATTTTTTTACAGGAAAATAAAGAAAGATTATCGAATTGAAAGAAATCAAAATATGCTAAGTTATCCATAAAAAGTAATCTGAGTGATTCTATGGTTGACTTCCTTACTATAAGAGTAAGAGTTCAAGTTAGTAAAAAACTATTTTATAATTAAATTTATGAATTTTACCGATGGAGTATGATTAAGGTGATATGCTTGTCTGGGGTTTAATAGTCTAATATAATTGATAACCTATAAAAATACCTGTTTAAATCGAATTCTTTATCATAATAAAAAACAAATTAAGTTTAAATTGTGATAGTTTTAATGTATAATATATAGTTTTTAACATTCATCATTTAATAATTTGAATTATTATTTGTCATATGTTAATGCAAATTATGATGCATTATTAACACTTTAATTAATTTTAAATATTTTTGAGATAGCATTTCATATTCTTGAGTCTGAACATTGAACCGAAAACGGTGTTGAATTGAAAGGCCAAGCTGACAATTACACCCAGACCCAGCTGTGTTTGATGTGAACATGAAAATGAAAGGTACCTATTTATCTTTTATTTTTAAATTTTATCTTCATTTCATTAAATAATTATTCCATTCAACTCATCTAATTTTAGAAAGATTTGTTTTTTCACCCGGCGGTAAAATACAGTAAATCCTCTCCAGCCGTAAAAAGTAAATGGGCCGTTAAACGAGGCCCATCGCAATGGCTCACAGAATTTTTTTTTCTAATTTTTTTTAATATTATAAATAAATGACTAATTCGTAATTACAAATTTTAATGGGGGTTAATGACTTTTAAACCCTGTCGGCGGCCTTGGCTTTTGATATAAGGTCAAAATTTGGGAGGACAGCTTTTAAAGGTCTTTTACAGTCATAATGCAGCCAATTTTGAAAAGAATTTGAAAGGTTACATTTTTGTGGAAATTAGTAAAATAATAAGAGGAAAAATACAAAAAATAAAAAATAAAAAACGCTGTCAATCTCTATCACACCTCACTATCTTTTGTCCTCAAAATACGCTATAAACCATGTCACGTCAACTTGAGATCACAGTCAAAATCTCGTGGGAATTTGGATTGTCATATCGTACTTTATTTATGAAACGTTCATTGGATTTCTGACCACCCATTTTCTTCCAAATTGCGATAAATAGATGATTTTTTCACGTATCGTGGACTTGAATCTCGTAAAGATTGGAGAGCTGAACGAAGACAAGAAAAGTTATTCTCCCTCTGTCCAAAACGACCCTATGCGAAAATTATCCCATCCATTGGTATTTAATTTTTGGCCGAATCACATATTATCACCCAAGGTTTCATTTAATAACAAATTGTTACCAACAAAAGTTTTAAAAACCGAATACCCCTCCCTTGACTAAAGTCAAAAAGATATTTTTGTGTTTCTAAATTGAAATTAAAAACAAATTTTATAAAAATATTAAAATATAAAATAAAATTTAATATAAAATTAATAAAAAAAATTTTAAAAAATAAAAAATAAAAAAGAAACCACCACCACCTTTAATCTCACCAGGTGGCCGAAAACGGCCACTTGATTTTATTGGCGATTAGATTTGGCCATCTTTACCATCTCTGACAGTCTTTTTCATATTTTTTACTGTTAAATTTGATCATATTTTTCAGATTTTTGACTGTTAAATCTGGTCACTTCTGTCATTATAGAGGTCAAATTCAACTTTTAATTGAAGTAAATAATTGTTTCTGACTACCTAGTGAGGTTTATGTAGGCCACCACAGGAGGCGACAATGATTTTTTAAATTATTTATTTTATTTTTTAAATATTTTTTAATTTTTTTATTATATTAATATTAATTTATTGTAAATTTTTTTATATTATTTATATTAAATTTTATTTTAATATTAATATTATTAAATTTTATAAAATATATTTTGGTATTTTTACAGAAAATTGTGGGTATATGACTTTTTAAAGTTTCATTGGTGGTACTTTGTCATTTAAGGAGACCTTGGGTGGCAATAGTTGCTCGGCCTTTATTGTTTATTTTTTTTTTAATCAAATACCGAAAGATGAATAATATAATAGATTTAAAGTAATATTTATATAATTTTATTTTATGTTACGTAATGCACATGGAACTCTGCAATGTGGGAGATTGCTTTTCAATTACTCAAAATCTACATGCAATATGTATGATTAGATAAAGGTGTTGCGAATAAATTCCAAATTGTGAAATGTACACATCATACCTTAAAGGAAAACAAGAAAAATGGAATAAAATTTATTATAATAAATTAAAAACAAAGAAATTGTTTTATTTAGAAAAATGAATGGACGTGGGGGATGGGACCAATAAAAAGTTGACTATAAGCATTGGATAATTTATAAAATATTATTCAAGCTTCTTTAAAAAAAAAATTTGTTTCAAAATTCAATTACATTTCCATTATTATCAGTTATTCACTTATAAAATAAATGAATAATTTTGTTAATTATTTTGAGTTATGGTAAGTAAGTGAGGGTGTTTTTGGAAAATATCAAAAGACAAGAACCAATATTTTGAAAGCAACGCTTACGTGTATAAATTGAAAAAAAGAATACGTAGAATTAGTTGTTTTTGTGAAAAAGAAAGTATTAATTGAAAAATAAATTTCCATGTTCATGTGCTGGACGGCTGAATAAATGACCGAGCCGCCGTCGTCATCACCGTCCAGTTTAGATTTAACGATGATGGTGATGTTTGTCTCCGCATCATCTGAGAGAAGGATGTGGAGAAAGACAAATCTCTCCAATCCCTTTTGAATTTCGACCTTTTTTTTTTTTTTTTTGACTCTTTCTTCAAGTTGAAGCATTTGTGTTCAAATTTTCGGAAACAACTTCATGGGTTGAAGTTATGCTTTTTATATTGTCACTTTTTGGTTATTAGAGGTAT
Organism: Anacardium occidentale; assembly: GCA_026122585.1. Lineage (NCBI taxonomy): Eukaryota > Viridiplantae > Streptophyta > Magnoliopsida > Sapindales > Anacardiaceae > Anacardium > Anacardium occidentale. The sequence continues at coordinate 436,406 of JAJEJH010000121.1, read as the reverse complement.
CCCCGTAATATCATAACCATTATTGCTTTTTTGAATAAAAAATTAAAAAAATAAATAATTACTTTTTAAAAATAATAAAAATATTTAAATATAAAAAATAAAGTTAAAATAATAAAATTTATTTAAAATAAAATTTAAAAAATATCTAAAAAACAGTTATTACCTTCAATAACATTGCTAACAACAATAATCATAAAAATCGATCACTTGATTTACAGTTTTTTATAAAATATCATATCTGACAGTTTCTAACATTAATGATAGTTAGAGACAGTTGAAAATAATCGACCTTGTCTATTACTTTATATACATTAAAATAATATTATTTTGATAATTCATATGTAAAAACTTGTTTAAAAGCTTAATTTAGTTGAGCTTAAACTTAAACTTAAGTGTGACTCTTTATTAATCGATTTGAATTAAAATTCAAATTCAATCTTAATTTTTTGTATCTATAAATCTTATCAGTTGGATTGTATGAACTAATGTTTGTTTCTTACGCTCGTGAGGGGGGTTTTTTGGTTGTTGTAAAACCATATTTTAATCATGTTATCAAGAGGATTGTAAAATTAGTTTGAGAACTCCAATTCACCCACCCCCTAGATAAGTGTTAAGAAGTATAAAAAAAGCAAAAACGATGTATTATAGTCTTAACCCAAAATACAATACAATTTTTTGTTTTGTGAGTAAAAACAAAAATTAAAAGAATTAAAGTTTCTTTAGACAGACAGACAAACTTCTTCTTATTATTATTATTTGTACAAAGTTTAATATACAAAATGATGAGTCAAAAAAAAAAAAAAAGAACATAAAATGAACTCAAATTGAACGTAAATGATGTTGAAATTCCAAATATATTCACACTACTTTACATACAAAAATTGTAAGAATAGTATTATATTTATTTAAAAAATAATTTAAATAATTATTTTTATTAATTATAAATTTTTTTATTTTTACAAAGTTATTTTCTTTTTTATATATATTGATACACGTGTGTTACACGTTTATGAGTAAATTTTGAAATCGTCAATTTTTGTAATTCACACACGTATTTGAGTACACAAATATGTATAATTGCAATGTTAAAACCCATCAATATGTATATTTTTTTGGGTATGCATACAGTACAAAAATGTATATGTCATCTATGTACATATTTACTAAAAATCATTGATAGTGAATTATATGCATACTATACATATTATTGAATGCATGTTACACACTAAAAAATAAAAGAATAATTTTGTAAAGATGAAAAATAGATAAAATTGTATTTTAATTAATAAAAATAATTATTTAATTTAATTTCTTTTATTTAAATGTCTCGACAATAATTACGACATTTAATAGTTCTGATGTACAATTAAATCATCATTGAATTTGTTTATGCAATTGTATTACTTGTTAAGACATGACCGAAATTAATTAATTTTCCATTTTTAGAAAAAAAAAAAAACTTCCTGTTCTTATAAACTTGAAAAAAATAAAAGAAATGAAAAATCCACTGAAAGTCAGAATTAATGGATGGTCAACGTGACGTGTTCCAAACTTCCAATAATTAACAGTCAACTAAGCTAATTGGGAATTAACATGCACTAATCTCGCGACAACATAATTAACAAATATATATATTTTTTATTTCTTTCAGAAAAAAACACTACTTTGGTGAGAAAAACCGGGGTTGAAATTTTGGAGCACGGCCTCATTAACACGCTAGACTACGTGCAATGAATCTGATGTGTTTTTCTTACATTAAATTAGTAAAATTAATCATCATAATAAATTAATGAAAAGGAATTAGCAAGAAAATACAATGAATCTTGAGATTATATTAATTAATCCAAGCACCAGTTTATGATTATATATAAAATCATATTATTAAAAGCTAAAGTAAGAAAAAATGTTTCTCTTAATGCGAATTTGTGATAAAAATGTACGGGAATTGAATCGGTTTTGTGAGAATTTCAGTAATTGGGTGAGCTGACACGTCACTTTCTCACACAATTAACCAAAATAATTCCCTTGGCTCCTGAGCAAGACAAGTCGTTGCAACCCACTTTCTCTTCTTTATGTCATCTCAATATCTCTTATCATCTCACAAGCTCGTGATATTTTCAGATTGACGGGCATCTTCTCGGCTCCCTCCCTTGAGCCTTCCGATTTTTAAAAGGAAATATAATTTTGGAAAGCGACATTTCCTGAAAAAGAAATTAATAAAATCCACTTTTTCCATTCACTCTCCTTCCACGCTACTGCTTCTTGCGTGTAATGCACGTGCTTGTGATAATGGGCCCCGGGAGGTGCCAATATTTAAAACCCTCAGTCATCTAGCTGTACGCTGTAGGAGACTTATTTATTGTTATTATTATTATTTTTTTATATTATTTTGTTTATTGAATTTAAAAAAAAGGGCAAATATTTGCAGGGTCGAGGGAATTTTGGGCTGCAAAATCGTACAGATCTGCAGCTTCTGAGAAGCAGAGCCAGTAATTACTGTTATTCTTTCCATCTTTCTTTTGCCCATTTTCTTTTTTTTTTTTTTCATCTTTTTAAAGGGATGTGACAAGGATTATTGTTTTTTTTTTTTTTTTATTTAAAGTGTAGAATCTAAACTTTTATGGGAAAAGACAAAAATACTTATTTTGCATAAGGAACATACAATTAATTTGGGCCTACAATATTTTTGTTTTATATTTTACTTTGATGGTTTAAATAATGAGCTGAAATGGGTTTAAAATGTGGAGGTTGATCCATCCAGGGAAGTATGTTACGTGGGTTTGCACCAAATGAAAAGAGACAGAACAGGAAGCATCCAATTGAAAAGTTTTGTGTAATAGGGATGCTCTTTAATCACAAAGAATTGAGCTATGAAAAGAGACCACCCCCACAACATGATAAATAGTCTTTTTCTTATGAGTTTCCTTGAAAGCTCTGTCTCCATGATGCCTGCCATTATCAACAACCTTTTTCTTTTTTCATTTTTTTTAAATTTTATTATTATCAAAATACAAATGTCTTTATTCAAAAAAAAAAAAAAGGGAATAAAGAGAAAGTGTTAAAAAATTGTTTTTTTTTGTTTTTATAAATAAAATTGTGTCCGTTATTGCTTCAAATAAACAATCTTTAAGATAATTTGAAAGTAATTGATTGAATTCTTTCAAGACATGAGACATCGTTTGGAATCTAATCGTTTCGAATTCTTTTTCTATAATTTTCTTTCCATCAGAATCTCGTAAAATAAAACTTGGGGATTGAATTTTCAATGGTTTTTTTTAAAAGCAAATGGATGTTATCAACAAAGTAAAGAAAGAAAGCAATGGGAACCAACTTTCTAAGGTCCACCGTCTACATCTTGACATATAATTCTGTGATTCTTGTGACCACTGGCCCATGCAATGGTTTAGTTGAAAATGACCAAAATGAACCAATATATATATTGACTTTTAGAGGCGAGTGGATTCTGGACAAACAAATTCATAATAAAAAAATACGTCAGAAGACTTAGTTTTACCTAAAGTTTTTCTAAACGTTAACGTTTTTCAAAAAGTTAATTATCTATAGTTAACTAAAATTATAAAGATATTTTTATTTTTTAAATAAAAATTAAAAATAAATTTTATAAAAATGATTAAAATATAAAATAATATTAAAATAATAATAAAAATTTAAAATCGTAATTATTATCAGTGATAGCGATAACCGTCATTAACCTAATTAGATAATCAAAAATAGTTATTTGATTCAATTGACGAAAACAGTCAGATTTAGTTACTTATGTTATCTAAAATGATTAAATATGATCAATTTTAAGTATGTCGACCATTTTCAACCTTCTCTAATGACAAAGACAATTAGATCTAATTGTTTCTGTCAAATTTTTTATTATTAAATTTGATCATTTTCACTATTAAGACAGCTAGATTTGATCACTGTAGAGAGTTATCTGTCACCTCATTAATTTCGTTGTGTCGATCCCATGGGTTTCATAATTATTATTAAATCAAGTTTCAGATCAAAATTTATTTGTATGATTGACAATGAGTTCATCGGATCCTACAAAGAAGAAAAATCATTATCTCCTAACAAAATTTTAACAACTTAATCTAATAATAAATTTTGGTTTGACTCAATACTAAAATTATTTTGATTCTGACTTGAATTATTCAAAAGCATAATATCAATTCAAATTTAAATAATTCAAATTTAATTTAATTTAATTTTTTTAAAATTTGTAATCAAAATAGTGAAGACATGATAAACGACTATATATTAAAACCATTGATTTACCCTTTATATTGGTTTGATAAGAGACCCAAGTATTGAGAATTCTATTATTTAAATTCAAATATCGAATTTGTGATTTATAATTTTTCATCATATAGACCTTCAACTATGGCAATCAACCTATTATTTTATCAAAATCTTTATGTAAAAACATTAAAAGAAAGAAGACCCATTTCAAAGATTTTTATTAATATTTAATAAAAACCGTGGGCCTCCTTCAAATTAAATGATCTCAGAGAGAAACATATAAAATTAATCAAATACATTTTTAGATATGTGACACTCAATAATGTTGATTCAATCAGGTCTTGTTTTTTGACTCCAAATTCAACATCAACCAATCTGGGTTTTCTTGAAAATCGAGGCACGCAATTAGCTGTAAAAAGTCTCATTACCAATTTCCTTGACCTAATATTTGTGCAAAGTTTTCAATTTGAATCCCAAAGATGAGAGACACTTCAACCAAACCAAGACAATTGCAAGAAGGATACGTTCGTCAATTAGGATTAATAGTCATTCATTGACATATATGTTCTCGTCTTTGCCCCCACTGTGAGTCCTCCTGAAATTAATGTAAAATGTGGAATGATGCCTTATTGCACATGGTGGCAAATTTAATGGTAAACTTGGGGGTTTGTTTTGATTGTCTTTTTTGACCAGAAGCTGCCATGTTCATGTATTGACCATTTTTATTTTAAGTAATCAAGTTTAGAAAATGACTGCAGGATTACTTCTTTTGGTTATTTAAATAATCTCCCCACCTACTCATTTCCTTTTTTTTTGTTTTTTCTTAAGTCAAACGAGGCAAAAACCTCTCTATGGCCACATGTTAGGGATTTTTTTTAAGCTTCGAAGAAACCTAAAAAAGTGTAAAAATAATTTATAAAGGTAAAACTCTTCTTTGTAATTAAATCAATTGTGCAATTTTATTCTTGAATAGAATGAAGAATACTTAGATTCCAATTCAAATAAAGCATGTTTTGTATGCTAGTAATAAGACTAACATTAGAACCAAGAATGGAGTCTTTACTAAGAATGGTGTCAACCACCTCTTTGTAATCAAACTCTATCTGAAGACTTAGTATATGATGAGCCTAAGCAAACTTGAGTTTATGGTAGATGGCTTACAACTCGATGATAAAGGGTGTGCAAAATTCTAATGGCTCCATAAACCATCCGTGAACTTACCTATATTGTTTCTGATTAGCTTGTTGGCGAAAGTCAAACCTATAACCACATCAACAACAACATCCCCATTAAGTCTATACCATCCAGTTGGAGGAAAAAAAACATAAGGCTAAAACACAGAGAGAAAACATATGAAAGATGATTCAAGGTAAGAGAGAGATGGGGTGGAAAAAACAAATAAAAAGAAGAAAGATCCAAGGAAAAAGTATGGTAAGGTGGAAAGCATCGAAGATGTTAAAGAAACAAGCAAAATGCAAGAGGATGACATGACACATAACATCCAAAGATGGCATGGCATACGATATGACAACATGTTTGGCAACATGGCATGATGTCATGGACATTGCATGATGATATGCAATCATGAAGTAAGTCTAATACATGTTGAATAAAGATTCCTACTTAAGTGGAGTTGGTTAAATCAAGTTTACTCAAATTTGAGTCGTACTGACGCTTGAATTAGTAAATTGAATTAAGGAATTGATTTACAATGTTTAAGCCTTTTATATACGCTAGTAAATCTCCTAACTAAACTAGAAATCTAAGACTTAATTCAATTTGAAAACCTAATTTAACTAAGACTTAAACTCTATCTTTAATAAAATTAATCTAAGTCTTTGAAACACTAAATATAATTAAAATTGACTTCCTAAACACATTCGGACTCTTTTAAAACTTTCTAAATAAAATTCTATGACCATAGGAAATTAAAATTAACTGGAAATCCTAATTCCACATGCATAAGACTTCTTATGTGGCTTCACATCAGTATGCATACTATATGTCACCACGCTAGATCACCAAACAGGTTGCCACATCATACATCATGTCATCGTTGGCTACCATGTCATGTGTCATGTCATTCACTCAGCGTCCCTCTTGCCTTTGGCTCATTTCTTCAATGTCATCATTTTTCTTTTCCACCCAACCTCCCTCTTACCTATGATATTTTTTTTCTTTTTTCGTCTTTTCCATCTAACTATTAATCCTCTTTGCAAACGATATTACAACATCGTTCATGCTTGTTAAACCCAAATACTAAATGACAAATAACTTAGAGGGAGGTGAATAGGTTATTTAAAAAATATTTTGGAATTGTAAACCTTTTCCCTATTCTACCAACACAAACATATAATTATGCATATAATTTATAATTAAATACAAGCTAAGCAAATAACACAAATTAAAGAGAGTAAGGGAAAAGAAATGCTTAGCTGATTTAGAGTGGTTCAGAGCTTCTCCACGCCTCATATATCCACTACTTCAAGCAACCCTGCTTGAAAATTTTTCTTTCACTAATTTCAACCCATAGTTTTGATACAAGAGATTCATCCTTATTACATTAGTTTTTTATATAAATGATTGCACTCTTAACTTAGTTTTAACAGGGATTACGCCCCACACTAGTTTCAAGGGATTGTGCCCAAGGGTTTATGAAAAATTACAAAGAAAATACCTCACAAGGCTGATACAATAATAAGCTCTTAAGTTTTCTCTCTAATGAATTTACAAGTGAGATTTTGTGAGAGAAAGTGGAGAAGAATTAGAGAATGGAAGTATAAGAGTATTTGGGCCTAATTTTCTATCTCTTAAGTCTTCAAATCATCTTCAATTTATATCTTATAGAATAAATTAGCCGTTGGGATGATTTGAGAGTCGTTGGAGACTTTCTGGAAAGTTACATGAGCGTGTCCTTCACTTGCACGGTTGTGCTTCCTTTGTTCTGCACTTTTCAACGGTCATATTTTTTCTATCGCGCGTACACACACATACATGTATCTCATGCACACATGGTCGTGTGTCCTTGAAGTCTCAACTCTTCAGGATTCCGGAAGGCCACACGGTTGCACGCATGATACTCGCGCAATCTTCACACGATCAACATTTTTCAGGTAACACGGGCATGTGTTGTAGCAGACGGGTGTGTATCCAGTAATGTTCTTCTTACACGGGCACGACTGGATCTACACAAGAGTGTGCTTCCTCATAACTTGACACACGGTCGTGTGCTCGAAAAACACACGATCGTGTGTCCTGCTTTCTTCGCACACAGACATTTTGCACGACTCAACCAAGGCGTGTGTGTTGTATTCATAGCTTACACACGGTCGTGTGTCATGCAATATCTACAAAAATTAAAACTTTTGGTCCTCTTTGTCATGTTCAACACATGCATGAACCAATTAGATATTTTAACATATGTTTTGCATCAATTCAAAACCCACAAGGGTCCAACAACGCTGGTCAAATATCAACTGGTATTAGATCATAAGCCCACCATGCTTGTTTTGCGTCATATGGTATCAAAGCATAAGTCTACTATGCTTGTCCTACGTCAGTTGGTATCAGATAATAAACCCATTATGCTTGTCTTGTGTTAGTGTTCATACTTCATTATAAGACAACTCACGACTATTAGGTATGTTTTTTAACAAAAAGTTCTAAGCTTCTAATATACTAGTCACCTATTTGCAAATTTGAAAGGGTTCGTTATTTGACTTCAAGGAATTCAAATTGTGAACGTCATTATTTCTCCAACACCATTATGACTAAGTAGTGATGGAAAATGTAATTTCCCAATTGGAGTAAGTTTAAGGCTTAGATAATAAAAGATTTTTTTGTAACCGTTCTTCTTTCACATAAAAAAAACTAGACTTTTCAAATAGAGCTAATGAAACTCAATCAGATTATACTATAACCATTATTCTTTTCTCAGTTTTATTTTACGTAAACTAACATCTTTTTTTCGTCCACCTATGTGCATGTAAAGTTATGTTTTCTTATATTAAAATCACACATAGGGAATCGTAGTCAAACTTGGTTGAAAATATATGTTAATAACAATATAGATATAGCATCTAGAAAAAATTGTAAAAACTGTCTTACTTTTTAAACCTCATTCAAATCAATTTTATTAAAAACCTCCTTTAAAATGAGCTTTAATGCTTTTTTCTCTTCCTCAAATCAAAGATTCTACTTTAAGCTGTCCAAAGGTCAACAAAATTTACATTTACGAATTCATAACCAAAATTCAAATAAGAAATCAATGCATATATCGTAAAATGAATATTAACCTTATACTTATCTAATATTTATTTGAAATGATGTAGATTAATAAAAAGAGTTGGTATATTATTATTATTATTATTATTTAATAATTAAAATTGTCATTAACACAACAAATATACAAGAAGACAAATTATTGATTTTTAGTAAAGCGTGAACAGGACGCGCCATCGAAAGAGAATAGGGAAGAAGTCGCAGTTGCATAGTAGCCATCAAATCAGATCTGGTTTCAGACTGAAACAAATGGGTGGGACCCAGTCTGACATGAGTCACACGACCATTTTGTTCTTGTGTCAGGGGTTGCCGTAAGAAGAAGTAGTTTCCACGTACAGTAAATGGCGCGTGAGATCCCAGTTTTCTTTGTATTTCCACGTAATGTTCGTTCGTGCGTCTCTGTATAGAAAAATGTTTTCACCTGTCTGTCATGTGTCCTTTATTAGTTATTTTCTCGAGAAAAGCAATTTAACGTACCCTTTTAATTATTTATTATGAATTTTTAATTAATTTAATTAACTCATGGTATGGGACCCATCTTCAACCGTATTTTATCTTTTATCACTCTAGTTAAAAATAAATAAATATGTTGTAATTCTAGGGAAAAAAAAATACAACAGTGATTTTTATATTCCAATCTAAAAAAAATTATGTATATATATTTTAATTAATAAAAAATAATAATTGGCTTACTTTTTTAAAAAATATTTTTTTGAAAGTCGTTTATTAAAATATTATCGTTCATGAAAAATTAGATAACCTACAATATCAAATGATGAAAATACTGATGTTTTATTCAATTTTAAAATTTATCTATTTTTTTAAATATTTTCTTGTGCAAAGACTTTTTTGAACTTAACCAAATATAGTAATAAAATTTATTAATTCATATGTATTTCTTGGATTAAGTATTTTTTAATTTTAATTTTAAATTATTAAATTATATATCCATAAATAATTATTTAAAATCTTTTAACAATGAAAGATATTCTAAACTAATTACATATCAAAGGTAACATATTTTTTAGAGTCCTAAATTCTAGTTATTTTATAATTTTTTTTACTAATTAACTATTAATATATATTGATAGGATAATATGATTTATAATATTTAACATGGTGTGATAGAATGACCCCTTTTTATCTATAAGACAATGATTAATTTGTTTCCTTGAAATTGAAATAACTTTTCATCTCATATCAAAATCATAAATTGAGATTATTATATCACGTAATATAATTACTATTACATCTCTATAATTGACCCTAATAGTAAATACCGTAAAACTCTATTACATCTGGGTATAAATATTTTAGACCTCATCCCATGAAGACTTGTTTTCACGAGAGATTTGAGACGAGAGGATATCGTTTTTCAATTTTTCTAATGTGTTCCTCAACTCCAACTGCACCTTAACAATGAGTCGTCTAATTAATCTTTTACGCCATGGATAAAATGATCGAGGACTCAAAATTAGATTAAATTTCCTTTTTATTTTTATTATAAACAATTTTATTCTAGGAAATAATTTACTAAAAAAAATTTAACATCAAGCCCATGTTATCAATTATGCATCCCACAGTAGAGGAATATTTCTCCGTCTATTACAGCTGTTCGCTAGAGATTCCGCGCCGATAAACTCGACAAAATGTAGCCGGCTTGGTGGGGCATACTATACTGTACTTATCAATGTCTAAACTTAAATTTCAATAGGCTATCACTTTCTTCAATAAGCTATCACTGATAAGTAACTGTACTAATCACCCTCTCAATTCTGTCTCCACCTCCTATAAAAGTCGCAATGTCGGTATATAAATATAATTTTCAGAGAAGAGTTTTAGAGAGTTAAAGGTTTATAGATTATAAATAAATAATATATATTTGTTTGAATCACCTCCAATTCTAGATAGTGAAAGCTTCATATTTCTAGAGAGAGAAAGCTCGTGGTAGCTCTCTCTCGCTGTATTCGATTCATAAGGTAAAGCTTTTTATGATTTTAAATTTTTCTGAATTTCTAAAATTTGTTTTCATTTTTGTTTTCCGTTTTTGTTTTTTTTTTTTTTTTGGATGGTGCATCGTTGATCCCTTATATAACCTTGATTTTCTTTTGTAAGTTCGTATTTTTGCTTATTTAACTTCATTTTTGGTTTTTTTTTTAAATAATTGTATAAAAACATTGTTTTTTTAGAGTGATTATTGAAGGCAGTTGAATGATCTACTTCTGGAGAGAGAGGCTTGATTTATTTTTTTCGGTAATATTTTTTTTGGGTTTTCATTGAGGATTTTTTTACCTCACCTTTTTTGAAATTTTTGTTGTTATTATTATTATTATTATTTTTGTGTTTGTTTTAATTGATATTGGCAGATCTAGAGAAATATTTGGTAAAATTGCTCGCTAGGATATTGTTAAACGATGTCGTCTCTTAGTAGAGAGCTGGTGTTCTTGATCTTACAGTTTCTTGATGAGGAAAAGTTCAAAGAAACTGTTCACAAGTAAGGATTTTTTTTTTTTAATGTCTCACTCTTGTGAGAGAGAAAAATTAATTTTACATTTCGTTAAAACTTTTACAATTGGATAATGTCTACATTACTGTAGTTATTTATCACTGTTACTATGTAATGATTTGTCATCGGTATTTATATGGAAAATAGGCTTGAGCAGGAGTCTGGCTTTTTCTTTAACATGAAATATTTCGAGGATGAGGTGCATAATGGTAATTGGGATGAGGTTGAGAAGTATCTTTCTGGTTTCACTAAAGTGGACGATAATCGTTACTCAATGAAAATATTTTTTGAGATAAGGAAACAGAAATATCTCGAGGCGTTGGATAAGTAAGTTCATTGCTTCTCTCTTTTGCATTTTATTTTTTATTTGGGGTTATTGCAAGTATTTTATTGATTTAGTTGCATGAAAATGATTATGTACTTGTAAACCTCAATAGGCATGACCGGTCAAAGGCTGTGGAGATACTAGTGAAAGATTTAAAGGTTTTTGCTACATTTAATGAGGAGCTTTTCAAGGAGATTACTCAGCTGTTAACACTGGAGAATTTCAGGTACGAGAGTTGCCTAAATTGGTTTAACATTGAATACAGAACAATATGAGGGAATTGCCTTTAAAATGGTATCTTGTCGTATCATAGGGAGAACGAGCAATTGTCCAAGTATGGAGATACCAAGTCTGCAAGAGCTATCATGCTGGTTGAGCTCAAGAAACTTATTGAAGCAAATCCATTGTTCCGTGACAAGTTGCAGTTTCCTCACCTTAAGAATTCAAGGTTACGAACTCTCATCAATCAAAGGTAATATATTGAGAGATTTGCTTTGTCCTTAAGTTCAAATGAATAAGTTGAATTACTAAGAGTGGACTTAGGAATGCTGATACATGGTGATGACATTATTAAATGTCTTTATACACTATATGGAAAGAGTCCATTTGTCTTCCATGGCTTTTAGAATGTAAAATAGAACTATTAAATAGCATCATTTTCATTACAATCTCTTATTTTTACCAGTTAAACTGAAATATGTGGCTGTACTATCTAATCTCAATGGAAAGAAAATGCTATCATGTAAGATGATGTGCCATGATACATGCAAATGGATTATCATGACCATAGGTGTAGGCTGTAATTTATCAGTTTAAAGTATCTTATGTTATTGTTCTAACATCCTGATGTAACTACAGCCTGAATTGGCAGCACCAACTTTGTAAAAATCCCAGGCCAAACCCTGATATAAAAACTCTGTTTGTGGATCACTCATGTGGACAACCAAACGGTGCACGGGCTCCATCACCAGCAATCAATCCATTGCTTGGGGCTTTACCCAAAGCTGGGTTTCCTTCTCTAGGAGCACATGGGGTTAGTTGCTTAACTTAATTTTTTATCAAAATTTTTTTAAGTTTTAATATGCTTTATTAATGTGCTTGGGTTTGTGGTTAGCCATTTCAACCTACACCAGCACCAGTTCCAACACATCTTGCAGGTTGGATGTCTAATCCTTCCACAGTAACACATCCAGCAGTGTCCGGGGGAGGAGCTATTGGTCTTGGTGCTCCATCTATTTCAGGTGGCACATTGCTCTCTCTTACTGTAGGCCTTTAGGTCTCTAAGTTATAGGTTGGGATCCTATGTATTACATGGTAATATTTATAACCTTGGCTGTTTGCACTGCCTTGTACAGCTGCTTTGAAGCATCCTAGAACTCCTCCAACTAACCCTTCTGTGGATTACCCATCAGGGGAAGCTGACCATGTTCCCAAAAGAACAAGACCAATGGGAATATCTGATGAGGTATTCTAATTGGCTCACTTTCCGCTCATATCTTGGACATTGACTATTGTATACCTGTTGTGTTATTCTCTAGTGTTCTCTTCAATTGATTTCTTTCTTTTCTTCATGCAGGTAAATCTGCCTGTTAATGTTTTGCCAGTAACATTTCCTGGTCACAGTCATAGTCAGGCCTTTAATGCACCTGAAGACTTGCCAAAGACTGTCACAAGGACGTTGAATCAGGGATCATCTCCTATGAGCATGGACTTCCATCCTGTCCAGCAGACACTTCTTTTAGGTCCAAATCCTTTGAGTTTATTGTTTGTTATTTGTAGTTATTGTATGTTTAGTAAGTTCTGTTCTTAAGTGTCAGTTTTTAATTTGACTTTTGGATATTTTTCTATTTGATGCCTTAGTTGGAACCAATGTGGGGGACATAGGATTGTGGGATGTTGGATCTAGGGAAAGGCTGGTTTTGAAGAACTTTAAAGTTTGGGATCTTAGTGCATGTTCAATGCCTCTCCAGGTGTGTTCATCTTATCACTTCCAATGGAAGAGGCCCATTATGAATGTGCTGTGCACTTAATGAATGCAATATGGGCATGGCTATACTTTAAGTTATTTCATTATAATTCAGGCTGCTCTTGTCAAAGATTCTGGTGTATCTGTTAACCGTGTGATCTGGAGTCCTGATGGTTCTTTATTTGGTAAGTTTGAAGACTTCTAAATTTATAGCTTATTAATTATGGAGGCGAAGTGGATAATTGGTTTATGCATTATTCCATTATATTGACAGGAGTTGCATACTCAAAGCACATTGTTCAAACATATTCATATCATGGGGGAGATGATGTCCGACAACACTTGGAGGTATATATTTTCTGGAATAATTGAGTGTACAGTTTTTCATTGGTTGCTGCTATATTTGAGTTTCATACATTCAAGTGGCACTAAAATCCTTATCTAGATTGATGCTCATGTTGGTGGGGTCAATGATCTTGCTTTCGCTCACCCAAATAAGCAACTTTGTGTGATTACCTGTGGTGATGACAAGACCATCAAGGTTGGTTCTGTCCATTGTTTGTTGTTAGTTTTCATATGAAGTGTTGAAGTTGCCATCCCTTGTTAATTTTTCCTGTAAATCTAGGTGTGGGATGCTGCTACTGGTGCAAAACAATATATATTTGAAGGTCATGAGGCTGCTGTATATTCTGTCTGCCCTCATCATAAGGAAAACATTCAGGTAGCTGTTCTATTTAATGCTTATTTCAGTTTATGGTGTTAGTTACATGGCACTAGATTGTCTTATTTATATTTTTCCTTCTGCATCTGACTGCTAACAATCTTTGCTAGTTCCTGATCTCGTTGTCATGCATTTGTGCTTCAGTTCATCTTTTCAACAGCTCTTGATGGAAAGATAAAAGCTTGGTTGTATGACAATTTGGGATCTCGTGTTGACTATGATGCTCCTGGCCGTTGGTGCACGACAATGGCATACAGTGCTGATGGCACAAGGTTGATGCAATTGACTTTTTGTCTGTGTGTCTGGTCTTCCATTGTTAGTGAGTTGTCAATACTAAAAATGTTTTATTTTTATCTCTTCATTTTCCCTTTCTGTGTTGGTTGATGGATACTGCAGGCTCTTTTCATGCGGGACAAGTAAAGATGGGGACTCTTATATTGTTGAATGGAATGAAAGTGAAGGAGCTATAAAAAGGACTTATCAAGGATTCCGCAAGCGATCTCTGGGTGTTGTGCAATTTGACACCACAAAAAACCGGTTTTTGGCTGCTGGTGATGATTTCTCCATTAAATTCTGGGATATGGGAGACGTTCAACTTTTGATGAGCGTTGATGCTGATGGAGGCCTACCAGTAAGTAACTATGCTTCTGCACTTTTTGGTAACCTTTTGATAGTGGCAGTTTCTCATTTCTGCCTTCCATGATTTACAGGCTAGTCCACGCATCCGCTTTAACAAGGATGGCAGTCTCTTGGCTGTTTCTACCAATGAGAATGGGATGAAAATCTTGGCAAACTCAGATGGCATGCGGTTACTGCAAACTTTTGAGAATCTTTCATATGATGCATTGAGAGCATCTGAAGCTCCAAAGGTAGTATAGTCAATTGGTCTTGGAATCCAACCTCCAAGTTTGAACAATTCTAATTTAATACGGTAACTGCAGCCTGTAGTAAACCCAATCTCAGCTGCCACTAGTGCTGGACTTGCGGACAGGGGGACGTCAGTTGTTGCTATTCCTGGAATGGTCTGTGGAGAATTTTTAGTACATTTTTTCCTCTTAAATATATTTAATAGTAATGATTACGGTTTGATGAGGCATAACATACAAATGTAATTTTCATTTCTCCATTGAGAGATGGAGCTTGGTGCCATTATTTTGTGATTTCTCTACTGTATGTTTTAACTATAAGTAAATTAATCTTGCCAGAATGGGGATGCGCGGAGCTTGGCAGATGTGAAGCCTAGAATAACTGAAGAATCTAATGACAAACCAAAAATTTGGAAGCTGACAGAAATCAGTGAACCATCTCAGTGTCGAACTTTGAGACTTCCTGAAAATATGAGGGCAACCAAGGTACCAGATCTGCTAATGTACTTTCTTCGTGAAAGTTTTTCTCACTGATCTGCATTTTGTTTTCCTTGTACTGCTTGATTGCTTTATATCATTTTTCAGCATTCTGTTTATTTAAGCAGTAATATTTGGGGCATTTGCTGATATTTATATGTATTCTACAAGCTATTTCCCTGTTTCATCATCTTAACTGCTGCAGTTGAAAATGCCCAAAGTTAGCCATAAATGCAATTTCAGTGAAGATCTTGTCTGACCATAAGAAAGCCTATCTGTTGCAGATGCTAATTTCGCTAATTATTGAAAACTCTAACAAGGGGTGAGGCTTAAGTTAAGCTTGGATATTTTATCCCTGGTGCAACAGTTTCAGCCATTGTAAGAGTATTGAGTATGCATCGTAAATGCATGTGTAAGATTTCAGCTATGAACACTAAACATATAGCCTGTTATTTTTCTCCCATGGAGGACATAAATGTGGAAGCTCAAGATATGTGACATACAATCTAAAAGTAGCTGTTTCCTTGGGTTGTAAGCCTGTCCTATGACATATCTTGGTTTCTGAGCCTATTCCATGACACATATGAAATGTGATTATCTTTGGTTCTCTCAAATTATACATTTGCTTTAATGAATTCCAATTATGTCATTGTCTCCTTTTTGTTCTGGGTTTTTCACTAGTTAGGTTCATCTCATTTTTTCATGTTAACTTTAAACCAGTCCTTCCAGACTCCACTTTGTGGGGCTGGCCCTGGATGTTGGATATTCAAATGATTCATGAATGAAGTTGGATATTTATTTTAGTGAATTTAGAGTTGATGATATGTCACATTCGCTTGTTATTCCTCATTACTTTCTTTCTTGAACACTACAGATATCAAGGTTAATCTTTACAAATTCAGGGAATGCTATCTTGGCATTAACATCAAATGCTATTCACCTTCTCTGGAAGTGGCAGCGAAGTGACCGTAATTCAACTGGCAAGGTACTAGGTTGCTACAAATTGGTTTCTGTTGGCTTACACAGTTTTGTCTTAAATTTGGAGGATGACTCATGTATTTTCTCCAAAAACTGTTCATTCATTGTAGGCTACTGCAAGTGTGCCACCTCAACCATGGCAACCATCAAGTGGCATTCTTATGACCAATGAAGTTTCAGATACAAACCCTGAAGAGGCTGTTTGTTGCTTTGCTTTGTCCAAGAATGATTCTTATGTAATGTCTGCATCTGGTGGAAAGATTTCCCTCTTCAATATGATGACTTTTAAGGTAATTCATGAGCCTTAAAAATGAGTTTGATGTTTCTTGATGTCTATTTGACCATTCGCAACTTTCTTGGGCAAATACAGACAATGGCAACTTTCATGCCACCACCACCTGCAGCAACATTTCTTGCCTTTCACCCTCAAGATAATAATATTATTGCTATAGGCATGGATGATTCATCAATTCAGATATACAATGTTCGTGTAGATGAGGTATGATGCGAATCTGCTACTTATGGGCATTATCTGTATTCATTTGGAAAGCAATAGTTATTCAGTTTCCTTCTGTCATTGCAGGTTAAAAGCAAGCTTAAAGGCCATTCCAAGAAAGTAACTGGCCTTGCCTTTTCTCATGTACTGAATGTGCTAGTTTCATCTGGAGCAGATGCTCAGGTAATCATTTTTCTACCTTGGCATGTGCCGTGTACCATAGTGCTCTGGTAGTGTGTCCTTAGAAAATCAACCAATTACCTTTTCAACATTCTATGCATTCTTCCCTAACTCAAATTGATTGTTGTTATCTCAAGTTGTGACTTTGAAGATTCTGATCAAACTCTCAATTCAAATAATTGTAATCAATACTATTTTCATTAGTATAATAAGTGCTTTTTTCTTTCTGACTCTTATGTTGAAGCCATATGTTGGTTCGCTTGTTGCTTATTTCAACAGCTTTGTGTATGGAGCTCTGATGGATGGGAAAAGCAAAAGAATCGATTCTTGCAAATTCCTGCTGGGAGAACCCTAACTGCACTATCAGACACCCGTGTGCAGTTTCATCAAGACCAGATACACTTCCTGGTTGTACATGAGACGCAGCTTGCAATATTTGAAACAACAAAACTAGAATGTGTGAAGCAGGTACCTTTTGTTAGAATTCATTTTTTTGTGAAGGTGATAAATTTCTTTTCTTTAAAAATGACGGTTTTATTGTTTACTATTAGTGGGTCCCACGGGAGTCTTCTACCCCAATCAGTCATGCAACATTCTCATGTGATAGCCAGCTGATATATGCTTGCTTCTTGGATGCAACTGTTTGTGTGTTTACTGCTTCAAATCTCAGATTACGTTGTCTTATCAATCCATCTGCATATCTTCCTGCTAGTGTCAGGTAAATCTTTCCTTCATTGCTCAAATTGTGCACATATCAGTGTCACTGTCCAGCATTACATGGTGATTTCAAGTTTTCCAGAGTTATTTTGAGGGGCAATTAAAATTTACTCTTGCAATAGCCAATTAATGTTGGAATTTAATTCTTGTACCACATGCTAATACTGCTTGATCATTTAGATCATATCTTGGTTATGCACTAATGTAATCTATTCATATTCTAGAACTGCAGCTTGCATTGATAAGTGTATTTAGGTCATTTTGCTGTTTTACTTGTAGGGTGAGACTGTAACATAACATGGCAGTATCATCCTAGTGAGAGTTTCTTTTCTAACTGAAATTTTCCTTCTAGTTATTATTTTACTAGATTTCACACTTGATGATTATGTTTTTTGATGCTTGAATTTACTCTGCGTTTGAGTAATAATCACACATTTCGATGAGAAAGGAGAAAAATTACTGTGGCAGTTGTGGAATAGAGTTACTTTTTGGTACTCTGGAGGCTTCAGTTCTGGAAGAGCGTCAAGACTCTTTTTTCTCTTCAACAATCAATTGTGAAGGGGTTTCGGGTTAATCTTGGATAGCTTGTTTTCTTATTTATGCACTTGAACTTTTCCATTCTGTTTTAACTGAAGTAATCTTCAACCTGGTAACATCTTGTGTGGTGCCAAATTAAGTCAGTTTTATTTGTAATCTTGCCCTTAATTAACACTATTACTTTTTACAAATTAATACTTAAATGATTGTCTTTGTTGATTTTATCAACTTTTTTTTTTTGTTTTTTTTAAACTATATGCAGTAGTTCCACTGTCCACCCACTCGTAGTTGCTTCACATCCACAAGAGGCAAATCAGTTTGCTTTGGGACTATCAGATGGTGGAGTTCATGTCTTTGAGCCCCTTGAATCTGAAGGGAAATGGGGTGTTCCTCCACCTGTTGAGAATGGGTCAACAAGTAGTGTACCAGCCACACCTTCAGTTGGAGCTTCAGGTTCAGATCAAGCCCAGAGATGATGAAACGGCTGGCAGAGCACAAGTCCTTTTACATGCTTGGCTTGCTGGCCCTTTTCTAATTTAGGTACGCCTTTTCTCAACTTTTGCTAAAAACGGTATTATTAAAATTAGATCATCCCAACTGGTTGTCGAGACGTCCATGAAGTTCTCGCCCCCTTCATACAAAAGTCATAGTAGGATAGTTGATGTGGTCTTTTGTTGTTCTACTGTTTAGGATAGGAGATTCACTGAGGTTGAACGATGTCAACTTGTTTCTCGGGAATCTAGGTCTTTGTTTTTGTCTTTAAATTTTATTTTGGACTATTATAGGAGTTATTTTATGGAGTTTTTCTCATTTTGCAGTTTTGAGGATCGTGATGTGTAATTTACTCAAAGAACAACATGCAAAGATATAGATTTAACATGTTTTATCAGGATATCTTGTAAGGTAAATGCTGTAGCAGAATTTGATTGGTAGTGAAATGTTTCTCCTTTCAGAAAAGAGGGTTGGAATTGCATTCTTTTGAAAGTATCCTACGTTTGATTGAGGCTGGGAGGACTAGTAATCTCTCCACTGTTCTTCTCAAGGAAAACTTGCATCCTTTGGCAGTAAAATTTTTTTATTTATTAAAGGAGTATTAGTGATTTACATTTTTCCCCACCACCATTTTGATCTCAAAACACCTTTTAATCCGCAGAATGTTCCAGGACAAATGAGTCATTTTGCTTTTCATCACCAATACTCCCATTCAAAAGTATTCTACCGACCCGGCAAAACTCAATTAAAAGGAAATCCACCTAGCCAAACTCCACCTAAGCTCATCAACCCACGAAGCCACAGACATTAATATATTCATCCGTCAGCCAAATGAGAAGTCATTCGCCGTCTCGAAAGAAAACTTTTGTTCAAACAACTAAAAAATTAAAACCCGAACAGAAAAAATCATAGCCAAAAGAATGACAACCACAGGCTCTTGCCTAAAGCCAACTTGGTTAAAGCATTTAGGAAATGAAATCTCTCACGTAATCGATATGATTTGATCACAAACTGCCTCGTCCTCTAAGATCCTAATCTTATTTGTGTAGGGTTATTATTTAATTATTTCTATCAATACATTATCAAATTACTAAAAGGGGTATCAATTAACCTTCCAAGGTATAATAAGAAAACAAAAATCTCTTTTTTTAAGTTCTGAATATAATAAAATTCCCCTGAAATTAAGTTAAAATTAATGGTTAAGATGACAATTTAGTAAAATTGGTTAACTCATAATATAAATAAATTCTAATAATTGGGCAACAAGTTACTCAAAACATAATATTTGCTTCAAAGGGGGCTCATACTTCTAGCCTTTTATAGAAACATTTAACTATTTATGGTTTTCAATTACCATCACAAGCATATACTTGAATATTGCAGTTAGTAATAATCGTATAAATAAAGATTTAAATTAAATATTTGAAAACAAAAACAAAAATACACACGTTGTAAAATATTAACATCTAAAAATTAGTACAATATTTAAAGATAGAAACATATTAGATACTTGAAATTATTTATGTAGCCGTAAATCATAGGAAAATTATATTGTATGTTAACCCCTTAATTATTCTTCAAATAATTTTCCCTAGAAGCACTATTATGATACACATAAGTTTAATAAATTAATACTATCAACAGACAAATGTAAATACTCAGATTAATATTAAAGTCACCAACACAATGTACATCAAGCATATACAATGTCATTAATTTAAGAGCCTGTACATTTTGATTATTTACAGCTCTTCAAATATCTTAAGAGTAAGATAGCTGCTCTTCGAATGCCAACATTTGTTATATTTCCAGAATAATTCATTTAACCTCACTCGGGGCGAAAGCTTACAAGATTAGGGAGGTCACTTACTTGAAGCTTCTTAATGTCATTTGCAGTAACCTTGCAAGACTCCAAGGTTAGTGATCTTAAATTCTTCAGTTGCTTCAGATGCCTTAACCCTGCACTGGTTATTCGAGAACTCGAAACATTTAAGGATACCAGCCCTGTCAAACCTGCATGTCCAAAGATGAAGAAGCACTGGATGGACAACACATAAAAGAGAGAGAACATAAAATGAAGTTAATAATGGATACCAGAGATCAACTCCAAGGTTTTATCTGTCAAGTTGCTGTTTTGTGACAAATTTAGCAGAGACATGGATGTAAGATCTTTAATGTGCTTTACACCAGCATCAGTCAATCCTCCACCGCATATTTCCAAAGAGCGCAAGTTCTTGAAGTCTATTTGACAAAAAATAATAAGGATTAATTACCAGAAAAATAAAAAATAAAATTAGTGTGTCTTCTAACATTCCTTTAATGCACTTGGCAAGTTTTTTCTGCATATAAATATTGTATCAAAGTGTAATCAGATGCAATATGGTCGCAAAAATGAATTATTTATGGAATATCATGAACTTTTGTCCATTCTTTTAAACAATATACAGGATCCCAATACGGCAACGTTCAGGCTAGTTCATCTGGTTATAAATGAAGATTTGAACCTGACCCAATAGACTTTCAGACAGTTAGCAAGCTCAAAATACTAGAGGTTTCTTTTTAGTTAGCATCACTACTGTAATAAATGTTCCTCCTTCGTAGGTGACTGAAGCAATACAGTGCTATATAACATACTTTGCAAATATGTTGCTCCAGAATCAGTAATACGAGCTCCAAAAAGATCCAGATGAGTCAATCCAGTTAAACCTGTATAAAATAATGCAGAAAATTGGATAAGTTGAAAGCATTAAAGAATGGACATGCCATTATATTTTTATATCTATCTACTGAACTACACATATGATCACTGAATGACACTTTCTTCAGTAGGAGATTTAGGACATGTCATAAATTCTTTACATCTATTAACTTATATACAGAAATGTATTCACAGATAGTTAAGAACCAGACTAACAAACTTGAATACGCCTGAGTTTCTCTGAAATAGTAAGCATATACAAATCATTTCATTAATTGACAACACTTGAAAGGGGTTAAAAAAAAAAAAAAATGAAAATTTAGGAATAATGAAAAGGGGAAGGGGAAACATTAATTTAAAAGCTCTTACTCGTAAGAGCTGCGAGCCCATTATCTGTAATATGCCGAGTATCAAGATTAAGTGACTTAAGAGCTGACAATCCAGACAATCTTCTTAAACCACCATCAGCAACTCCAGTGAATGAAAGATTTATACTCTCTAGGCTAGCCAAACCTACAAACAATAACAAATACAGTCAGGTTAACACATGAATTTAAATTCCAAATCCTTTTATTACAGACTACATTTCTTGAGTCAATAATAAACAAGTTCAATAATGAGAGAATTTTCCTCAGGGTTATATTCAATTAGACACTACATGTTTTGACAACAGGCAGACTTTGTTTTCAAATTGCTTACAGACCTCTCACAACAAATAACATGTTACTTCTAACTTCAGGAGGAGCAAGAAAAGTACAAAATTAATTGAATATCTTACTGAAAATACTTGGCAAATTGAGGGATTAAAACAGTAGATCAGGAAAGGGTTATAAGTATGGGACTAAATTTGTGTTTAGATAAAAAGGAGAAATCTGGGAAAAGACAACAAATATGAAATTAAACTACAAAAGTTTACTATGTGTATATTCAGTCTTTTTTCTGCAAACAAGATTGTTAATCATGTTTATATATCATTATATGAGTTGTAGGTGAATGTCTAACCAGAGAGATGGCGAAGTCCACTGCTTCCAACTTGTGTGTCAGACAACTCCAAACATTTTAAATGATGAAGGCCTAGAACATCACTCTCAAGCAGTGTGAGAGATACATAAGAATTTAAAAAGAACTTAAAAGAGGGGGGAAACAGCAATATCATCAAATGTGCAGTAAATAGATAAAGCAAGCCTGGAAGTACTATACAAATTACTGCTTAACTTCAAAAACTTAAATGATAACAGTGAACTTTCATATTAATGGGTCCTATATTAATTGCAATTTGATTCTGATGCAAAATATGTCGTACAGATTTAAATTGGGTAATAACCAGCAAGGCATTCAAGAGATGGAAAAACTTACCAAGAAATTCAATAAATTCCAAGAACCTACACCAGCCCCTCTCCCCTCCCCCACCACCCCCAAACCACCACAAAAAAAAAAAAAAAGAGAACAAGAAAAAGAAAACCTTTTATTGAACTGTTCCCAAAAGATTTTCAGGACCCACCTCAACGGTGCCAATTAGATCAATACTACGAGGATCGTTTGTTTAATGAATCAAAAAAAAAGGTGTTCAAATTTTTCTCATATAAATTTGTATGAAGTACAACTAAGAAAAGTGGAAGTCATAACTGAAAGGAAACAGTTGAACTAATCACCTGTCAAATTAACCAGTCCATCATCACCAATTCCACAGGAATCCAAGTTCAAGCTCTCCAAGTTTGTCAACCCTGTTTCAAAGCAAAATTTAGAAGCACAGTCTAAATATATTTAAAAGAAACAGTTGAAAAACTTATTGCACAATCTATAGCAATCAAATTAATTTAAATATACAAAGAAGCTGAAGATATTGTTCATAAGAATAATGATTATTGTAAAAAAATTATATTGCATTACAGTCCTAAACAGCAGGAGCAATTGAAGGTTTCACTGTAGAAGTGGTCAGGGCAACGGTTGTCGTAAGGACTAAACTGTCTTCATTTCAAACAAGGAATGAAAAAAATCAGGCCAGTCCTGATCCTGGCCTTCATACCATGAAACAAGAATTTTGAAAACGTTTGATACATTTATTCATCAATAGGAACGAAATATATAGGAATAGGAGCATTAACATCCCCCTTATTCTAGGACTATGCAATCAGAAAATTACCAAACTTTGAGAAAATAACAAATTAGAAAATAACAAAAGTTGACTTCAATGAAGTCCCTCAAATCAGTGATTCTGACATACAGTTAAAGGATCATCAATGGTTTTTTTTAAATATTCTACAACATTTACAGGAACAAAAAAATTTGTAAAATGAATAAATTAGACTGTTGAGCACACACTAAATAAGACAGAGAACTTACCTTTCAGGTGCACCAAACATGCATCTGTTATGTCATTGAATCCCAAGTTTAATACTTTTAAACTCCCAAGCCCTGCCGAAAATAAGGATTGATGATGTCAAGGTTAAATTCAAAGTTCTAACAACAAATAGCCAATACATTTCATCATTTTAGCAATAAATCTCATGATCCCAAGAGACAAAGTTAATTGAAGACAACTTACTGGAAAATTTCTCACATCCATCATCAGACAGTTGACATCTGTTAAGATTCAGATACAGCAGGGCCCCAAGAGCTGCATAGAAACAAGATGAGAATATTTAGGATAGACCCACACTTAATTAAGATATTATCTTCAACTTTACAAGGTCAAGCAGCTAATTCAAAAATTTTACTAAATGGTTAACTCAGAACACATTGTAAGTCAAGGGATAATTGTTTTCTGCTATTTGCATGCCCTTGACTTGCAACATATCTGATTATCTAACGTTTCTAAATAGATGAATGAGTTGTTCATTTCAAGCTTCCACTGAAAAAGAAATTAGATGATCAGTAGACAATGGAAACATCAAGAGGCTTCAACCTGAAAGAGAGTCTAAGCATGCAGCTGTCACTGGGCAGCCTTCCAAATTCAATAGAGAAAGCTTTTGCAGACCTGAAACACAACAACAGTCACCAACTACAACAAAAAAAGTTTCAATTACCAAGTCAAACAAGAGTAAAAAAAAATGGGTGATTATTACAAGCCTATGAAATAATTACTAATCAGGAAGTAGGGACATAGGTGAAAAACATACAAGAAAAAAAGTAATGTTAAAATGACACTCAGATATCATGTCAAATTCATGAATATAGTTATAATTATAGTAGTTTGAGATATCAGCATAGGCTCCAAATTTTTTTTGTTTCTGTGTCTATTTTTCATTAATTCAAATTACTTCATTAACTTTAGTGCTTCTAAAACTCATACATGGCCAGCATCAGCCTTTAGTTACATCTATATGTCACAACACATTGACTGTTACTTAAATTGTGTGCAAACCCCAATTGTTCCTAAGGCTGGATTTGAGCCAAGCCGGCTCGGGATCAGGATTGGGATCAAGCTCGAGCCTGTAAGTAGCTCGGCTTGTGAGCCTTGTAAGCCGAAGAAATTCGATTAAATTGACTAAAATGACGTCATTTTGACAAATAGACATCAAAGTGACATCATTTTGGCCATTTGACACATCTTACGCGCTGAACTAAGCTTGAACTCAAGTCACTTCAAGCGAGTAGAGGCTTGGGCTCTGATCTGCTTGAATCTAGTTGATTGTTCTACCTTAAAATCATGAGAAAAAGAGACTTATTTTTAACCCAAAAAAAAGACTTTTCCTTTAAGTTCTCTCATGAATACTAGTCACAGCATCAAACGCATAGTCTTTCTATTTTTTTCCAACCCAGGAGTTATTGTTCACCAATCAAATTCTCACCATATCTCCCTAACACATGTTGTCCTTGTGTATTCTATCCCAGTGTGACTTGATTTGGATAATCAGTTTTGTTACATCCAGTAGTGCTGCCCAAAGATTGTGTGACATAATTTAACAATTTACATATAATGTCCATCAGGATTTAACCATTCAAGCTACTGAAAACAGTTACAAACCTGTAAATTTTCTTCATCCAATGTTCAAAAAGCTGTAAGCCGCTTTAGCCAAATTACAAATATTATCATACATCACAGCTTCTTCCCAGTTTTTATGCTATCCAAGTAGATGGGTTCAGGCAATCTTGTTAATGTTGTCCCCATAAATGGTTAATCATTGAATCCTTTAAAGCAAATCCATTTATGAGTTAATATAGTTTTATATAATAAATTACTAAGATAACCATAAAGACCCAATCTAAACAGCTTTCAGATTTGTTTTGGTACACTCTGCAATGAGTCCAATTAAGCTTGCGATTCTAATATCTTATGAGTTACATTAACAAAAGCACCTACATTCACCAAGGCAAAGTAGAATGGTGGTCCATGTGGCTAAGATATATAATCAACTTGTAAAATTGCAAGCCATGAGAACTTGATCTAGATGGAAAAAAAAAAACCTTTCAAGTATGTAATGCCAACATCAGTAACCTTGCTGCAGGAAATTTGTAAACTTTTCAAGTTCCTAAGCCCTGAAAATAAAATGGAAAAAGAATTACACTAGATCTTGTTCCAAATGTCAATAAAACTGATTCAGTGCACATCCTTCAACACCTCCTACCTAAAATTTCTAAACAGAAATGAAGAACTAGATAAAAAATGAAATCTGTTTTAGAATGAGAGAATCGTGTGACAAAGCAAATAATAAAACCATCCCACGAAAAAGGATGGATAAGAATCACCTGAGAGAGGCTTCATATCAGAATCCGTGATGCAATTACACCATTTAATATTAAGAGACTCCAGCTTTGTCAGAACTGCAAAGCCATAAATATGTTACACATTAGCCAGTTTATGCCTTTATGAAAACGACCAACTCTGCAACAATCCCATCAATGTCTGTTGCTATGTGTTTAAGAAAATAAGATGCTGCTTTTGTTTTTCACAATTGTGGACACCAAACCCATTTTCAACTCTTCCTCTACAGTAACACAAATCTTTTGTTTCCTTAAAAATATATAAACAGAAAGACTAAGCTCACTGCATTCATTTTTCTTTTCCAATTATATTTCTCACGTCAAACATATCCACCGCCATTAATGAAATGAGAACATTCAAACAACGCACCCTCCCACAGAAAACCAAATCAAGACCCCTGCCTAGGAGAAGAGAGCGGGTTGGAAGATTTGACAATGCAAGCCTTTAGAGGTAAACATACCTTTCAGATGACAAAGGCCGCCATGAATTCCAGTACATCTTTCCAGGTCCAACTTTGATAAGTTAATCAACCCAGCAAAGGCACTCATCCCTTTGGCAGTAATTGCATTGTTTCTTCTAAAACTCAAACTTGTAAGGTTTGAGAGATCTGAAAGATTTTCACAGAGTAAGACAACCAATGAAAAAGGCACTCAAGTATAAAATGAAGCAATCCTAAACCTCCTGAATGAAGGAAAATGGTGAGAACAAAATGGTAACAAAGGAAAAACACATGAATGATGCACCAAAGTACAGATTTTTCATTCTTTTAATAGGAAACTCAACAAACTGTATTAATAACAATTCAAAGAAGGTAGAAACAGCAAGCCACATTGAAGACAAAATTTTAAGGAGCTTCAAACTTACACAAAGACAGCCTTAAAATTACCTGTCTACAACCCTCAGTTCATATGAACCCCTCCCCATTGTAAATACCCAAGCCCCTTCCCAATTAAGATGGATGAAGAAAAATGGTTTATATCAATGAGATCATAAACACATTTCTACATCACCACAATATTTTGGAATCCAGAGTATTCACCATTACCTACACAGTAACTTAAAAAGCATAGAAAAAGGTACCAGAGATGTGCTGAAGTCCATGATCTGAGATCTGGTTACAGTCATTAAAATTTAAGGATTGCAGGTTCGTGCAATTTTTTAGATGAATCAACCCAGAATCAGAGACATCAGAACCAGAAAGATCCAAGCAAAGTAAAGATGAACCCTGAGAAGCAATGACATCCATCCACTTGTCATTTACACCGGGGTAGTCTCCCAGGTAAAGATCCTGTCACCAAAAAAAATTGAAGATCAGCATGCCCATTAAGGACAAATAGCACAACCATCACCATAACATTAACACCACATGTCAAACTAACATGCTAGAATTACCTGGAGAGCACAGTCCCGAAAAGCTTCAAGAGAAATATCAGTTAGACATTGAGAATATACCAGTTCGTTGAAGATTTGCTGACTGATATCCCTTGGAAGCATAGAAAAGGTATCATATCTATCTATGTCCTGTCAGGTTAGCAGATCAAAGATCAGTTACGGAAAAAATTTGTTGAGCCCTTATACCAACCATGATATGAAAACAGAATACCTCACGAATTTTATGAGCACACAACTCCATAAGGGATGGACAGTTCCCTTGTCCTCGTTGGATTTCCAGCTGAGGCCTAGAAAAGGAGGTCATTAACCACTTGGAACTCCCACTTTTATGATATCTTCCACAAATCCCTCTACGTAAACCATCTTCATGGTCCAATCGGTCTCTCTTACTAGAACAAGCTCCTCCCATTGAAAAAATATCTTGTGATCAAAAAATATATATATATATATTAGAATTGCGGCAGAACACTGCTTTAATCCATTCAATTACCAAAGAGAAAGCATGCAGTCTACTTCACCCTGTAAACAAGAAAGAGTGAAACAAAGTATCAGCCCACAAGATCATTAAGAAAGAAATTTTCCAATTGGCATCCATTTAGATTTTTGCTTGTGATTATCAAGCTGGAACTATAAATTTAACAGGCAGAATGTCAGTTCAAAAATCATGACACACATTCAGCAAAATCAAAATGGTTCTTATCATGTTTGGGATAATTTGCTTTCCTAAAATTGTTTGTAATAATATGCATTCTCTTAGAAAATAATACAATTATTCTAATAATTTTTTTTATATACATATTTCACACAGCTTAAGAAATGAGAGGAAACGACCCCTTGTGCTTGTTCATTTGTTGTGAACTTGCATTCTAGGCTTGCAGGCAAGCTAATTCATTTTTATCTTTCAGGATGATGCAGTAACGATTATCTGGTATGCTCAGAAGAGTGACAGCAATGGTTGCAGTTGTGGCAATCTTGGTCGGTGCAAATAGATGTAATGGTGATGCTTATGCAGTAGAAGTGTTCATCATGGTGGTGGTTAAGTGATAGTCACATAGTAACTGAGCTGGTGGTCTGGTGCAACCAAGATGATATGTGATATTAAAAGTTCCGCAATGCAACTTAAGTTAAAAACTAAAAATTGTAATACTGGTCATTAAGTGATTTTCTTTATAATATCTAGAAATAAAACCGATCACAAAAAGAAATTAAAATTATTTCAGGCATCATAAAAAAGAAAAAAAAGAAATTTACAGCATTAGTCTCAATGTACCATAAACAAAATCAATAAATGGAGTTGTAAAATACACCCACGACTTAGAAAAAATTATCAGGCCAATCCACAGCAATATGTCAAGTTCAAACTTAAAAAATTACGAACACTGGATTTTGATAAGCCCAATATTGAACTTTCCTTTTTTTTTTTTTTCTTGTCTTTCTTACCAACCAAACACGGCATACTTCAACTTCAAATTCACGGTAAGTTTTCAGTTCCACTTACTCAGAACACAACACAAACTCAAAGAACAAAACAGAGAATCCACAAAATAAAAATAATTAAAAACAGAGAAAAGCCACGATCGTCGAGTAAAAATGCAGATTCCAAGAAAATAGTTTCACGAAAATTATCTAGGAAAACACATACCAAAACAAAAAAGAGAAACAGAAAACCAAAATACATACAAAAGAGAAACATGGAATCATTCCTTGTCTCAGCTACAGAGAAAGAAATGAACTCACCGATATTCAGAGAAGTACATGAATAAATAATAACAACAACGAAATCATATAAAACAGAATTTTCTTTTCACCAGAAAATTTTTCCAGCAATCACATAATTTTTTCACTTGGAGACAAAAAGAATCAAACAAAACACAAAAGCGACTAAAGGATAAAACAGATAAAAGATTTAAATTAAAAATACCTCATCATCATGATCAAATGAGATTTTTTATCCAGGGAGATAAATATCCAAGGCTCAAGACAAGAGGTTGTTTTAGAGTGAAGCTTTCAGAAATAGAGACTAAATAAAATGGACTAACGGAAAGTGCTAAAGTGGGTATGAGCCGAACCAGAGTCGAACCAACAGATGACTGCCACGTTTTCTTTTGAGTCAGCTAGGAAGGGAGGTTCGGAGTTTGGTGTGTTGTGTGGAAACATACTGGAAACCCCTAATGATTGTCATATTTACCTTTTATAATTCTAAGACCCGGTTAACAAGGGCATGTTATGCACGGCCAAACGACATAGTCCCACACAAAGTATCGTTAGCCAACAACCCCTCACCTATACAAGTTTAAAAAGATATTTTTATTTTTTTAATAATAATAATTAAAAATAAATTTTATATAAATATTAAAATATAAATTAAAAATAAAATAATATGAAAAATTAATAAATATTTTAATAAATTAATAAATATTTATAAAATAAATATTTTAATAAAGATAATGGTTAACGTTAATCTCACTAAATAATTAAAAACAGTTATCTAAATCTATTAACGATTAGATCTGGTCGTTACGATGATAAAAATGGTCATATTTAATTGTCTTTATCATCTAAAATGATCGAAAACTGGAGATGTCAAACATTCCGATGATTAGGAGAAAGTATATAGATTTAAGTCATATTTATCCTACAAACGAGATAACGCAGAGAAGATAATTTGGGGGGGGGGGGGTGGGGCGGCGCGGTCCTACTTCTGGTTGATTATTGTGGGTCCAGCCAATGCAACTTAAGAAATTGTTTCTTTTTCATGTTTCTTATCCAGTGACGATTGATGTGGGGGTTTTGGCCCCCTTTGGCGTTTGTGGATTTTACAAGCAACGTTTCGTCTGGTTAATGATGATTAAAGTATTAATTACGAGATTAATTAGATTGGATAGAATATTTGCCTGCTTTATATAAAGTCCTTTGAGTGGGCAGCTTAGTCACGCTATCTTTCTAAATTATATTATATTATAGGCCAAACGACATATGCCCACCCAAAGTTTCCTGAACTTTCCGTCCTACGCCTAAAGTTTTAAAAAACCAATTACCTATACCTTAATCAAAATGAGGGGGATTTTTTGTCTTTTTATATAAAAATTAAAAAATTAACTTTTAAAAAATAATTAAAATATAAAACAATATTAAAATAATAATAATAATTTTAAAAATAAAATAAAATTTTAAAATAATAGTTATTATCGTCAACAGTAGTCATCGTTAACTTAATCAGATGGTCAGAAACAGTCGTTTGATTCTATTGACGGCTAGATTTAACCGCATTAATGGTAGAAGTAATTAGATCTGACCATCTTTACCATCTGAAATGGTAAAAAACTGTTGGTTTCAAATATATTGGTCATTTTCAGCTTTTTTTGATAATAAAAACGATCAGATCTAGCTGTCTCTGTTAGATTTTTGGGACCTACCATCAAGATAGTTAATTGTGACTCCTAATAGAATTAGATAACCATTTCTGATCACCTGGTTATGTTAATAGTAATCATCGTTGTCGGCGACGTTGTCGAAAGTAGTAATTGATTTTAAAAAATTTTATTTTATTTTAAATTTTTTTATTAATTATTAATAATATTATTTAATATTAAATTTTATTTTAATATTATTTATATTAAATTCTATTTTAATATAAATATTATTTATTTGTTTGAAAGGTATTTTGATATTTTCAAATACAAAAGTGGGTACTTAACTATTTAAATCTTGATAGATGAGATTTTGTCATTTAAAAAAACCTTAAATGAGAATTAGTCGTTTGGCTTATATTATATTAAAATTATAATGTCCATTAATGTAAATATGATATGTAATCCATGTTTAGTAGTAATATTGTTAAATTTTCAAAAAAAAAATATAGCACAATTATTGTTTTTTGTATCATGATTTAACATTTCGTGAGTGGATTAAGACTTTTTATGATATCTAAAATTGTCAAACGCTCGTCATAGGAGAAGAGCCACAAACAATAAGAAGCATGTCTGGAGTATCCAATTATTATAAAAAAATTTCAATAAATATTAAACACGTTTTTAATGTGACATCAATTGACCTAAATTAACAAAAAATAGCAAATTGTTAAGATAAAAAATTTAGTGAATGACAAGTTTTCTTGATGGTAAGATGGAAATGAATCATTACGATGACTTTAATTTGAGCATTTATAATCAACGTTTGAATTTGAAACACAATTGGATTATTAAATTAAAAATGTCAAAGATTTGGATATATATGTTCAAAATTTTGAATTCAACTGTATTGAAAATTTGGTTAGGAAGAAAAAGTATTCGATTGGGAATTAAATGGGCTATCCATGATCCAACATTTTTATATCAAAGAGATATTATATTGTATACAAATTAGGAGAAGGCTAAAAGACTATTTGCCACGCAAGCCTAATAAAATGGTAATATTTAAATTTGAAATAGTTAAGTTTTCACTAATTTACCAAATTGTTAATCTCAGTAGTTTAAAGATATTTATATTTTTATATTCAAGTATTATAATAAAGATTTATTTTGAATATAAACGTTATTTTTTTAAAATTTATTAAAGATGTATAAGAAATTTTATTTTTTATTTTAAAATTATCGTATTTTAAAAATTTTAACTTCTAAAATGATTTAGTCCAAAACAAGACAAGTTTTATGTAATAAAAAATGCAACATATCAAATTGAAATTAAAGCGAAAAGAGAGAAATAGAAATACTCAAAATTTTTAAAATGATTTAGAAATTTTTGACCCAAATCTTTTCAGTTTACTTCTACAAATAATTGATTAGAAGTTTCCATTCGAATTCTTTTGAAATTACACTAATTAAATTAGGATTACGCCATTTACGATAGTTATACAAGATTTTGCTTAAAAGTATTTGGAAAAAGAAATTACAAGTGATTGTTGTGATATATACCTCTATATAAATTGATTGTTGGAAAAAGAAAATTTTAAAGTGATTGTTGGAAAAAGAAATGCCTCTATAAAGGCAAATTCATAGTTTAAGAACAAAATTTTTCATACATATATATAAAAACTCTTGATACAAAAAGTAGAATGAGAATTAAGAGCAAAAGTACTATGAGATTGTTGGAATGTAATTCTATAACACTTCTCACTTTAAATGAACTCGTTTATATAGGTTCTTGGTGACTTGAAATGGAATAAATTTGTTTAGATGTACAAATACGTGTCTCAAGAACACGATCGTGTATCTTTTATTTATGACCTCAAATATACTTCTAATAATTAACTTAATTCACCCATTAGTATTTGTTTTTAAAACTTCAAAGAACAAAAAGTGGCACAAGGTAAAACACAATTGATTACACGAGATTTTTTAACATTTGAAATTTGTCTATGCACAAGTGTGTGCTTTGTGATATATGATCGTGCGTTATAAAAAAGTTGACTTTTTTAACTATGCATAGGGAACAAGAGCATGAATGTGTTGGTGGTGCATTTTCAATTTGTCTTGACATAAATTGTGTCTCCTTGACACACTCAATCATGCATGAAAGACAATTTTGTTAACTTTTATTTTGACCACGCACGGATGGACTATGCATTCAAGTTTTGCTTGTGTATGTCCTCAAAGCATACATAAATGATTGTGTGTCATAAGCGTACAACTGTGTGTCGTCAAATTAAAATTGGTTCATAATACAAAACCTAGCATGATCAGACTACATGGTTCCTTGATTTAACACACACGATTGAAAAATAAGTCAAATACAATCATGTGTTTGGGCAAACCTACAAAAATAAAAAAACTTGTATAATTAGTATATTCTAACATATATTTGTTATCATCAAAACACTAAGGGTCAAACATATTCACTCATATATTTTGAAAATATTTTATAACATCAATAGTTTGTAATATAATATTTACATATCTAACTTGTATATTTACGGGTGTTATTATTATTTTTGAAATTATTGATGGACATATTAAAATTTTAAACATTTTAGAACACACCAAATTTTTTTAACTTTCAAAAAACCCCTATTAAATTTCTGAAAGACACCACCAAAATTTTTTCAAAACTTATAAAATCGCTAATTTTTTAAAATTAATTTACCCTAAACACATGTTATTATATTCAAAATATTCTGATATATGTATTTAGAGTATAAATATTATTTTTAAAATTTTCTAGAGATAGATAGATAAATTTTCTATCTCATTATAAAAATTATTTTATTCACTCATTTTTTTAAAAACATATTATAATTTTAATAACTTGTAATATAATATTTATATTTGGAACTTATTATATTCTTTAGATATAATTGTTATTTTTGAAACTAACAAGAGATAAAGTAAAATATAAAAAAACCCAAATGTTTTTCAAATTAAAAATTCCCTTTAAATTTTAAAAAACATCATAAATTTTTTAATATTTAAAAAACCCTCAAAATATTTAAAATTATATTTATATTAGAGGAATTTTTTTATTGTTTTTAATTCTAATTAATATAAATAAAAAATTTAATAAAAAATTATTTAATCTGATAACATTTTTGTCTCTCTAACAATTTTATGCAACATTTAATGTGTGAAGGCGAATTTAATAAAACTTTTTCGTTTAAAAAAACTTCAGGTGGGAATAACTCTTTAAACGGAAATATAAACGGAATACATGTGTTTTGAGTACTGAAATGTTCATTTTACCCCCAACAAGTTAAAAAATTTAATCAAAATTACCCTTAAAAACTTTTTAACTTTCTGAGTAAAAGTAACTTTCTTTTCTCGCTGATTCTATTTTCACCCAACAAATCCCACATGAAAAGCCCAAGCTGTCATTCATCTATCAATCTCAAAGCATCTCAAGAAAAAGATGAGGATGGACATGCAAAAATTCAAACCAATAAATATTCCACGGCTATTTTTCATTCAACCCACCAGTCCTAAGACCTTACCATATGGTACCTAGAAATTGAATTACCAAAAATAAACAAGTACAGATTTTAGTTAATGTATAAATTTAAAAATAAACAAATAAAAAAGGTTAGGCCCATATTATCTCGTCTTCACTTGAAGGCCCATATTATCTCTTCTTCACTTGATCTCTCCAGTTATCTAAAACCCCTAAACCCAAACCCTCTCTATAGCACATTAGAAAGAATGGCCTCGCTTTCAGTGGGAATTGCCACTACCTTTATCTCCTTCACTGCTCGCCGACAAACAACTTTCCTTTCCAAACTCCCAACCACACTCTTTCCCCTTCCACTTAAACCCCAAACACGGAGGTTGTCTTTTAAAACGGGGCCGTGTTGTTTTCAGTCCAAATTCATCGCTGTCAACTTCACCAAACTCGGCCGTAGGTTCTCAGTCGCTGCGACTGCTACGACGGCAGCTGATGAATCTGACGTAGCCACGAAAATTCCACCCGATAATAGAATCCCTGCCACGATTATTACCGGTTTTTTAGGTTCCGGCAAGGTGTATTGTTTTTTCTTTTTCGAATTAGATTTGGATAAAGCTTTAAAAAAGGGCTAGAAATGTGAATTATTGAGGAATTATTTTAGGAGCTGTTGCTAGGTTTAGGAAGTTAGCTTTAGTGTAAGAAAGAACTAGTATAAATATGGCTTCTGTGGGTTTTTTCTCATTAGAAATTTTATTGATAAGACTAAAAAATAGTATTTAGACTCGTAATAAAAATTCTGAAAATTGTTCATTCTTATCAACTATGGTTGGTTTTCATTGTATTATCCATTCAATTAAACAGTAACATTTAATCTGTTGGCTTTTTAAAAATTTCCTGAAGTAGAAAATCTAGATTTATAACAAGTGTGTTTAGAAAATGAAGTTCGATTGGAGGTGGGTGCCATTTGCCGCATTCAAATTATTACAGACAGACCCACCCTATATATCTTCTGAAGCTTTGAATATGAAATTATTGTATTTCAAATTTTTGTTTATCGTTTTGCTTCTGAAAATTGTTTTTCTTTCTCAGAACCTTTGGAGAAAATATGTTGCAAGTAGGCATTTTTTAGTATTCAAATGATTATTGCTATTGTAGTCTGGAAGCAGAAGTTTAGCTTTTGAAAGATAGTAGATTTTAAATGCTAATGAGATGGTGGTTGTGTTGGTTAATGACAGACTACATTGCTTAATCATATCATGACAGCAGATCATGGGAAGCGCATAGCTGTTATTGAGAATGAGGTATGAAGTTGAGTTTCATTGGTGCATCTATCATGCTGTTAAGGGTACTTGAATTTTTTTTGTGGAAACATATTTAAATGGGTTGTCAGTTGATGAATAATTTCATGTTGTTGTATTGAAATTGCAGTTTGGTGAAGTGGATATTGATGGTTCACTAGTTGCAGCCAAAACTACTGGGGCTGAGGACATAGTTATGCTTAACAATGGCTGTTTGTGTTGCACAGTAAGAGGAGATCTTGTGAGGATGATCTCCGAATTAGTCAGTAAAAAGAAAGGGAAATTTGATCATATTGTGATCGAAACTACTGGTATGAAATTTGTTTACAACATAAGTATATGATGTAATGATATGGTTCATGACTAATTGTTTTCATTACTTTTAGCAGTTTGTTGTATCTCAAATATGTAATTGGTCAATTGGATTTGTTGAAAATTTTGATTATTTATTGCATGTTATGTGTTCAAAATTTTGATTTTCAGGATTAGCAAACCCGGCGCCCATCATTCAAACATTTTATGCTGAGGATTCTATTTTTAATGATGTAAAGTTGGATGGTGTTGTCACATTGGTTGATGCTAAACACGTGGATTTTCATTTGAATGAGGTTAAGCCAACGGGGGTTGTCAATGAGGCGGTAGAGCAAATTGCTTACGCTGATCGTATCATAGTAAATAAGGTATTTGCGATATTATATTTTTGTTCGCACTTGTTAATTTTCGTTGATTCAATTCTTGATTGACGGGGCCTGCGAGTACATACATTTCTTGAACGTTAATATGACATATTTCATGGGACCTACATTGGCTGCCAAATGGCATGGTGGCATAGTTATATAAAATTTTACATGGTTCCAGGATTCTGTAAAATGTTTTACCTGGGTGGAATCAATTTAACATCACAGAGACAAATGCCTTCGCTCCAATCATTTGCACAGGAGCTTCCTTTTATTGTCTTGATGTAGTTGCTTCATTCAATCAGAAGATAGTCATTTCTTTATCTTCTGGAATATAGAACGTAATGTACATTCTAAATCAGATGCCGAAATTCTTTCTCTGACACCCACCTAATATATGTATTTATGTTGTTATCAGATTGATCTTGTTAGTGAGCCAGAAATTGCTAAATTGGTGGACCGGATAAAGGTTAGTATTCTATTGGTTCTTGTATCATGCTTTGTAATTTTCTTATTCTACTAATTCAGTTTCACTATTTTCCTAAAATTGACTTTGTTCATGTAAATGCAGCGCATAAATAGCATGGCTTATATGAAGCAAACAGAGTTTGGAAAAGTTGACTTAGATTATGTTCTTGGAATTGGAGGTTTTGATTTGGAGAGGTTAGATCTTCTCTTGATTCTGTATCTTTTGTTTCTGGATTTCCATTGTTCCATTTCTTTGGGTAAAAAAATCTCACATCTTTAATTTATGCTTAAGGACATGACATCTTCATTTATTAATTTTTCTCCCTTTCCTTTTCCTTTTCCTTTATAACCTAGACTGTTGAGTTATTTGAATGCATTAACTTTGCCAGTGATATAACTGCTGTCACTTCAAATGATTATGAAGAAAATTACTTTTCGTTAGAATCGTTAGTAACATATATTTAAATCATTCAAAAAGGATGTTGACAATGATCCTTTATATGTTATGTCACTCGTGAGCCCATGCATATCAGTGGTTATTTTGAGGTTTGTATTCACTACAAGTCGTCGTCTTTTGGTTAGATAGAAAAACAGTGATTCCCATAGGCTGCTTATCTGTATAGATACTAACTACAGTCTTCACTACTAGAATGGAATTCTGATCTGCCTACATACATGGATTTTTGGATGGAGCCTTTTATGCTTTTACCGATTTTTTCATGTGTACTACTACTTGCTAGATGGTTTGGACTATTTTGTGGCTTACAAAAATATATGGGTGCACTTCTGTGTTAAATATGTGGAGGCCACATGCCACTTAAGTTTCTATAATTGGATGTTAATGTTGATACCTTTCTCTTAAAGGTTGTACTACTTTATCTATATATGAAGCATAATTATATCTTGGCAACATACAAGGAGGAAGTGAAAAAAAGGACAACAATCGAAATGGTAAAGGATTGAATAAAAAGTGGAAACTACAATGCATATTGCACCCTGCTGACCTCAAGCTTTCTTGTTTAATATTTTTGCACATGTTAATTTGGGCAATGTGGGGTAGTCATGATATAGAAGTAGTCTTAAGCTGATGCTTGCCACCTTCTACCTTTTGCCTGTTGTCTAAATCCTGCTAAATATTTAGTAATCTGAGATTGTGGACTGACATTTGCTAATCTTTGCAGAATTGAGAGTGCTGTAGATGCAAAGGAAGATCATGCTGGTCATCATGACCATGACCATCATCACCATGACCATGATCATGATCATCACCATCATGAACATGACCACAAGCATGGTAACTTCTTTTAATCACAATTACAGAAGACAATCTAGCATTTTATCGCTGTTTTCTAATATAAATGCTGCCTGTTTTGGCAACAATATAGGTGCTTTCCTTTCTTCCAGTGGTATATACTAGTTGTCTTAGTGATTTCTCATCTTTTGGAAGATTTAATCTTGAAGGTTCCAGAATAGTTGTTCCAATCTTTTAATGACCTCCTCTTAGGATGTAATATTGTTCTTTGCTGTGTGAATCTCCATGTCATACTTGTGGGAAATCACCATTTTGAAAAACGGACCTATACAAGAACATTGTGCCTGTCCTTGTAGGAGATATTTTCAGTTTTTAGTTTTTAGCCCTGCCATACTGAAACAACCACTTTTGTTTTCTCTCTCTCTCTCTCTCTTTCTCAGGTGCACTTTGCATTTGATATTGTTGGATCCTTTTCATTTCCATAAAGCAAACCCTAGTGCCTTTTATCACTTTCCTCTTTCTTTTTTCTTTTAATTTATCAACAGTTTCACTGTCTTAGACTGTGTAGAGGATTTAGTTGGAGAAGGTTTTACCTAGTGCCTTTTATGGCTTTCCTCCTTTTGTTTTTTTTTTTTTTTTGATTTATCAACAGTTTCACTGTCTTAGACTGTATTGAGGATGTAGTTGGAGAAGGTTTTAGATGGTTTCAATTACTTAATTTTTTATCTGCTTAAATTTCATTTTTGAGATATATTTGCCTGTTTAGTTTGGCATTTTGGTGTGTGGCTTGGATAAGAATAGACTCGCATCATGCTTGTAGTACTAATATTATATTATGAACTTAACTGATTTTGTTGGTGGCTGATATGCAGAGCATCACGATAGTCACCATTCACATGATCCTGGTGTCTCTTCTGTCAGCGTAGTTTGTGAAGGGAACTTGGATCTTGAGAAGGTAACCATAGGGATAAGTAGTGTAACTGTGGAAAATTGTCAGCTTGGTAGCATCAGAAACTGACAGTATCATGATGCCATTTGATCATTTGTTTTTTCAGGCTAACATGTGGCTTGGTACTTTATTGCTTGAACGTAGTGAAGACATATATCGGATGAAAGGTATCCTATCCGTTCAAGGAATGGATGAAAGATTTGTCTTTCAGGTAAATTATACATTGTATGAATCGCAATTTCTCCACTTAGTTATGTATTCATCTTTAGTACTTAGTTTTTCTCATTGAAGCTTTTTATATGTCAGGAATTTTATTAGACTAATTTCTGCCCTGAGCCCGATTTAACTGTGGTATATTTTGTAACAGGGTGTTCATGACATATTCCAAGGTTCACCAGATCGGCCATGGTATGCAGATGAACCGAGAATAAATAAGATTGTGTTCATTGGGAAGAATTTGGATGCGAAGGAAATAGAGAAGGGGTTTAAAGCCTGTTTACTATGATCACCAACACAATCTACATATTGTTCTGACTCATGACCGTGAAAGTGAATATTTTAAGAACCTTCGTATGTATGTGTATGTTTGGATGGATGGATGGATGGATGGTATCAATCTCTAAATATATAAAGAAAATACGTCTGTTTGATCCCGGCTAAAGGTTCGCAATTACGAAATTGGATTGCAATTAACAATAATCTCTAATATCATAATTAATTATATTATTCCATAAAATACGCAAATTAATTTCAACCCCACTCATTAACAAGGTTACTACTATACTTTAACCAATAATATTAAAAATAATTAATTTTGGTAAAGTACAAGTCCAAATTCCAACAATAAGTCAAAGTCCTAAAAAGTATGCTCTTTGTCAATCTTCTCCTCTCATCAATCACTAAATCCTCCGCTTAATACACATTCTCAGGTACATTCGCCATCTCTTTTTGTTTTTTTTCACTTGTTTTCTACTGACTTCAGAACTCGCTTACGGAGATGGAGACGCTTCTGCATTGGAATACTGTTGATCTGGAGAAGATTTTGTGTTCACTGGTGGTGGAGACTTCTTTGCAGGCTCAAAAGTTTATTCTTTGCTTTCTCTTGTTGGTACATTGTCGTTTCCATAAGTGTAGTATCTTAAAATTGCATCATTAATTTTTTTTTTTCTTGTTTATTTTTTAGTGTTGCAAATTTGACTCATGTTTGGTGCTCACAGTGGGTTTTGAAGATTTATATGCTGACAGTAGGTTTTTATAGACAAGGGTTTTGTGTTTTAAGGATGGTTTGTTGACGGGAAGGTTCTACGTCACAAGCACAAGAAGAGTGTTCTTGTGGTCTGGCTAGACACACACACCACAAAAATAAATAAATAGAACAGAATTGGGTTCTTGATTATGGGGGTGGTTTTTAATTGAGCAGGTCTTAAAAGACGAGCTTTTGTGAGTTGAGATCGTTGCATTGAAGTTTAGTTATTTGTGATCAACCTGGGTATGTTTGATGGAGCAATAGAGACATTCAGTTTTTTTGGGTCATTATCTGCATTTGTTAATTGGTAGTTTCCAATAGACAATTGTAATTTTATTTCTTTTTGTGAATTGAAATTATTGGATTTTAATAATACTGCTTGGTCAAGATTACTTATGGTGATTGTTAGGTTCTTTACTTTTAAGAGTTTCCAGTTGAGCAGAGAGCGACACCAATGTTAGCTAAGCAGGGCTATGCTTTTATATTCCAAAATCAAATTAGTACAAAACCCGACTGTAAATTTCTATAACATTTGACTTTTTCTTAATTTTGTTTCCAACTAAGATACAATTAACAGGATTATCATATTGAAGTAGTAAGTGTAAGTTTCATGTACAATTCATGGATTGTTACATTGAACATTCACAGGGTTGGATCTATGCTCTTTCTTGTCTAACGATTTTGATTGCTAAAAGCTTAATTTTGATTTTGATGATAAGATTGTGGCTTCTGTTTGTCTGTGGTGACAAGAACAACACTATAAATTTCGGTTCCATGATGATTATAAAATTTTCTGCTTTAGACACATTCACTCTTTCTACAGATTCCTTGTATTCTTTATCCAAAACTTTGTATATCTCATTTTCAAATCATCTGTTTGTCTTCTTAATGTTCTTTGTGCTTTTTATAATCCTGTTCTTTTTTCTTCAGTTTCGTTATGTTGCAATATCCAAGGAGCTTCTTTGTTTCCCTTTCTATAAATTGGCAAATTTTGTCTTCTGATAATTTAGGAATTGGCATTTGTAGTCTGATAATATATTTCTTTTAACATGTTCTGCAATTAACACATTGGATCTCAGTGTGATGGTACAAACGAGTTTTCCAGCTTCCCAGGAGTTGATCATAGGTACAATAGAATGATTGTTTTTACTAGAAATCTTCCTTATGTAATAATAATCTAAGGTGATAAAGTAAATGTCTTATGGGTGTGTAATTGCATTGCAGGTTTCCATATACCGAATTGACTAAAGTGCAAAAACCTGATGCAGAAGCCAAAGATGCTGGTGAAGCTGATGAAACTGGAAGTGATGATGACGATGCTCATGATGGTGAGGAGGAAGATGACTCTGGAGAAGAAGAAAGTGATGAGGAGGAACAATCAGATGATGATGATGCTGAGGCAAATGGTGATAGTGAAAGCGATGAAGAAGATGATGATGAGGAGGATGATGACCATGATGACGACAACGAAGAGGATGATGATGATGAAGAGGAGGATGAAGATCAAAGGGAGCCACCATCTAAAAAGAAGAAATGAGAGAATTTTATAATGTTATTTTTCTTTGAAGGCTACTCTTGTGAAGGTGGGCATTTATTATTTTTTTAATATTGTCAGGAGTACTAATTATTAAGCTGGCTTGTTCTGTAGGGTTGAGAAAAGTTGACTTTCTTTTATTTAGTGTTGAACCATCGTCATGCATGTATAACTAGGTAGATTTAAGTTTTGACCACGTTGGCTCTTATGTCTGTATGTGAAATGACCATCCTGGTTACAAATTTATAACGAGGACTTGTTTTGCCAGGTCTTATGTATCAATAAGTTTCAACATGGTGTTATTGAAGAATGTTGATTCTTTGGAACCTGTGTATAAATAGTGAATGGCTAATGACAAATTTCATTAGTGATCTCATTTAGAAACCACATTCTTAGAGCTTCTTTAGGATTGCCAGAAACGGTAGGCTTTGAACTTGAATTATTCTTTCTTTGGTAGGATTTATAATAACTTGAAGGCTAAAAAATGTGTGAATTGTTGCAGCTTCCTTCCCATCGGATGCCGGCGACATTATTTAAAAGATATAAAATAAGAGATTCTTGAGCTTTGGACCTCAGAGATACTTAGGGTAGTAAGGCAATTTTATGGATATGTGGTCTGCTTCATCTTGAACGGTGTTTACAAGAGAGAGTTTGAATTTCTAGCAACCTGTAAATTTTGTGAAAAAATTCATAAAATCCTTTCTGTAGTTGCAGGAGTTCCATGAGCATGTTTCTTATACTTATTTTCAGTGTCTAAAAATTATCTTTGGATTTAGCACAGAGGTTCTAAACATAATACAATTTCGATCAAACTGGAAATCCACAATAATAATACCTGACCATAAATAGCATGTTTATTCTTCAAAATTTTCTTGCTAAAACAGAGGTTTCAAAATTCTTCCCGTATACTTTGTCTCCTATGCAAACATGATTAAACAATATTGATGTCTAATCCATAGAAAAAGAACTTTCAGCATCTCATCTTGCATATCTTCCCAGGACAGTTTTTCGAGCACAATGATATGAAGTTTCCACGAGTCAACACTTCATTGATTCCAATTCTAAAAAAACAAATATTCTTGGGCACCAACTTTTACTCTAAGAAAAGCCTCTGCACCATTTTAACTCTGACAATATCCTCTGCATTAGAAAATACAACACATGTTCCAATTTCTTAACAGATTAAGCACTTTACTCAATCAGCAACAGTAATGAGAAAAATATTCGTTTGTAACAACAATTTCAGACAGTGTATAATTAACAAACAAGAGTTTAACAATATCATATAGTGTTAGTGTTCTTAACTACTCGAGAGATCAGAACTTGTTCCTGCAACCAAGGAATAAGGAAAAAGAAAGAAAAACTCTAGCTTCTTTATAATTGCATCTTCTAGCATGCCAACTTATGAGAAATTCTTATACCACAAACAGAGCAAGTTTCCCAGCTTATAGTGTTTCAACTTTTATGGATCAATTCCTAAGGCCATGTCTGTAGGGCTAACCAGAACCTAGATGGCTCAGGTCCTTTTGTCTTTTGGTCAAATAAGTGAAGAACCAAACAGTTAGTTTGTCCTCAAAATTATAGAAACTAATCTTCAGCCACATAACTAACTAGCAAAATGTCAATTCAAGTGAAAAATGAGGAGAAAATCTTAATGTAATTAGACTTTAGACGCAATCCAAAGCTTAATTAAACATTTAGAACTTACTTATATATCAGTATAATGATCAATAAAGTAACAAAATGATCCTGTGAACACTGGAGGAAAAAAATAGTTAGTGAATCACACTTTTCAGTTCAATATTCTGGATTTTTCTCTCAAATA
The DNA here is from genome assembly GCA_026122585.1 of Anacardium occidentale. Classification (NCBI taxonomy): domain Eukaryota; kingdom Viridiplantae; phylum Streptophyta; class Magnoliopsida; order Sapindales; family Anacardiaceae; genus Anacardium; species Anacardium occidentale. The sequence continues at coordinate 392,696 of JAJEJH010000121.1, read as the reverse complement.
ACTGAATTAACATTCTCTCATGCAAAGTCTAGTCTAGTTCATGGTAACAATAATTTTCTTTTAAAGAAATGAAAAAATCACAAAGAGGGTAACATGCTCAGCTGTTTACAAAAGGTGCTTAATATGCAGTGCTATTACACTAATTCTAATCTGCAGAATCAATCAAGTAGTAATTCAACGTTCATTATAAGTGCTGAAAAAGTAATTCTTTTATTTATCGAACAAATTATTACAAACCACTTGTCATTTTTCCCACATAAAAACAACTTTTGGGGCTAAAAGACCAACCTTCATAACATGAATTATTCAAAAACTTAATAACATAATGGCATTTTTCTAGGTCCACCAAATTCTTATGACTTCATATACTTTTAATTTGCAGGGATGGAGAATGCTAAACTTATAATTCAAAACATTTCCAAAAGAATCACGTAGAAACAGCCAATGATGCCTTATTAATCATTTAACAAATCAATAAAACATTATTGCACCCCTTCAACAACAAAACCACAGAGCTACTATCCTTATTCACTCCCTCGGGTAGCTTCAGCAGGAGATCATGAGCGTTCAAACTCAAGACTACGAATACTTACACCAGCACCAGTTAACACTACAGACTTTAACCAAATTTCTAGGCACAAATGCCACAATTTTCTTAGAATATTTCACTACTGAATTTCAAAACGACTGCTAACAGTTAGTCTCACAGAACATCCATTAGAGATGACAAAAGAGCACATAAATTTACAATCGAAATTCACTAACATTGACACAAACAACCAAGATTCTCATTGTACGTTATCAACTTAAACTAATTAACATTACCGTCAATACAATAATTCAACAAAGAGAAAAAAAAAAACATAAACAACTTACAATTCTCCACTCAACCAGGCAACTTCCCCGATCGAAAAACTGCGAACTTTGAAGCCTGAGAGTATTCATACTCAATGCCATTCTCCTCCAAAAACCCCTCAATCAATTTCTTATCTCTCTCAGGCTCCAAACTCTCACACTCTATCTCATAACATGTTCCAAACTCATAAATAGTCTCATCCAATTCCAACTTCAACCCTTCCCATTCATAAATACCCCTCACATTTCTAAACCCACCTAAACAAACAAACTCACTATTTTCACTAACTCCATATTCATTTTTAACCAAATCCATGATTTTTGAATCGATTTTGGATAAAAGATTTGGTTTTGATAGACATTCAGTGGCTATAGTCGCAGGAAGGGGCTCTTCAAGCTCCTGGATGCGGCTAATGCCATTTGAAATGATAGGTTTGGCTTTGAGGGAGAGGACACAATGAGAATTTAAATTGTAGAAACGGAGACGAAGAACAGCCAAGTTTGAAGAGAGTTTTGAGTGTTTATCATCAAAGAAAACGTTTTCCTGGAAAAGAGTCTTCTTGTGAAAAGGTAAGAGAAGGTTAGAGAGATTTTGATGGGCTGCGGAGTTCTTCAATCGGAGCTTAACTTCCACTTCCATGGCAACAAAATTTTTAAGCTTATCAAGAAGAGGAATATTGGAAAAAAGCCTCATAAATTAATTAATAGACGAGATAAGAAAGATATGGATATTGTTTGTATTTTTGTTTTGCATAAAAATAAAATAAACCCAGGGGACTTTGTTCTTGACTTATACCTCAGGGATTCCAAATTTATCCCTATTTGTTCCTTGTCAGACATGAAACATATCCCCCAAGATGTGATTACCAACAAAATCCTCCTTAAGTTTCTAAAATAGCAATAATCCCGAATTTGATTCATCATCAGATTTGACAAGCTTAATTATACATTAGAATATGGGAGTACGCATGTAATTTGATTAATGAGTTTTAATGTAAAATTAATTAAATTAGATTAATTTATTAAACATCTTTAATAAAATATTTAATCAAAGTGTTCAATGTTGAATTTTCAAAACTCTAAAATTTTGCCATAATTCCCGTGGAATCCCAACAAATTCCTAAAATCAAGTGGAAATTATCTGAGGAGTATTTCAGATTAATTAACAAAAATCTATAAAGAATTATACAAGGAAAATTAGTTTAATCGCCATATTAGAGCACAAGTATGAAGACATGTATGATTTGGGGGCAGGGGGATGATATTGTAATTTTGAAATATGTACTACAGGGGGTTTTTGGATATTTACGTTGGGATGATTGATTGATACTTTTTACCATCTGTACCGTATAACAGACGTATGTGGGAATCTTAAGTGGAATAGCAAGTTTTGACTTAGTTTTTTTTTTTTTTTTTTAATTCTTATCTAATTCATTTGATAAATTATTTATTATCACTACAAAATTTATTAAAATGTCGAAGATTGTTATTTTGGTTAGATATGAAAAGAAATGGTCGAGGATGAAAAATAAAACAGTTCAACTTAATATAACATATAAAAGGTTTAATCGAGTTATTCAGTAAACCTTACCCATATAATTATGATATTGAAAAATGTTATCAATAAGATATCATACGATATTGAAAATGATAATAATTCAATTGTCTTATTGTCTTTTCTTTGAAAGATGTCCCAACTTATAATTATGAGATTGAAAAATGTTATCAATAAGATATCATACGATATTGAAAATGATAATAATTCAATTGTCTTATTGTCTTTTCTTTAAAAGATGTCCCAACTTATTCTTAAAAATGTAACTATGACCTCGAAATTGAAAAATAATGCATCTCTCTTAAAGATCAAAATTGATATTTTAATAACCGTAAAATGATGTTATTGACGGTAATGATTTTCAAGGGGATCAATATAAAAGAAGTAATACATATCATGATGTGTGATAACCATGATCTTGCAGATGTGTTTAATATTGAATTGTTGTTGGTTGGAGGAGATTGGGTATGTTAATGAAAAGAATACATTCTGACTAGAGGTGGCTTCGATTATTATGATGAAAAGGATGATATTCTAGTCTAGGAACTTTTGTTTGAGAATATGATGAATATTAATGATATTGTCGAAGCTATGGGTGGTTCTTAGTTTCTAAGTTAGATTAACTTTCATGCGCCTATAATAATAATAATAATAATAAAATTTTAAAACTTAAAAAAATTATAAAAAAATAAAGTAAAATGATAACCGTAAACCAAATTAGATGGTTAAAAATGATCGCTTAGTTGAATTGACAATAAGATCTGATTATTCTAATTTTGAGAAATACTGAAAATGGTCGATTTTAAATATATCAACTACTTTCGATCATAATTACCAAAAAAAAAACTACTTTCGAACATCTCTGATGGCAAAGATGACTAGATCTGATCATCTTAATTGTTAAAACAATTAAATCATTTTATTAATTAAATTAGGTAACCATTTTCGTTTATTTGATTAAAATAATTATGGATATTATCACCAACAATGATGATTATTATTTAAAATTTTATTTTATTTTAATTTTTAAAAATTTTTTATTATCTTGTTGATAATTTAAATATTTTATTATTATTTTAATATTATTTTGTATTTTAAATATTTTGATAAAATTAATTTTATTATTTATTATTTTTAAAATTGTTTATTTAAAAACAAATGTTTGGATGAAAATTTGTCATTCAAGGGAAACTGCGGTGGGACTGAGTTGTTCGGCCAGAAATAAATAATATAGTGGCCGCCAATTTGAGGCCTCAGTTTGAAACGATTTCCAGAGCTCTTCTAATTTTTCCTTCGGCGGCGTCAACTGTTAGTAAGTTTATTTACACATCTTTCTTTATCGACTATGAATCAAGTGGTGCAATTTAATTTGAGTTTTAAAAACCCTAAGTTCTTCGGTAGCTTCATCTATTTGATATAAGTTTCTAGCAGTTGTGTTGTTGTTCTGGATATATGATTCTTTTGATTAAGCCTGTTTACACTTTTTTTTGTAAGTTTGGCATCTGGGATTGTTGACAATTTTTAGTTGTGTATCAGGAAATAAAATGATGGAGGAAGAGGATGATTATGTTGAATATGTTCCAGTGGCGAAGCGTAGAGCTATGGAAGCTCAAAAAATACTTCAGCGAAAGGGTAAATCCTCGGCATTGGAGGAAGAGCTTGAAAAATCTAAACTTGCTGAAGCCAAGCCTAGCTTGCTTGTTAAAGCATCTCAGCTTAAGCGTGATCAGCCTGAAATCAGTCCCACGGAGCAGATTGTGCAACAAGAAAAGGAGATGATTGAGCACTTGTCTGATAGGAAAACACTGATGTCGGTTCGGGAATTGGCAAAAGGAATAACATACACAGAACCTTTACTGACCGGATGGAAACCTCCTTTGTTTATTCGAAAAATGTCAGAGAAGGCATGTGGTTTAATTCGAAAGCAGTGGCATATTATTGTTGATGGTGAAGATATTCCTCCGCCGATAAAGAATTTCAAGGACATGAGGTTTCCTGAGCCCATTTTGAAGAAGTTGAAAGCAAAGGGGATTGTGCAACCGACTCCCATTCAGGTACAGGGTCTTCCAGTTATTTTGTCTGGTAGGGACATGATTGGGATTGCATTTACGGGCTCAGGCAAGACATTGGTGTTTGTATTGCCAATGATCATGATAGCGCTGCAAGAGGAGATGATGATGCCAATTGTACCGGGAGAAGGGCCATTTTGTCTAATTATATGCCCATCCAGAGAGCTTGCAAGGCAGACATATGAGGTTGTTGAACAGTTTTTGATACCAATGCAGGAGGCCGGTTATCCAGAGTTGAGGGCACTGCTTTGTATTGGGGGAGTTGATATGCGGTCACAGTTGGAGATTGTGAAGAGGGGTGTGCACATCGTTGTTGCAACTCCTGGGAGGTTGAAGGACATGCTGGCGAAGAAGAAGATGAATCTGGATAACTGTAGGTGAGCTCACTTAATCCCACAGTTCTAATTGCATCAAACTTTAAATAAGCTGCAAAATTTATGTAAGTCTTGAGCGGTCAGTTTTACTTTTGCATCCTCATGCACAATGCTTATTTCCTCTTTAATTAATGGTACTTGCTTCGGCAGTCTTTTTTGTCAGCCAGAATGCTTTCTATTTTAACCATGTTTTTCACTTAAAAGATTTTAAATGTTTAGTTTTTTGCAAGAAAATTTCTGGTCCTTCGCCAGTCGTATCAATGTCATCCTTTGAACTTTAATTTTGGAATTGGCTGGTCAGTTTTTAGACTTGTTGAGACATAACTACTTACTTATATTAGCATTCATTGTAAGATGTTTCCATTTTTATCTGCCTTGTTGACTGATGACTTGTACATTATTGTTCATAGGATAATTATGGTTTGTTTGATACTATGTAATGATATTAATACTACTGCCTTCGTTCTACAGATATTTAACATTGGATGAGGCAGATAGATTGGTGGATCTGGGCTTTGAAGATGATATAAGGGAAGTGTTTGACCACTTTAAAGCTCAACGGCAAACTCTCTTATTCTCTGCTACGATGCCTACAAAAATTCAGAACTTTGCTAGAAGTGCTCTGGTGAAGCCGGTTACTGTCAATGTAGGAAGAGCTGGAGCAGCAAATCTTGATGTGATTCAGGAAGTTGAGTATGTGAAACAAGAGGCAAAGATTGTGTACCTACTTGAATGCCTACAGAAAACCCCACCTCCTGTTTTAATATTTTGTGAGAACAAAGCTGATGTGGACGATATTCATGAATATCTCCTGGTGAAAGGAGTTGAGGCAGTGGCCATTCATGGAGGGAAGGATCAGGAAGACAGAGAATATGCCATTTCAACCTTTAAATCGGGCAAGAAAGATGTCTTGGTTGCGACTGATGTTGCTTCAAAGGGGTTGGATTTTCCTGATATTCAACATGTCATTAATTATGACATGCCTGCAGAAATAGAGAACTACGTTCACAGAATTGGGCGAACTGGTAGATGTGGGAAGACTGGGATTGCAACAACATTTATAAACAAGAATCAAAGTGAGACAACACTTCTTGATCTGAAGCACCTATTACAAGAAGCAAAACAGAGGATTCCTCCTGTTTTAGCTGAGCTAAATGATCCGATGGAGGATGTAGAAGCAATTACAAATGCAAGTGGGGTTAAGGGCTGTGCATATTGTGGTGGGCTTGGTCATCGTATCCGTGATTGCCCCAAGCTGGAGCATCAGAAAAGCATGGCAATTGCCAGCTCGCGGAGGGATTATTTTGGTTCTGGAGGTTATCGAGGAGAAATCTGATATATGCTTTCCTGTTATACATGTCTTATGATTTGGTAGCAAACCTTGTATTGAGTCTGCTTGTAATTTCTATTCGATTAGTTAATAAAGTACTTTTGCCTTCTTGTTTGTTCATGGATTTAGGAATCTCCCATTATCATCCTTTTCAGCAAATTTAGGACTATCAATCTCCCAACAGTTACATGCATGTGATCATACAGAATTTGGAGGTGAATTTCTATGCATGTTTAGTGTGTTATCATACCAAATTAATCAGTTAGGAAATTTTTGGCTACAATCTAGTAATTGAACAAGAAAAACAACAGCACCATTTGGGAATGGATGCTCCTGCTGCTAGCTGAAGTGCATATTTGCTTTGTGGACAATACATGGATTTGACTCTTCTTGTAGAACTTGTGACAGACCAATCGCCATTAAACCCTTCTGTATAAACATCAAACAAAGTAATCTTAGGTTTTAATTATGTAAGACAGTAATTGCAATCTTTGAGGCCAAATTCATTACCTTATATGAAGGATTGACAATCATGGATCCATCCCAAGACTTCAATCGTGTCACTAGGTTTCTGAGGCGCCTGAAATGGTGTATTGTCAGGAACTCCTGATATATTTCATTCACCAACCTCGTCCTCTCCTCCATGGTGTCAACGAGTGTTTGCTTCATAGCTTTAGTTTCATCTTCAAATATCTTCAATCGCTCCATCAGTTGCTCGATTTCATTAGCCTGTGAAATATCCTTGCCTTTGAAAGAATAATTGAATACTTTACCTCTGGAGTGATTCAACACCAATTTCTTCCCGGCCTCGTTTGATCTTGAAGCTCTTGAATCTTGCATAAATTTATTAGAAAACTGTTTGTTCTGTTTACTCTCCAATCTAGAGCCATCATAAGTTGTAGGTTTACTGAATCTAGATTGTGGATTTCTCCGGGAATCAACTTCTAATTCTTGTGGGGTGCTTTCCATTTCCTTCCTCAACCAAATCTTTTCAGGAATCTGAAAGATTATAAGAATGTTCAGTGACAAAGTCTGCAGAATCATACAACACCCCTTTGATCTATCAGTTGTATATATAGGTATTCTGAATCAGTTTTGGGAAGCAACCAGGAATACCAAAAGACTGGTAAAATTTAATATTAAGAAAAAGAAAAGGCAGGTTATTGGAACTTTGTTCTGATAGTTTGATGAATCACGAGCATGTTCTGTCCAAAAATTAATGGTGTCGAAGGATGTTCAAGTTTTAAACAAAGACAAGCATGCAAAGTTTTAAAGTAAAATAAAAAATGACATGAATAAATTGATCGGTGAGCATGATGGTAATGTAAAATAAAGGTTAGTTACCAAATGAAGTTGCAGACTCCATAGAAGACATTATTCAAGAGATTTTCTCTTCTTTGCTCATCTTCTACGAGATGGAGAGAGAAATTTTGCAGTCCCAAGAGGAAGGGAAATTTCCTTTCTGATTTTCTTCTTCTCTATTATTTTGTCTGCTTTTGTTGTCATGAGAAATTACCAACTACTTGCACATAGAATGTCTTAACTCTAAATTCAGTCTCTATTGCTATTGGTAGCCCATTTCGGCTTAATTTAACTTGAAGTTACAATTAGAGTTGGATTTGAGAGACTTGGCTTCTCTGATTTACGACAGAGAGGAGGCAAAATTTTGGCTCTATTAAAGAGTCCTAAAGATTCATGGCTCCAGCATCATGAAAAAAATACTTTCCTTCCCCTTCAAGGAATATGAAACCTTTAATATAGCAAGCTTTGTTTCCATGACCCAGGAGTGGCTTTGGTAGCAATCAGGTGAGCCACATGTGGTATGATGAAGAGCAATGTGTGGGTTCAAGCTGCTTAGTTAGTTATATCAAGATGATATTCAAGTCACCCGATTAGGTCCAAATGTAGGAATTATGCAAAATTAATTAATATTTTCGGGGGGTCACCGGCACCCACTGGCCGCTTAATATGTCCGATGAGGGAGAGGGGGTCCATCATCATTCATTGCCATGTAATAACAGTATTAATTAAAGCACAACACTAGCAAACCTGAACGCACCCCAATTTCTGCATCTCTTAATTGAATAATTCTGTGTGTCTCACAGAAAGTGATTTTCTACTGATGCATGAATGGAGTAAAACTGATAAGCTTCCATTTGGATGCAAATTTGCAAAATAGATGATTTGAACACAGGAACCTGAAAGCTTACTGTAATACACACATAACTTGTTTCCTTTTTATTAATCAAGTTCAGGGAACAGAAAAAGGATAATACAAGAGGGTGTTTCTATATGATTTGAACTGCTCAATATAAGTTTGCTTTGATAGCTCTTTTGTATGTTTGTCTTGAATTGAAGTCCAGAAAGAGATGGATTCTGAATTAAGATTGAGAAAGAGTGCAGGATTGGCTTCATTCCACTGGAACTTCAACATCCATGTTTAGGCCAGAACTTCCGAAAACCTGGAACAGATAGAAACCAACCATTTGAAGTAACTGAAGCATATTCAGCTGAGGTACAAACTATGATCCAAATAAAAGTAGCTCTTCAAACAGGGTTCTTGCTAATTGTAAAAATTAACAATGCTCTCATTTTGTCCAAAAAATAAGCTAAATTGTTTGCTCATTGCTATCCTTGCTATATAAGAGAAATTTCTGGTATAGCCATTTCATTTATTTTTTTGAGATGTAGTAGCTAAATTAATGTCCTCTACTTCTTAGTATCACTTTTTCTTGCAGAAACAAAATTTTCATAAAAGAATAATAAAATTTAAAGCACCTTAATGCAGTCAGCCAACATTAAATAAGAGTTTCTTGTATAACCTGCTTCCTTGAACACTCTAGTCAAGACTTGCTGCATAACAGAAAAGGTGCAGGAATTTGTCATAACACATTCCTATGAGACTCATCTTTATTTCGTTTTCAGAGTAAATGAGCCAAAAAAATAATCAATCCAAGATATACTTCAAAACGTAATTGTACTGGTGGATAAGAAACAAGGTGCAAAGATTCTCTGTCAATGCCAGAGATGTGTCATTTTTATAATCTCATTAGACCTTTAACTCTTGTTGTGGATGATAGGATAAAATGAACAGGGAGAGTCTGTGGATCCTTAGTAATACCTCTCTTTGCTCATCAGACATAAACGAACCAGACAAATCCTGCAGTACTTCCATTATGTCATTGAAAGACACCTTCCCATTATAGTCTGAGTCGTACACCTTAAATATAACTGAGACAGAGAAACAATATGCAATATTGACACCACATCAAGGAGATCAAACAAAATTTAGTTTCCTCAAACATATAGTAGATGAGTAACAGCCAAGGTAGTTGAGATTAGAACTTCTGTTGTCACACTGAACCAGTAACCAAAAAATTATGAATGAACAACTTCCAAAACTAAGTAATTTAATCCCAGACGTGCATTAAAGTCATTCAATGATGAACAAAGTCCAGGTTATTAGAACTCACGTTCAATTTTCTGCAGCATACTTGCTTTAGAACTAAATGCAGACAAGAACGCCACAAAATCCTTAAAATTCAACCCATCAACCATGTTAAGCAACCTCTGCAAAACCCCAAAAAGCCAAAAAATTCTCAAATTAATAAACTAAAAACAATAACTGAAGCTCCGTCAACTAAACATATTTTACCAAAAGAGTACCTGAGAGAGGGGGTTCACAGCAAATTCAGGCACAGATAAGAACTCATCAGCAGAGATAAACCCCTTAGCGTTTCTATCCAGCTGGCAGAATCTCTGATACAATAAAACTATTTCTTGCCTGGAAACTGAGCGAGTTTCAATTCAAAAACACATTAAAATGTCAGCTAAAAGAAAAGAAAAGAAAAGAAAAGACACGCAAAGGATAAACAATACAGAATAAACATACATAGATTATGGCAGTGTTGTTGAACCTCTTCAATATCATGTTGAGTTAGCATAGATGAGGCACTGCCCATTGATTTTCACTTCAAAACTACAAACTGCGAACAATAGAAAACATAACCATCGATTGTTTTTTAACCAACAACAGACAAAAACCATCGACCAAAACTTAAAAAAGAAAAGATGCAAATTTCCCATTCTAGTAACTCAAAAAGCTTCAAACTTCAATTTTAAAAAGAAAAAGCAAGCGCTTCTCTTAGTCTTTCTCTAACGAGTTTCCCAGCAACCGAACAACGTATATCTGATCGTGCTATAGTTAGTACCCCACAACTATATATAACCCAGATATGGAAACTGAACTGGAACTGTCCAAGCGTCATAAAATGTATATTTAAACACATGTACTGGTTTTGCCTTTATTTTCTGACCTGAATTCTCTTGAAAGTCAGAACGAAACAGAGCAATGACGTTTAGAGAGGGGCAATGGTTTAGAAGCAAAGATAGGAATGAAGAAACAGAGATAAATAGAGTGACTTTGTCATCATCGACCCACCGGAACGATCCAAAGGGCGTTTTATTTTGCAGTTGGAAAGGTGACGACGAATTTCACGTTTTTTTTAATTGATTTTTCTAAACTTCGCGATAAAATTGAGTTTTCATGTCTTTCAAAATTTGGCATAAATTTATGTTGTTTGTTTATTGCAAGAATAATATAAATTAAATTAAAAGTGAAAAGGGTAAATTTAAATATAATCATTTTTTAAATAAAAGATACGAAAATTTTATAAAATGAGTTTGATAAAGCTAAATCAGAAACCCTCTTAAAACAATTTTTAGATAAAATTATTTTATACAGCTTGTGAATATTATTATCAGAAATAATTTTAAAATAATAATATTAAACTTAAAAATTTTGAGTAATATTTTAGTCTTAAAAAATTTTAATAAGATGCATCTAAAATCACGCCATCCAATTTAAAAATAAAAAACGTGTTTGATGGTGTTGTTTTAAAATTTAATAAAATCTAAATGCCCGATGTCATGGATGTCATACTCCCCACTCCACTACATTATCTATTAAATTGGTAATTTTTAAATTTAAATTGAATTAATTCAAAATCAAAATCAAATTTAATTTAAATAAATTTAAAACAAATTCAATTTTCAATGAGTTTATGTCTAGAATTTGTGAGTTCAATATATTGAGTTCAAATTTGAAACAAACTTAATTTATGAAACTTATAAAGTGATGTGATCGTTTAAATTAGCTGCAATGATATCGTTTTGATTTAGATATATCAAAAAAATATCGTTTGAGATGTTCAATGAATTGAATCAAATTTGATTCTTATATAATCGAATCAAAATTGATCCGACTAGCCCTAATTATTATTATTATTATTATTATTATTATAAATGTTAGCATATAACATAAGGCAATACTTTTGGCACAAGAATCGATTCACCAAATCATTCTTAATCCCATTTCGAATTCAAAAAGAGAAAAATCTTGACACAAAATCATCCCTAGTTTTATGGAAAAAAGGTATAAATCACGTAATGATAGAGGGCTACCCAAACCTTCAGGCCTGTGTTGAGAATTTTGCACACCAGCCTGGCTCGACGATTACACCATGTCTCCCTCAATTCTGTTGCTACACTCATAACAGTATCCCAAAGGTGTACTTTCTTGAGCATCCAAGTCAATTTTACTATGTTGATAAGTTTATATATATATATAAAGCCACACACTTGTATATACGAATTCATCTTTTGACACCGTTCATTGAGATATAATATGCAAAATTGTAAATTATACGAGATTTTCAAACCATGTGAGAGGTCTTGGGTCCAATTTACAGGTAGATCTAATATGAATCATTAAAATAATTAAAAATTATAATATAATTAAAATTAATAAAAATTGAAAATAATATATATTTATATAAAACAGACTAACCTATGAAAAGTTAAAGACTCACAAAGACATGATCCAAAAAACTTTAGACCGTATCTATAATTGTTTAATTTTAGTATGATATAATCTATGAACAATGATGAATTGTATTGAATTTGACTTAACATGGTCTATTGTTGTAATTATACTCTTGATTTGGTAATAAGAGTTTTTTTTTTTTTTTTTTATTCAAATTTCAACTTTCATTTTAAATGTTTTTTTCTAACCTAATTTTATGAATTCTACTTTTTTCTAGTCCACCCACTTATTATTGCTCATAGTTATATTCTATAGAACGCTTCATGGGATATTGAAAATTATATAAAGGAATCCTTCTACTATATTAGGAGTAAAAGGGGAATTTTATTATTATTTCTTAGATGATAAAATTAACATTTTTCAAATGCAAAATTTAAAAAATATTACAAGTATTTTCTAAACTTTTGTTATTCAATATTTAATTTAAAGAATGCATTTTACATGCACTAATAACACCGATGATATGCAAAATTAATTTATCGTATCTTATTTCTGAAATGGCCAGTGAATTTTTCTCGATCTGTCTTTAGGTGTAAAGGCAGATGATAATGCTCTGCCATCAATCAATCAACTCCAACTCCAGTTCCATTTCCAAGGTGGGAGAAAGCTACATTTGGCCATCAAATCGAACTTGTGAGGCCGACGTATATCAAGCACACACAGAATCATTCGGCAATGTTGCTTTGGTATATTATACTTTACCTCAGAGTAATTTCCCAACAAAATCCTGATACCCTCACGGTATTATAGATATCACATGATGACGGATGCAAAACTCAGACACAGGCCCAACCAATAGCAATGCAGTATATCCTATCTGGTAACAACTCCGAATGCCAGCTTCTGAAAGGTGACATGAATATACCGCACAAATATCTGTGCATAAGTCTGACGCGTAAAGTTGATGGCTTAATTTGTCCTTGTCTTGAAAGTTCAATAATGCTGCCATCTTTTCCTGGTACGAACCAGTGATCACCTCACACTGTTGCAAATTTTTTCACCAAGTTTTCAGTCCTTAAAAACTCCTATATTTCTGCGAACATCATGGCTCACGTTTCAATGCTGCCGGCTGAGGTTTTGCTCTCTAAGCGTGTCCAGGAAATGGTCCTGAAAGGGGAAGAACCACCAGCTCCTTATGTTTGTAGAGATGGTGACACAGTTCACGAGGTTGCAGCTTCATTTTCTATGGTTCCCATCATTGACCTTAGTGTTTGCGTGTCATCGACGCCTGGCAACGAGCAAGAGAAAGAACTGCATAAGCTCAAATCAGCACTTTCCTCATGGGGTTGCTTTCAGGTTCAACAATCTTGAATTAGTGAAGAAGTAAACTAGTTTTTTTGACTTAAAAGGCGAAGTCTAATTGTATGTATGAATGTTCTGTGATATAATAACCGAAGTTCTTCTCGTGAGTTACGCATTTCAGGCAATAGGTCATGGGATTTCCAGTACGTTTCTAGATAAAATTCGCAAAGTTGCAAGGGAATACTTCGAACAGCCAATTGAAGCGAAGAAGAAACAAGCGAAAGGAGTTTTAGATTTCCAAGGCTATGGAGCTGACCCTGTACCTGAAGAAGGTCAATTTTTAGATTGGTCTGATAGGCTGTTTCTTGATGTGTACCCAGAAGATGGAAGAAATCCTGAATTATGGCCAGAAAAACCAGAATCTTTCAGGTGCTTTTATCTTCTCCATGTCTCAGGTTCACATCAAAGTGACACTAGAAATTTTCTAAAATTTTTGCTCATCCAAGTTCTTGTTCAACAGGTTACATGCCTGATGTTAATTTGATTGTTTTAATATTTTTTGTCATGTATGAACCATTGCAAATCACAAACGTACAGAGATATATTAGAAGAATACTCCAGTAAGATGAAAAGGGTGACAGAACTCACTTCCAAAGCGATGGCAAAGTCATTAAACATAGAAGAAAATTGCTTCTTGAAACAGTTTGGGGAACGAGCGCAGTACCAGGCGAGGTTTAACTACTTCTCGCGTTGCCAAAGACCTGATCTTGTTCTCGGCTTAAAACCACATTCAGATGGATCTGGATACACCATTATAATGATGGATGAAGAGGGTCTTCAAATCCTCAAAGATGAGAAGTGGTTTACAGTACCCAAAATCTCTGAAGCTCTCCTAGTCCTCATGGGCGATCAAATGGAGGTATGTATGTCAGTTAACTTGTTTCACAATCTAAAGTTGCAGTTTCATATATTACAGTACAGACTACAGACTACAAAATGAGTTTGTATCAGTATACTGCTGCTGTCAAAGTTGCATACAGGCTTCCAATTCCGTTAGTATGAATTGAAAGGGAGTCAAAATTGACTGTTCTGCTGAACACTCTCAAAAAACCTGCCCCGTCAAAATTTTCAAACAATGAGTAGAAAATGGGAAGAGACATTTAAGAGGGTTATATATGCGGAAATGATGTACTGTTACACATTTTGTAACAGGTTATCTAATGACTTGCAGATAATGAGCAATGGGATATTCAAGAGCCCTCTACATAGGGTGGTGGCTAGCTCAGAAAGGGAGAGGATTTCCGTGGCTGTTTTCTATACACCTGAAGTGGACAAAGAGATTGGACCAGAAGACGGGTTAACCACTGAGGAAACATCACAATTATTCAAGAAGGTGAAAAATTATGCTGATATACACTGGGGATACTACCAGAAAGGAGAGAGAGCACTTCATGTTGCAAAAGTGTGATATGTGCCGTACTGTTCTGTATGTTTTGTACAAATTGATAAAGTAGTTGGTTATGCAAGTAATTTTGGTGCTCTTAATAGTTAATGTTACGGGGAAACTCTTCTTCTCTACATGCTCATTCTCTCTTTTTTTTGGCTACTTCAGAAGATGCTTAAGTCAGATGTATCAACACTTAATCTTAAACCTAAATGAAATCTCTCCTTCGCATGCTTTTAAAGGATGATCCTTGATGAAATCTTTCGTTGGAATGATTTTGTTTTTCTCTAAGCTAGCATTCAAAGTTTCAAACTATCTCTCAGAAGATCAAACTTTGTTACGTTTTCAAAGTGTACACTGCCATTGATTCTATTATTTTGAATTAACTATGAAGGCCAAATTAAAGGCACAATCTTGCTCCTCAACCTGCACATTATATTAACCAAAACACCCCTGTTCGCTACTCTCAATTAGCGCTCACTGCCTAACCACAACTTCTAACAGATATATGGCAGAATCCTCAGTAAACTCGATTTTCATAACTCTCTTTGTTGAGCATGCTAGACAATTTGTACAAAGGTAGTGATTTCCTTGACCCTAGTTCTACATCCCTAAGTTCAAGCCAAGGTCTCGAAATTTGGAATGCTAACAAAAAAGTTAGAACCTTATCATAGAGTTTCAGCTATTAGTCTCATCATCCCTACGTAATTCTCTTTCGAAGGATAATCTTCCCAAATGATTAAGCAGCCATCATACTCAGGTATTTCCCAATCGTTGTAGATCTGCAACTCAGCAAAAATGAACTAGATTTCTCCGAGGACAGTGATATGACATTAGTGTATCAGTATTAGTTTTTTAATAAGAGATGCTCCGTTGTCGTCGAGCATAATGCCTGTAAATGCTCCTAGCTTCAAGTAAGACAATTCCGCAACACATAGATGTCCTTGTTATCCTAGGAAGTTCTACATTTTTGTAGATGACATTGATCTCAAATATCTATGAATTTTGTGCGGGTGAATCTTCGAAGCAAAAAATACAACCAAAAAGGGATTAACCTTTCATTTTCCTAAAATGAAGTTCATCCTTCTGTGACATACTTAACATACTTGGCTACTCTTGAAACTTCTTCAGGCCATTAAGGAACATCCCTGGAAGACTTCCAGGACAGCTTAAACGAGGGAAACTGATTTAAAGGTGAAATTACAGCAAAGCAAAGCAATGAACTTTTGCCTACCGGAAAAGAAAGCATTGAACAGCTTCTGATATTAGTATGTGTAGAATAAGCAAACCAACCGGAAAACAAGCGTAGTTCCTTTCCCTTTACATCCAAGTCGATCAGCTAAGAAGACACTTACAATAAACGACTTTGACATATGTGAGAGAGTAAAGGGATTGGGAATTACACAATGAATGCACCTGGTTCTGATATCTCCATTTCTTACAATTATGAGAAAAACTAATATATGATACTGTACCACCACCAATCGGACCTTATTTCCATTCTTTCATCTGTAATGATATGTGTCCTCGGGGATTTATCGTTAATTGAACACAGCCTCTCCGTCCCCTATGTCCATTTAATCAGAGCTCATCTCCCAGACCATTTAATGGAACACAGCCTCTCCATATTCTATTTTTATTCAATCGGAGATCGTCTCTGAAACCATTTAACAGAACACGGCCTCTCCATCCCCTATTGCCATTCAGTCAGTTCTTCTCCAAAACCATTTACCAATTACGGGAACAAATAATCAACACAAGAACAGAACACACAATTTAAACCTAAGAAAACAAAATTTGAAGGCAATTTAAATAAACCAAACCGCTCTCAAATTGAGACCTAAAAGGAATGATGCAAATTTCAGAAAGCAAGTCATTGAAAATTTTTCTCTTATAGATGCATTATCCTTTACATTCTGGTCTTAAGACTTAGATTTTCTGTCTAAGACAACTACAGTACCTACAAAATTAAAAAATCGTCACAAATTGTAAAATTCACCATCCTGTTTAAGGTCTTTCCGATCTTTTACTCTCCTTATCAGGAGGATCCACCACATCATCGACAAAAATTTATCCTCTTCTTTAGCATTAAAAAACAACTGCTTTCTACGAACCTGAAGCAACTGTCTAAACAACTCCTTCTTAATAGACTCAAAGGCCATATCCAACCTCTCCAGTTGCTCCAGAGTATTATGTTTATACATAAAACAACCCATAATACAAATCAAAGCTATCTCCTTTCGTATTCTTCACCAAATTCAACAATGTCTCATACCCTTTTGTGTTAAATGGAGAAGACTCAACTCCAAACCTCTCTAACACTCTCCCCATATCGTGTGTCACAAACTGTGACCCTACCGCGTACTTATCATGTTCAACACAACTCGTCTCCAACCTTCTTTGGCAAAAATATCAAGAAACTTCTCCACCCGACTCAATCTTTCGTCATCATTTCCTATTCTCACCTTATCATACACAAAGGGAAGACCAACCCACGAATCTTTACCACTTTCTGGACCAAACATCGAAGGGGTACACAAGATATCAAACTGTTCCCGAAAATACTTGAAGAAAAGATTCATAGGGAACTCTTTCACCCAGAGAACATCAACAAAAAATGTGCTTCTTTTCAACCGCAGAAATAGGATAGTTTCAAGCACACTTTCAATGGAAAGAATGGAGGTACTACATCAGAGTGAAGTTCACAAAGGTCGTCAATGTCGGAATAGAGCTGAGCATTGAATTGCTGAGCAACATGGAAGTAGTCTGAACGAGAGCGAACATAGAGAATGTGATTGTGGCTGGAAAAGGCCTTGGCTGGGAACTGGCCGAAGTTACCAAATCCGATAATGGCAATTTCAAGAGAAGCGGACTTAAGGTGCTGGTAGTGGAGATGGAATTCGTAGTCGATAGACTGCGCGGCGTCAAGGGCTCGAATGGAAGGGAGGCGGGGGAGGAGGGGTTCAGTGATTGTGGAGGAGGGGATGGAAGGCAAAGAGCGACAAATAGAGAGAGAAAAGATTGGGAAAAGGGTGGTGGTGCTCGTGGGGTTAGAGAGAAAGGATATGTGGTGAAGACAAACGTTTTTTTCTTTTTTCTTGTTTTGATTTATGGCGAACTTGAAAGAAGAAAGAAAATAGTTTTAGTGTTGCAGAGGGGAAACAGTGAAAACCTACACACAGGGAGAGTAGGATAACGGATTTAGCGAAATTGCAAACGCGGATAACCAGAAGTTTAATTAATGACACCCTCCAAAGTGTAAGATATTATCAAAGAGCCCCCAAGGTATTGATTCATAGTCAAAATTAACATAATCATAAATCACTGTGATGGATAACAACCATGTCCCTCTTGTTTTATTTCAAAATGATAGTTGTCACCTTTAGAGTCGCAGATGATAATTCTCCTGTTCCTCCAATTATTTATTCAACTTTAACCATAAAAAAATATTTACGTAATTTTTTATTTGATTTTAAGAATTTAATTATTTTTTAAAAAATAGAAGTAGAAAAATTATTTTTCTTTTATTTCCTTTAAACATCACAACAACTTTTTCTCTTTTTTTTTTCTTTTCTTTGCACGTTACAACTCTTCTTTTTTTCTTCTTCTTCAATAAGTATTTCACCATACGTCTTAACACTTTTAACAAATTTTCCATCTTTGAGCTTCAATTATGACATTAATGATCAAATAAAACTTAAATGTTTTTCAAAGTTTTTGTTCAAACTAAATATTCTATCTTATTTTTTTTATAAGAAACCTAAACATTTTTACCTGTCTCAATCACAAGTCAATTATCCAATGGACAAGCACGCTTCAAGGCAATAACATCTATCCAAAGAGATAAGTTTTCAAGAAATTGACTAGAAATGATAAATATCGACAAGTGTTTAAATGTAACTAAATAAATTTAAGATATATGTATAGTTGAAAGGAGTTAATGAATAATAAAAAGGAAATATTGTACTGCAATATCAATCTACCATAGATTCGATTTTAGGGTCTTTCCATCCATCTAAGCTAGTCGTCTTATATAATTTTGATTATATAAAAAGTTTTCTAGATTAGTAGGTTAAGCCATGATGGGTTCTTCGGGCTTTAACGCATTCTAAAGGATTATATTCAGTAATCTGTAATAAGATTCACATATTTGTATGGAACAAAATCCGGCCAAGCATTTTCATCTTCTCTGAAATTTACTTACAGAATCTGACTAGAATTGGAATTTGCTAATTTCGACTTTAATGGTGACAATGTACATCATTTAACCGAAAATTACTTCAAAAAAATCTGATTAAAGGTGGGAATTTGTCGTTTTCGAATTTAACGGTGACAAGTTCCATTTTCTCATAAAATGGGTAGGAAATAGTTGTTAAGATTCTGTTAGAGGCAGATTTCTATTGCCTCTACGAAAGTAATACCCGAAAATTCCTGTGTCCAATACTCGAGTAAAGTTACAATTGTCTTGGGTGTATTGAATTCGTAATCAGTACGTGCCACTGAGAAGAGTATACGAAAGAGAAGGGGCCAAACCCCATTGACAACAAAGATATGAGATGAATTTCTGGAATGATAGGATCACAATAAGTATAATCAGTCCCCTTATTTAAACAGAAATACATGCCTCAAATTTTGGTGGCCAGCAACTCAGCCAGAGATAAAACTAGCAAACCAGTACAAAAGCTCATTCTCGCTCAAATGGAGTCTAAATGCTCTTTTCCTTCCTTAAATGATGACAGATGAACCTTACAGGAAAGTTAAAAATGGAAGTTGTTGTAAATGACAATAACAGGACAAAAAGACCGAAAGAGATGCCACCACCACGACTCCCATGGAATGTGAAGACTGAACAGTTTTTGCCATCATTCAAAAATCATCTCGATTATCGTCATTATCCCCGCTTTTGGAAAAAAAAGTGTTCACTACTAACCAAACTAACTTAGAACCCCCATTACTGTGAAGTACAAAAATTGACTTAAGTTATCAAAGGGTTGGTGAGGATACTACTATTATAAGTGAAAGCAAAGTCTCCACGGGTTGAAGACCCTCTTCCCAATTGTATTTTTTAGGTTCCCCTTAGAAGATCTTGAAAAGCAGGCCGCCATGAGTGGCAAAAAAAGGAGCAAACACCAGTGATTCAACAGCCATGAGCTTGATCAGGATGTTTAGTGATGGGCCTGAGGTATCCTTGAGTGGATCTCCAATGGTGTCGCCAATCACAGCTGCCTTGTGTGGCTCTGATCCCTTTGGTCCAAGACTCCTTGCGTGCTCAGAGGCACCAGCCTGACGATGCAAAACAACCATCACATACCCAGAAAAATAACAAGTATAAATCAGATTTTAACATTTCAGTAAACACTTGCCTCAATGTACTTCTTGGCATTGTCCCATGCACCCCCAGTATTAGATGCAGAAATTGCAATCTGTAGAAACAAATACAAGAGAACAATATGTGTTATCATACGTGATTTTAAAGATACATAAAAATCCCACCTCCTGGATAATATACATGGCAGATATTTACCTGGACACCAGATACAAGAGCACCTGCAAGCACGCCAGACAATGTTTCCACGCCAAAGAAGGTTCCCACAATAAGGGGTGTTAACATTACAAGAGCACCAGGGGGAATCATCTCCTTGATGGATGCATCAGTGGAGATTTTGACACAGGTGGCATAATCAGGTTTGGTGTGGCCCTCCATGAGACCAGCAATGCTGTTGAACTGCCTGCGAACCTCCTCAACCATCTTCAAAGCAGCACTTCCCACACTCTTCATAGTCATGGCTGAGAACCAGTAAGGAAGCATAGCACCAACAATCAAACCAATGAAGACCTTTGGGGTCAAAACATCAACATTAGAAATTGCTGCACGGCTGACAAAAGCACCAAATAGAGCCAAGGACACAAGTGCAGCTGATCCAATGGCAAATCCCTGAAGCCAAGAAATTGCTCAACTTAAATAATGTATTATAAATTGTTAAGCATCACACAACAAATATATCTTGGGATTCCACATCAAATTATGTTAGCAAAAGATAACAGAAACAAGCACAGACGAAAATGAGTACACAGAAATTTGCAAAACTAGTCAACGTTAGTAATAAGGCTGCTGGCAAACAAATTTCAAATCAGCACCCACAAAGGTTCTAAAAAAGAGAAACAAAAAGAAATCCATGCTCCAGGTCATACATATTCCAAAAGAATATCTTAGTACCTTTCCAATGGCAGCAGTGGTATTCCCAGCAGCATCAAGGGCATCAGTTCTCTCACGAATGCGGTGGCTCATTCCAGCCATCTCCGCAATACCCCCAGCATTGTCACTTATGGGACCATAAGCATCAATGGCCAAACCAGTGGCTATAGTGCTGAGCATTCCAAGTGCAGCCATTGCAATACCATACATTGCAGCAAAGCTAAAACTAACAAAGATGCTGACTGCAATGGCAAAAATTGGAATAATTACGGATTTGTATCCCAAAGCAAGGCCAAAGATAACATTGGTGGCAGCTCCTGTCCTGCAGGAATCAGCAACGTCTTGCACAGGGCTGCATATCGAGCAAGCATAGCATCAAGAACAAAAACTTGAAGCAACAATAAAATGCCATCGATTAAATTGTAATTTTTCTCTCATTTTCTTTTCAAAATTACCTGTATGCATTGCTGGTGTAATACTCAGTGACAAACCCAATAATAAGTCCAGCCCAAAGACCAACAGCCACACACAAGAACAGTTGCCTACAAAAAATAAACAATGTCAGTAGATGGACCAAAAACCTCTTAAAGAGGTAAACATCTAGAATTTGACAAAGTGAGTAAGTTAATAATTAGTGGCAAAGCAATTACTTAGTAAAAAGATCGACCACAGTTTTGACTCAGAATTTCAAGAACTCCAGACCCATGTAAAACCTTGCACACAAATGCTTTGGTACGGTTCATAAAGCAGAGTATGAATATATTGTCTTAAAGAAAATCATGAATTATCCTAGCTGTACAAGTAATCTCAGAAAACTTAGAGAAATAGGCCCAAAATAAGTGCATAAATCCCAACACATTTTCGGGAGCCTCACATTACCACGTCTCATAAACTAAAGAAGCCAGCATTATGGAATGAACTAAAAACCTCCAAATAGATCCAAAGAAACCAAAAAACCATATGGATGCTCCGTATATTACTTTTTATATAAAATAATAATTTTCCAACAAAGAATTGTTTTGATTCATACCAGTTTTTCACATCCTTCTGAACCCCAAAATTGTAGATTGTGAAAGAAGGCGGCAAGCCAATCCAGGAAACAATTGCAATTGCAATAGTCATAATAACAGTGGAGATTATAAGCTGCTGCTTCAATTTTGGTTCAATTTCTTTGACATTCTTGATTTCAGACCAATCAGTCGCAACCATAGTTGTGAACAAACAGACAATGATACCTGCAGAACTGATGAGAAGAGGATATAGCATAGAAGTGAAATCATGGTTGATCCCAAAAGATGATATGGAAGCAACAACAAGAGCTGCACAGGATGATTCAGCATATGAGCCAAAAAGATCAGAACCCATTCCAGCAATGTCCCCAACGTTATCACCAACATTGTCTGCTATGACCTGGAAGGATAACAACTTAACCATATTAGTAAAGCCCAAATATCAAACTAAAACTCAATTTCAGAAATACTGTATTGCTTACAGCTGGGTTTCTGGGGTCATCTTCTGGAATGTTTCTTTCAACCTTTCCAACAAGATCAGCACCAACATCAGCAGCCTTAGTGTAGATACCACCACCAACTCTCCCAAAGAGAGCCATGGAAGATCCACCAAGACCATAACCAGTAATAGCCTCAAAAAGGCCTTCCCAGTCATCACCATAGTACAGCTTGAAAAGATTGATAGCAATGAACAGCACCAAAAGACCATTTGCTGCAAGCAGGAAACCCATCACTGCACCAGACCTGAATGCAGCAATAAAAGCCTTCCCAACACTCTTCCTTGCTTCTAAGGTTGTCCTTGCATTGGCAAAAGTGGCAATTTTCATCCCAAGGAAACCAGAAAGCAAGGAGGTTACAGCACCAAGCAAGAATGACACAGTGCTAAAAAGTGCAGTGGCAAGAGCAGGCTTGCAAGATTTCTGCTTATCATAAGTGCAAGGTTGGCTCTTGGTGCTGAAGCCCTCCACAGAACCAAGAAAGAGGAAGATCAAGATTGCAAAAGCAACCATGAAGACTCCAACGTACTGATATTCGGTAAAAAGAAAGGATGTTGCACCTGTTACATAAACACATTCGTAAGTAGAAATGCATGGATCAGGAAATCAATCACATATTAATCAAATTAAATAAGGGTAACTGAAATTGTAAATAACAAGTTGTGAAATTGATATAGCTTGCGCCAAACATTTGGTTTTCTTGATACAAACTGAATTGAGGAAAAAATGAAAGAATAATTATTGAAAAAACAAAACCACTAAATCCCGCATAGCAATATTTAACTGTTGTTGGCATACATTAAAAGCCAAATTTAACTTAAGATAAACACATTAGATCATCACTATTTCTAAGCTATAAATATTGCGATCTTATTAAAATCCCAAAAAATTATTATCTAACAAGTGAGCAATGAAGTGTAGCACGTAGATTGCACGAAAAAACTGGTTCTCAGCCGCTAAAAGCTTGTCATCATCCCTCAAAATTATGATAGCCTAAATGGCATGTGTCTAATAAATCTGGTTGTAGCATGTTACAAGTTACATGTTAAGAGAATGAGTAGATCTTACATGCAACATGTTATGATCCTAAGAACCCAAGTACATGTTTAAAATGTTCCATATCAGGCAAAAATATCAATAGGTCAAATCTAAGGTAGGAAAGGTCAAAATAAATGTATGAAGTGGTGTGTATAAATAATTTTTGTTTTATTGAGTAATAATAAAAGAATATTATTCTTTGATATTTTAAACTAAATTAGTTAAGTCAAAGTAAAATGTAAAGAAAGAAAAATATTACCTAAGGAATAGTCACATGAATCCTAAATATGTTAAATATCACATTACAAGATGCAGGACCTCTAAAATAGTAATCCAGTTCCTTTTAGATAAAGTTAATAAAATAAAAACAGCCAGAAAACTTAATTAGAATAAGACAAAAATAATCAAGAGCTAAAACCGCGAAGATAAAGAGCTAAGTAAGAAAATAACAGTCCATAAATTATACATATGCGAGGGAACAAAGAAGTCTAAACCAGAAAATATTAATAAATCCATATTTTTAGGTATGATTAAACATATTAAAGAAGCCCCACCACGAGTTACTTCCACCCACATCTATCTAATCTTTAAAATCTATTATCAGTTTCGCCCATGTGCACCACAGGCTGTGATAATAAGAACCCAAAGACAAGTTACATAATTTACATAAAGACAAAAGCGTCCCCACCATTATTACGACGTCGTACAAATAAACTAAGATCCAAGTATATAAAAATAATTTAAAATAATATTTTTCAAGATTTAATTTCGAAAAAAAAAAGTGAAGAAAAAGTGCACAGATCTAGGTTTTTATAATACTGAAAAGGCCAAAAACTACGTCGTTTTTTTCCTAAAAAAACCTTAAATCAAATAATTTCCTTTAGCAAAATCAATTTAAAAGAAAATTTGTTACTGAACGTGTTCTTTTTTAAAACCCACTTTCTCGACAACCAAACAGCAAGCAAAGCTAAAATGAAGTAACAATCAAATTATTAGTGTAATATGTAACTTGACTCATAGCCACCGAACAAAAACCAAGCTCAAATGTTCAACAAACTTCAACTTTCCTCGATTTTTTTAGACACCAAACAACCGCCAAAACAAGCGAAACAAAACGAAAAGTCACACCAACGAATCACTAAACAACCACAGGTGAGTAACCAGATCTAGAACAGAAATCCTAAGATCTCCAACCCTAAACAGGACCTCACCTTCAGAGATAGCGTTTTGAATTTCAGCACACTTAGTAACAACACTGTGGTCACTAGTCCCTTCCTCTTCCTCGATCAAACAATCATTGAACCCATTCTTTTTGTTGTTGTCACTCGGAGTCCGCTCGTGCGTTAGCTTCACGCGCGAAACGAGACCCCACTGAATGAGCGAGAAGATGATGCCGACGACGGCGCAGACCGGCACCAAAATCTCCGTTCCTAACTCCGGAAGAATCGTCGGCGACGTCATAACGCATCAACAAAAAGAACGCAAAAGAAATGAAACGAAGGGATCGTGACGAGAGAAATGAAGCGAAAAGAAAGAGAAGTGAAGTTGATGTGGTGGAGAGGTTTAAGGTGGTTATATGTAGAGTGAATAAGATGGAATTTTAATAGGACACGTGGCAATCAGTGTTATGCTGCTATATTAAGATGTGACATCTGTACCGTTGGATTGAGTGGAGCTTTATACTCATATGATTCATGACCGGATAACCCGTTTCAATTAATTTGTAAAGATTAACAGTAGGATTGGATAAGCATGTATTGTTACAGTAAATTTATTTATTTGGCCACAAGAATATTTCTCACCAAAATTCTCACCTTTTTGACTTTAAAAATTGACATTATTTTACATAATTTTATTATATTTTATTCTCTCAATAAATTTAAAAATAATAATTACATTTTTAAAAAATTAAACCAAATATTATATTTTAAAATTGATTAAGGTTTTTATATTAAAATTTTTTAAATTAATAAATATATATATCAATAATTTAATATTTATATAAACGGTTAATAAAAGTTTCATAATTATAATAGAAAGGATAAAATAATTATTTTAAAAAAATTTAAATAAAATCCATTGATAAAAGGAATAACAGATGAAATTTTTATTTTTTTAATACATAAAATGGGATTTATAGTTTTATCAAACCTTGGATGTGAAATAGTCATTTGATTTTTATTTATTTTGCTTTAGTAAAGCATTATTCCATTTCATTAATTTAAAAATCATTCAAGACGTTTAAATTTATGGTTATTTTGAGTAATACTTTATCCAATAAATAAGAATTAACATTTTAGTAAATTATATTTGCTTTAATAGTGAGTTGTATATTACTCTATTTGAAGAGACATTATTTTAACTTAAATTCATTAATATTGGGAAGCTGATACTATTTCTGTATTTGGCAAGAGGATTTTGTCTGGATTTTTTTGGTAAGTTAATTAAAATTAGACAATATTGTATACTTCCTTGATAATAAATATAACCTAGCATTTGGTTTGGTTAAAAAATTACAAAATAAAAAATAAAAAATTGTTAAAAATAGATTACTTAAAAAATTATTATATTAAGTTGACAATAATAAAAATATTATGATATTATTTTACTTAAATGTCAAAATATTAATTATAATTTAATATGTCTTTAATTAAACTATCATGTTAATAATATATTAAATTTTTATCTTATAAAATATAATTACTTAATTGAATTATTATCTTTTTGTTAATATTTTTATATTATTTATGTCTAATTAAAAATAAAATAATTTATGACTGTAACAAAAATATATTATATAATATTTTTTTAATAATTTAAATTTTAACAATAATAATAATATGTTTATATTACGTATTATATCGTCTTTTCATCAAATTATTATTGTTGAATAATACTTATAATTAAAAATTTATTAGGGTGATAAAAAAAAAGGTAACCTGGACCCAACGGCCTAACCTAAGCATCAAAGATAATGACCATATTCAGAACCGGAATGCAGCAAGACCCTGCACCAACCGAGTAGTGAGGTGGGGTCCAATTAAATTAATTGCAACGGTGGATGATTGGGGAGGAAGGAATGTTGTGTGGGGCCGGGTGTATGCGAGAAGAAATACTGGATAACTCCAGCGCTTATTTTCGACGCATCAGTCAGATACGGCTTTCCGCTTTTCGGTTTGAAGGTGAATCGGGTTTGATGTAGGTTAGGATCGAAACGAAGGGTCGGAGATGATGGAGTAGAGGAATGTTGAGTGGAGGTGAGAGCAGGGTATAAATAAAAAGGTGAGGGGAAGGGTATTGTCAAGGGGATTTTCGAATGGCGTGTATCTCCTCCGATCAGATAACCTTCATTTTGTTTTGTTTCGTCAGAGTCTTAATCTGATATTTCCACTCCATCTTTATCTTCTTGCACTCCGGCATTTTAGGAGATTCAAATATATATATATATATATAAATAAAATCCTATGGAATATATATATATATATATATTTATAAATAAAATCCTATGGAAGCAAGAAAATTTTTTATAGAAATGAGTTCACCCCACAAAAATTAGTATTTTATTTTATGTTCTTTTTTTATATTTAAAATATATAATATATAATTTAAAATAATAATAATACAAATAGTGAGAGGTTGGAGTGGAAATAGAAAGAGAGGTGGGGAAACAAGAGGGTGGAAGGGATGGGGCCCTTCTTCTTTATTCTTTTTTTATTGCTCACCCATTGGCTGTAAACACAACTTTTCACCTAATTATGGAAATTCCTTCCTTTTCATCCCTCGAATTTCAAAAGATAAAATGCTCTAGGAAGCTTCCAACATCAACATCGGCTTGTTCAGGAATTCCAATCAGCACGGCCTTAAGCATTTTGCGGCCACCGCAAGGTTTTCGGTGCTCTCAAAACGGTTGCCGCGAGGCCTTGCATCTTGCCAAGGAACCAGGTTGTCGGATTCACGTGTTTCAATTTATAGATAAGAATTTTTTATTCAAGACCAGCCAAACCCAAATTCTGTCGCCAGTCACCACCACCAAACCACAATATCCTCACTTTTGCTTTTTTTGTTTTTTCTTAGTCAATAATTGAAATTAGAAAAACTCGTGACCTTATATAAAATTATTTTTCTTAACCATATTAAGATAACTCAAATACAAACTAGTTTAGCTAAAATAGGAATAGAATTTGAATCTTGATTAATTTCAAATTATACAAATTAGGACTCAAAATAAATTCAATAGTCTTTTTACTAAAATTAAGTTATAAAAATTAAATTAAATTAAACTCACTCTAATTAAGAAATTTGACTCTACATGATTTATCACATAAACACAACATCTAATATCATATAATCATGTCAGATCACATTACCATATTGTCACATCATTATATCACACAAAGAATGTCATTCATATTCTTTATCGTTTGTTTCTCTTGTTGTGAGTCTTTCTTTAACTCTTCTTAATACCTTTAGTAGAAAGAAAATGAATAAAATTAAAATAGCTGGAATTCAACATTTATGAATGTTTATAGGAGGATTGTACATGATTAAAAATAAAAGAAGTAAACCATTGGGCATTCTACATACTTGCTACGATTTTTCTAGGGAGCTGAAATTGATGGCAAAGAAGTCTTACTCTCTCCTTCAAATCTGCATAATCGATCAAAGAACCTGAACCTAAAATTTTGGTATTTGGTCAATATCAAACTTTAATAAAACATTTCATCTAAACATGTAAAAGTTATGTTATTTAATCTACGAGACAACATTAATTATATTTATGAAACATTATTAAATATTTAAGACCCATAATAAATCGAGATTTTATCAAGAATACATACACAAATTCAAGATTTATCAAATATATATAGATTGTGGTGTTTTTGAAGATTGAAATGATAGTGTTTGAAACCTCATTTGCCTAGATTTTGGATCAGTACCGGATTGAGAGCATCAGGAAGCTTCTTTTATTTGCGGGAATTGAACTAGTCATGAGGTAAAGAGATATGGCTCTAATGTTGGTGGTGAGTGGTGACAGAGATGGTGTCCCTTAATACATATAAGTGGTGTCTCTTTAGGTTGCAAAATGTTACACGGTTTTGATAAAAAAAAATATGCATGTAATTTGGACGTTTCAAATGTCGTCCAACCAAACCGTGGACATCAATAACTAGATGAGATTCTGTCGTCGTCTTTCGTTCGCACGGGAACTAGGGTGAGAGCCCACAGCCACAGCCACCGGCGGGGAATTTTGTCACCAGTCCGAAGGAATAGGATTATAATGTCGTCAATTTTAGAAATTCGTGGACAAGAATAATTTTGTGAAACGGTGCTCACATATAACGCTAAAATTCTTCAAAATCACAGCTCGCAGATGCCAGAAGCAGGCCTTTTTTTTCTCTTGCCTTGAAAAGAATATCTTTTTTATTATTACTCGTTAAAATGATTATATTGTTTACACGGTTGAAATCAGCGGTATAAGTTCAATGAATTTCAATGATTTCGGCACGTCACGTCCTACTATTGGGACATCCAAATATTTAAAGAAAGAAATAATTTTGTTTGAAGTTTGATATGAATTATTTCAATCGTACAAAATAATAATAATAATTATTAGATATTCTACTTTAAATTGAAATATTCACTTTTTTTCTGTTTTCAAAAATATCTCAAATTTAAATCATTTCCCATTGTATACGTGTCAAAATATATGAGAATTTGGAAGATTTTTACATGAAATGAAAGGCACTGATTGTGCTGAAGACAATCATGTACTGGGGGGGAAGGCTTCATCTGGGAATATCTGTTACTATGTCTCAATCCAAATCCAACACCATCAATCACCCATCACACCCTGCCTCCTCCTCCTCCTCCTCCTCCTCCTTGTTCTTGCGGTTGTGGCAACTTAGCTTCAGTGACAATAAAAGAGACTATCATGCATGTGTTAAACAATAGTGTGGATTTGAGTCTTCTCTACGATGTATTAAAATTAAACTTTAGATCTTATTTGATCCAATAAGTATGGATCTCATTATAAGACTTGAAGTTTGCTCCTATTACCGTGATCAATACTGACTGAATGAAAGTGGGAAAGGCCTGATTAGATAAATAAAAAGCATTCCAGTGTTCTTTTTTTATTATTTTTAACTCATTGCAACCTACAGATCTGGGCTTAGACTTCAAGCTCCTAATGGGCCTAAAGTTGCCTCAATAGAAATCACGTCCTTTTTTAGTTGCACTTCAAAGAGAGTGATATTTTTAGTTAACCCCATAATTTCTTTCTAAACCCTAATAATATATATTTTTTTACTAATGAAATTGAAATTTTAAAAATTCGAATTGTATCAGTTCATCCGAAAAGCATTTAACTAAATGGATATTTCCTGTGACCAACAAAGTTTACACTATGAAAATTGAAAATTTGCACATTACCTATGTGATCCAAGAAAATAATTGAAGTTGGAATTAGTCAATAAAATTTGAGGTGGCAATTTGGTATCGCTGTCAACCATCTTAGCTGCTACTTAAATTTAAAGTGCCGTGAGTCTTGGATGGTTGACCTGAATATATGACAAATATGGTAGCTTAATTTCTTGGTTGTTACCCCAATATTTTATTTTAATATTAAAATTATTATTTCATGTAAAAGTTTGGATAAGTCGAATTCAACAAGTGTATCAAATCATCTAACATGGTTGACAAAGTAAACGAAAAAAAATATATTTATTTTTTTTAGAAATTAAAGGCCACAAATATTTATTTTAATCAAGGGTTCCGATCAGCACAAAGTAGGTGGACCGCCCTGTGTTTGCTGGGTGTTCTGTATAAAGATACCATTTATTTAAAGAAAAATTTATAAATTGTGTTTTATTAATGAGAAACTTAATGGATTAAAATTAGATTGATGTGATAAATGTGGAAAGGTTATGTATATTTTTGATTTAGAATAATTTTTTTATATTAATATAGAGATATTAAAAACACAATTCATAAATTATGTTTAATTAATGGTAATCTTAATTGATTAAAATAAGAGTGATACTTTGAATTTGGAAAGAAAAAGTGATTAGAACATGATCAATATTTTAAATACATTAGTTTAATTAATGATATATAATAAAGAAATTAGCACACATTGAATACTTTCAAATTAAAATTAGGAATAATAAATTGAATCCCTTTTTTTTTTTTTATTAATACATGGCTTATACATGTATATGTGGCCCTTAAAATCCTGTCTAGCATATTCATATCTTCTTGACTCAAGATTATAAATATAGATATAAATATGGAAAACATTATCTCTGTAAGTAAAATCATCATCCATGTGACTCTGGGAGTGATTGTCACACTGATAGAACTTCTAATATATTATCCAAAATAGTAGAATATTGAAATACAAATCCTAATAGTATTAAGAACTTAAAAAAAAAAAAAAAAAAAACTATTTCACTGATACAGAGAATTTATTGTGTTATATATAATACGAATGAATATTATATATATGCTCACCTTCTAACATATTTCATTATGTCGTTATTTTAAATTCATCTCTCCGTAAAACACACCCATATATAATTTGTCATTCTACTTTAATCTTACAAGAAGAAAAATTTACTCTTAGTTTCATGTCTTCAATATATAAATTTATATATTCCGATTACAAAATTTAGAGATTAAGATTCAATAATTATGTTTAATAGTTTAAGGTTTTGACTTAAATAGGTTTAGGGTTTAGCATGTAGCATTTAATTTTTAGGGTTTATGTTTTACACTTTAGCGACTATGATTTACAGTTTTGAGTTTAGAATTTAAATTTTAAGGTTTATAATTTATAGTTTAAGGTTTATTATATACATTTTATGATTTATGATTTATGTTTTACTTGGGATTTATTGCTTATTTTTTAGGGCTTAGCGTTTACGCTTTTATGATTATAAATTATGATTTATGAGATGTGATATAGGATTTAAAATTTATGCTAAAATATTTACGATTCAGGATGGTAATGGTATATAGATTAAGGTTTACCAATTATGATTTAGGGTCACTTAAATAAATTTCAGGTTCAGCATTTATTTTTTAGAGTATATGGTTTATATTTTAATGAATTTAGGGTTGGAACTTAAAATTTACGATTTGGGGTTAGGTTGTAGTATTTAGAATTTAGGATTTAATGCTTAAAATTTAGGGTTAATACAGGAAGGAGAAGACTATTTGAAGGTAAAATGCCTAATACATTTGATATTTTGATCATTTTTGTCTACCCCTGCTACGTACCCCTTGTCATCCTAAAAGAAAAAAAAAAAAAAAACTTTAGAAAATCAATTTCTAGATCTTATGCAAAACTCCATTCAGTTTTGAAAACTGCATATAAAAGCCCCTTCCCTAACCCTGCAAGCCACACTTGTTATGCATAGCGTCTGCGAATCACGTGTGGCTGGTGCAAAAATCATATGAATTGATCCAACCACTGGATTTCCTCCAATTTTTCTACTTCAAATCAATGCTTAACACTAAAAAAACACTAAGTTGTTTTTCTTTAAAAGATTTAAAACAAATTTAATTTAATTTAATTTAATCATATCTCCCACAAAATCGGTTCATTGGTTCAGGACCCACAGAGCTGAGCCGTAGAGAGCAAAAGTTAGTGGTCATTAAATTGACTTTTATTGACGCAGGACAGCAGGAAATAAGTCGCCAGCCAAATTACACACTCAGCTAGCTCAACTAACCACGCACATTGCACGTGATTCTCGCATTAAATTAATAAAGAAATTATAATTAAGATTTATTACAAAAATTCATTTATCTGTGCTATACTTTTTTAATAATTAATAATATTATCCTTCCAGAACTCCAAATGATGCGTTCCTTTCTATGACTTTGATATGTAAACGCAATGGTAAATAAAGGGCTGCGTGGGGGCTTCAGATCCCCCTGAACTGGGAAAAATTTTAAATCATAATTTTTTATCTTATCCGCGTGAGCTACACGAGCATCCCGGGCGGCATTGTCAAAGTCAACAAGAGTGACGGCAATTACAAATCATCAAAGAATTTCGACACGTGGCCACATCTCGGAAATTTAGTGGTTTAGCTAAACGAGACTCCCTAATGATGAAGTCATAACTAGATTTTGCTTCGAACTTTCCGCCTAAAAATTTCTCTCCAATTACTATCCCACAGTTCCGTGCTTTCGACCAATCATTCACGTCTATCCATATCTAATCAACATATAAATCTAATTATAAATATAAAATATACTTTATTATTATTACTTGACAATTTTAAGATATAATTTCGTTGGTTTTTTAAGATTCTTTCTCTTAATTTGAGAGCCATTGAGGATTTGTTATCAAACTGATGTTGACTTATCCATTGATAGGATTTGCAGAGAATTATAAGGGAAAGCAAAAAATTGTAATCGAAACGCTATAATTTGAATCGATTTGTATAATACTTGTATGCGCTTCCAAAAGAATTTCCAAGAAAATCACTGTTCTTGTTTTTCTCGTCAATTTTGTCTTTGATTGTTTTTTTGGGTCAGTCATTTTCTAAACCCATATTTAAAACTGGAGATTTGAAGGACCGAACCCGGGAAGAAGAAGAAAAAAACATGTCAAAGGAGGAGATTTTCATTGGTGCAATTGATCAAGGCACCACCAGTACGAGGTTCATCATCTATGATCAGAAGGCGCGTCCCATCGGGGCTCACCAGGTGGAGTTCACTCAGTTCTACCCAGAAGCCGGGTAAACTCAGTCTTGTCTTATGGAATATACTTGAAGTTAAGATTTTTGAACATGGTTTCGATTTTTTTTTTTTTCTTTTTTTTTTTTTGGTTTGATAGATGGGTGGAGCATGATCCGGTTGAGATACTGGAGAGTGTGAGAGTGTGTATGGCGAAGGCGTTGGAC
This sequence comes from Anacardium occidentale, assembly GCA_026122585.1. NCBI lineage: Eukaryota > Viridiplantae > Streptophyta > Magnoliopsida > Sapindales > Anacardiaceae > Anacardium > Anacardium occidentale. Next base: position 359,288 of record JAJEJH010000121.1, on the reverse strand, counting down.
AAGGCGACTGCTGATGGACACAATGTGGACAGTGGATTGAAGGCGATTGGATTGACCAATCAGAGAGAGACTACTCTTGTTTGGAGCAAATCCACCGGTTCCCCTCTCTATAATGCTATTGTTTGGATGGATGCTCGCACTACTTCTGTTTGCAGGTGGTTATTTTCACCTGCTTTTAATTTTTGTTCGTTGTTTGTTGTCGGTGTTATGATCATATTTGAATATTTTGGAGATTGAGGATCTGGGATACTTTGACTTTTTGGGTTTGATCAAAACCGTATTTCTAGTTGTTATATATTTGAATTAGAATCAGAAAATCTTGTTTAAATACAGATTGAACAATTTGATGGTTTAGTCATCACCACCTTGTTTTGTTTTTGGGATTTGATTAGCTCCTTCTTATGGTCCTGATTATTGTTTTTTTTTTTTTTTTCGGTAATTATGGTCCTGATTATTGTTTAGGTTGAGTATCATCAAGTTTTAGTGTTTGACTTGCTGTTTTTGGGATTTCCTTTCTTGATTTTTGAAGTTAATGCATTTGTTATAGGAAATTGGAGAAAGAATTGAGTGGTGGAAGAACTCATTTTGTGGGGACATGTGGTTTGCCTATTAGCACATATTTCAGTGCTATGAAACTGATATGGCTGATGGAAAACGTAGATGCTGTCAAACAAGCTATAAAATCAGGGGATGCAATGTTTGGAACGATAGACACTTGGTTGATATGGAATTTAACTGGTGGTGTGAATGGTGGTTTGCATGTCACCGATGTCTCTAATGCATCACGAACGATGCTCATGAATCTCAAAACCCTTGACTGGGATAAACCAAGCTTAGAAACATTAGGAATCCCGGCTGAAATTCTGCCTAAAATTGTTAGTAACTCTGAGGTTATAGCAAAAATTGGTAAAGGATGGCCGATTACTGGTATTACGATTTCAGGATGTCTTGGAGATCAACACGCGGCTATGTTAGGGCAAGCTTGCAGAAAAGGCGAGGCTAAAAGCACTTATGGAACTGGTGCTTTTATACTACTTAATACTGGTGAAGAGATAGTTCAGTCAAAACATGGTCTTTTAAGCACTTTAGCCTACAAGCTTGGTCCACAAGCTCCGACTAATTATGCTCTAGAGGGTTCAATTGCAATAGCCGGTGCTGCAGTTCAGTGGCTGAGGGACAGTCTTGGGATAATTAACAATGCAAGTGACATTGAAGGATTGGCCTCTCAGGTTGACTCGACCGGTGGAGTTTATTTTGTACCTGCTTTCAATGGTTTGTTTGCACCATGGTGGCGTGATGATGCACGCGGGATTATTATCGGGATTACAAGATTTACAGGCAAGGCTCACATTGCTCGAGCTGTTCTCGAGAGCATGTGTTTTCAAGTGAACGATGTTTTGGATTCAATGCAGAAGGATGCAATGGAGAAGGGTGAGAAGACAGATTTCTTGCTCAGAGTTGATGGAGGGGCTACTGTTAATAACCTGTTGATGCAACTTCAGGTTTGGATTGCACTCTTTTTGGTTTCTTTTTGTTCTGGTTCTCGCTGTCATACATACATAGCTTTTTATTGATATCAAATATATATATATATATGACTCTTTTTTTCTGATGATTTAAGGCGGATTTGTTGGGAAGTCCGGTGGTGAGACCAGCGGACATAGAGACGACAGCTTTGGGAGCAGCATATGCAGCTGGATTAGCAGTTGGGGTATGGAAGGAGGAAGAAGTATTTGCTTCAGGAGAAAAGGCAAAGACTTGTACCATCTTTAAGCCTGCCTTAGAGGAACAACTTAGAAAGAAGAAGGCAGAATCTTGGTACAGAGCCATTGAAAGAACTTTTGATCTGGCCGATCTCTCTCTTTGATGAACTTACTAGACCTCGTGTAGATTCTTGTGAATTACAGACATTGTTAAGAAGCCTTCTGCTTCTTGTCTTTACTAATTTAATAAGGGATTTTTTCCCATTTTGGATTGGATTTAATGCTCTATTTGGTGTCCATATGTGTGTTTTTATTTTTTATATTACTGAAAAAACGTAATAATTAAATACATTGGAACACTCAAATTACCCTATGTGAAAAATCATAGCGATCTTCCACAGTCAATTCCGTATTATTATTGTATTGCTCTTGCTAAAATACTTTTTGAGTATTGTGATTTTTCAGTGAAAGTACAATAAAAGAAATCAGATGACAGAAATGCAGAAGATTAAAGATAATAAATAATCAAGATTTAAATTAAACTCTTAAGGCTATTAAATATAATATGTGTATCAAAAATTCAATTATAATATCGAACATATAGAGTATAAACAAAATTTGTGAATTTAAATTATGAATTTTAATTATAAATTTGAATTATAAATTTGAACTATAGATTCAAACCAAATTAAACTAAGTTAAATCATTTTTTATTTTAACTAAACTCAAGTTATCTTAATCTTGGTTGAACAAACTCATACCAAATTCGAATTGAATTATTTTTTATTCAATTTAAACTCAAACCAAGAGATATTTAGGTCTAATTCGATTTGTATCAACCTTTAATCAAAATAATGTTGTTTTGAATTTCTTTAAAAATAAAAAAAAAATGATAAAAGAGACAAACATATTATTACGATAAACATGTAAAGTACATGTTTAATACGTTTTAGATTAAAAAAATATAAAATAACGTGTTTAAAATAAAATAATATGATAAATATAAATTAAATACATTTAAATTATAGTATTTAAAACTTTAGTTTTGATTATATTCAGGATTTTATGTGTAAATTCTTCTTTCATAATTTCGTAAATTTGAGAGATTGAAAATGAAGCACAACAATAGTGTGGATATATATATATATATATATCCACAACTTATATTTAAAAAAGGGTACAAATATAATAATAATAATTTAAAAAAACGTAAGTATAGAGAGTAATGCTACATTTCCAAACAATTCTTACAAATTTATTCATACAATATAACATAGCAATATGTGATTAGTTTATTTTAAAGTGAAAAAAAAACTAAGTAATTATGGTATTTAATCATATATTATCATATAAATTTATATAAATAAATTTGTAAGATTTATTTGCACATAAAACTTTATTCAAATATAAATATCTATAATTTGCATTCATATGATCGAAACTGTAAGTGCATTTAACTTTCAACAAAAGAACAAACACCACATTTTTATTGGGCTCAAAAAAGCCCACGAATCTGCTTGTCTTGGATTTAGACCCTTCTGGTCAAGTACTTTGACCCAATTTCTTTCAAGCCCTTTAAATCTAATCGTTTTATATGCAATTGTATTGTATTTGGATCAACCTTTTTTTTTTTTTTTTTTTTTTTTTAATTAGAAGTAAATTTTTGGCCTGCACTATTTTTGGCTTTAGTTCCTATCTTTAAGTTTAACCAAGGCTTTAATTGTAATTAATTAATTAATTATTCTTTTTCCATGTTTTTACTTCAAAGCTGCCTATGATAAGTTGTTAATTTGTCAACGATGTGTTGTATCTTGGGGGTGAAATATAATTTTTGAAAGTTTTAGTGGTATTAAAAATTTTTCAAAGCAGGTTTTTAAAATTTAAAAAATTCAAAGGTGTTTTTTGAAATATTAACCTCTTAATAGTTGTAAAGACAATTACACTTCAAATTAATGGAACATAAGGTACCATTGTCATTTTTCACATATTTGCTATATATGTATTTCATATTTATTTTATTATTAGTTAATTATATTTAATTATTATTTATTAAATAATAAATATTTAAAAATAAAAATTTTTAATAAATTTAAATCATAATTTTAAAAAATTAAATTATATTTTCTTAATTGGTTAGGTTTGTTTTAAAATCTAAAATTATTTGGTTTTCATATCAAACCTATTTTTCAATTTGATATGAAAAATTTTTAAACTAAATCAAATCAAACCATACACACTCTTAAACAATCAAATATAGAGAAAGAAGTCTTCCAAATAAAGACAACAATTACAATCTTACAAAAAAAAAAAATCAACCTATAATAATGCACGGGATATAATTATAACATTCATCTAATAAGAATATATTATCAATCTTTCTAATCGAAATTTTGTCCACAGCTACAATGTTCTCTTTCGCTTCAATTTGAATTAAAAATGTGATTATTTTTTTATTATCAACTTTAAATTCTAATTATTGGTCGCTTTAAAATGCCTAACCCCCTATTTTTCAACTAATTCAAGATCTCATCATCATATACACTTGATAAATGCAGAGAAAACATCGTCTGGTACATCGCTTATCTTGATTTATGGTTCCACTCCGCTCGATTATCAGCGTCTGCAGAAGACAAATATTAAAAAAAAAGTCGTCTTAGCGGTGGTCGCACGGCAGCGCGAGAGTGAGAATGCAGTAATCCACGACTCAAAAAATGGTGGCCAATAATTTGCTGGTCTCCCTTTATTCGAACTTCAAAGCAAAGCAAAGCAAAACAAGACAGTCCGTCCAAGAGAAAATTAAGTAGGAATAGGCCCTTTGGCCTAAGTTTAATATATAAATAATAGAGTACTTTTGGAAATAAATAAGACTTTTAGATGGAGATGTTTATTAAAACATTTTAACGGGGTTACATTGCAAAGTGAAAATGTAAAAGATAACAACATGCGAGGGGTTTTGTTTTATTGGAAATGACCTCTTCAAATTATTCATCAACTAATTGAGGGGCATTTTAGTAAGTTCACACCATGAATAAGTAATTAAGAAAGTTTGTTAAAAGCCAACTACAAATTAATTCTAATAGGAAATGATATTGTCCTCCACTCTACATCTTTGACTTATTGCCTTCAAGAATCCGAAGAGGATTTCAATATTAAAATGAGTGATTAATATTTAATGATGTTTTGGTTGACTAATTAAGTTTTGATAAGAAGAGAATGATAGATATTAAATTATATATTCTTTGGTTTCACTACATGTAGTAAAACCTTGGTCTTCTCTAACACCAAAACAAAACAAAGCTTATCAATTTATATCTGAAAAGAAATAATCAAATTTCAAGAAAATCCAATCCAATCCAATCCAAACCATCCCATGAAAGCAAAGGAAGAGTAAAGCAAACAACTTGCCCAAAACTACATCCTCCTCAACACTCAAAAGCAAACGCCAAGATGAAACCAGGACGACTCCTATTTGTTTTGGTCCCTATGGCTTTCCCGCATCTTGTCCTTATCAAATCATCCTTAAAATTGTCCTCAATTTTCTGGGTATTTATCATCCCTGAAGCTAAAGTCAAAAATAAAGTGATCCCACTAAAGCTAAGGCACAAAGATTGAACAAAATTTTACGGAAAGTCTTGAGTGTGAAGAAATTCTGCTAAGCCAGCTGCTATAGCTGCAGACTCTCTGCAAAGTCTCCTGTTTATCTTTCTCTCCTCGTTTCTAGTTTCGATGCTCCGCTATCCCCGCTTCTCTCTTCATCATTCATTGCCAGCTATCTCCGACTCAAATCCAAAGCATGCAATGCAGATACAGGCTTTTCTTTTTATACATTTTAACCAGAGGAAAGGAATTCCTTCCGCCAGCTCCAAGCCGTTATATTATTGCATCAGGAGGAAAGGCATTCTACGTCACGTACGTACTGAAGCAATTTAGACTTGGGAAAGTGGGTGATCTTTTTTGGCAGTTGGCTGAACTCAACGCAGTTATAAATGACCCATTTCTTTTCTATTTTTAATTTAACAACTTTGACACCAACAGTATTTCTTTCATCTCTGATAATAATAATTCATGGATAACTTTGAGCTCTGTACAATTCATTAGTAGTAAAATTTGACCCAAATATATGCGTATATATAAAAACGTGCACTCAAAATGCTAAATATTAATACAAAACGGAATGAACATTATAAAAAACCAGCCTTTAATCTAAAAACCTCCATAACCAAACCTTACTGGAAACACCAACACCATTTGACCAAGCAAACAAAAAACAAATCAAAATCTCTCTTTTTCCTCTCTTTTTTATATTTATATAGATACATGTATAAACATATATCTATATATATATAAATATCCTTTCATTTCTTTCTAACCCATCTCTTTCATGGCTTCCACTTCCTACACCACCAGCACCTCCAAAGCCATCATGTCCCAGCAGCCACCGCAAACTTACCCCTCTGACTCGGCCTCCCCCAACACAACTTTCGTCCAAGCTGATCCCTCAACCTTCAGGACAATAGTTCAGAAACTAACCGGCGCTCCCGACGACCCGTCAGCCCAAAAGCTCCCGGTAACCCATCCTCTCCATAATATAGGTCCGAAACGACCCGCATTCAAGCTCCACGAACGGAGACAAACCGCCAAAAAGCTCGAAATCAAACTTAACAACCACCCCAACAATAACGTTTATGGCAGCCACGAGCTCTGTTACTTCAAGCAACGTGGAAATTCTTTCCTCGTGTCTCCGGTTTCAACCCTGGAGTTTCTCTCGCGCGTGAGCCCGAGATCGCCGAGGGAAGAGGTGCACGCGCGCTGCAGTCCAAGAGAGCTGTGTGAGGTAGAAGAGGAGAGAGCCATTGCGGAGAAAGGTTTTTACTTGCATCCAAGTCCGATGAGTACGCCGAGAGGAACTGAGCCGGAGTTGCTTCCATTGTTCCCCTTGAGTTCCCCCAGAAGTAATGATGCTAATCATTATTCTTCTTCTAATTAGCGAATCATTAATCGTGATCAACGGAGATTATATTATAACTTAATCACATTGCATTAGCTTTCAAATTTGTATTAGTTCCGGTGTTCATTAGTTCTTTGATGTGGGGAGTGATATTAGAAAAATGGTAATTATTTTTCTTAATGCTAAGTACTAATTATGTTTTTTATTTTCCATCTTTGCTCTTCTTGAAGTTGTCATCATGAACAGTCTGAAACCATGTAATGCTGTGAAACTTTGCCAAATTATTTTTCTAAATTCAAACAAAAAATTATTAAAAATGAGTGGCATTTTGATAGAATAAAGAAATATACCCTTTTGAAACTTTTGGTTTAATTAGTTTTCCAAATTAGCAAAGATTTCTTCCATTAAAAAAAACAAAATCTTGTTCCAGAGGCAGGAATTAGAAAAAAAAATAAAAATTTAGAGAAACTGTATTGAATAGCACAAATAGAAAGGGGGCGTTAAAAACTCGCACTTGCATAGAAGTGTGTCAACAAATAATTCATTCCCTTCAACACAAATTTGGAATGATAAATCCCTATTCATTGATTCCAAACCCTAATGACAGGAGCACTTTTTAATATTTTTCTTGATGTATTAGCTTGTCAATCAAATATTAAGAAGTTGTCTGAATATAAAATTTTTGAGTATGTTGCATATGCGGTTAGGAAACATGTTATATAAATTCATTTTAAATGATTTATTGTTATTTTATTTGATTAAGTTTAATCATTTTAGTGGATATGTTGAAAATAGGTGGTTTAGATGTAATTTAACCATGAATTTTGATGAATTTAAAAAAATTTGCATATAAAATAAGTAAAATTATATACGTCAATCATATGGATGAATAGTATATTTATTATCAGTGCATTATGGGAAATTAGTTGGAGGCAATAAACTAGAGATTTGGCTAAAATCTATGTAAGTCAAATTTGTCAAATCCGACTAAAGCGTACTTGGTTGAATCTAGCTGAGAAACATGGTTTCAGCTTAAAAAAGCTGATTTCAATGGCCGTTTCGTCCCAAACAAATCGGTATTTCTTTTCAATTTCCACTTGATTTCGACAGAAATAAGTGGGCATCAATCAAAGTTTGAATTTTGACAAATCTCCAAGGAAGGATTGGTGGGTTACTGATAGAAGATGGTGAAAAGTATAGGTAATTATTTATGAATGGAGGAATTTTATTAAAAAATATTATGTAAATTAAATTAAATTCTTTTCGGAAAATAAATTAAAGCATATTGCATTATTCATGTTTTGATCGACGCGCTTATTGGCGCGATAGTTGGCGACGTGTGATTTCACTTATTTTGAGGTAATTAAATCTTGTCCGTCAATGACGCATTTAATGGTAGAATTAAAGATGGGAGCCGTTGGATTTAATGAAGGGAAGAGGGCAATAGAGGGAGAAAGCGGCGCCTCTTTCTGACAAGCCAACGGGCTAGATTCGTCCTTTTGTCATTTAATACAATCTACTTTTCACTTATTTTCAAAATTTAAAACCATATCCAATCTCCGTCCTGCAGGGAAGCCCTGCTGCACACTACAGACATGAAATACTGAAATTCTTCGGTCTTTTTCAGCAATTAATGGCCAAACTCAGCGTAATTGCAAGTCCTTGCAATAGGGCTGATTCTTCTGATCGTAGTTGTTCTGCTGAATCCCCGATGTCCGTTGAAGATGAGGATTGAATCTATGCTCAATTACCAATAACATAATAATATCAAAAGTGCATTCTTCACTTGAGAGCCAACTCAATGTTTTGAACTTCTTGCATTAAAACATCTACTGAACTTGCAGAGTGTCTTTCCAAGGCCTTGTCACTTCTACCTGAAGAAGATTCAAATAACCAGATGTCAAGAGCTTACGAAGCTTTTGCTTGATTCAAACAGCAGAGAGGAACGAAAAATTTTTGTACGGGAGAGGAAGATTGATGGCAAGAAGAACAATGGCACAGGCCACATGTGTTGATGATGATAAAATGGCATGCATACAGGATGACTTGTGTTGGGTGTTTTTCAGTTCAATAGTTGATTGTTTTGCATCACTCATGTTGTACAACATTTTGTCTATGTTGGATCATAAATATTTTTCCCCCTATGTTCAGTTTCAATTCGATTATTCCAATGCAACAATAAAGGTGAACCACATGAATCAAAGCAAAGCCAAGCAACTAAAAATTTCAATCTATCATGTCAACTCCATCCAGCAAAATCCCAATTCTTGGTTTATAAATCCTTGCATTTACAGACGCAGCTAAAAATGATGCAAGAAAATAACCATCATGCTATAAAAACTGCCCAATTCAACTGATATTTCTTAGCAAGAGAAGCAAGCTATTAATGTACACATTATTGAAGAATCCAAAGAGATATATAAATCAATATAATTATATATGCCTGGAACTTCCTCTCTGTTTTTTCAACCATGTCTAAGTGTCAAAAAGAGAAGCAAAGAAATATTGTCAAATAAAACAGGGAGAAAAACAGGACAGTACCTTCCCTGTGTCTTTTATTCCGGTTCTTTCTTTAACGAACTGAAGTGCAAATTGATTGCTGATTGTACAATCCAGCTACCCCATTAGTGAACTGCTGTCGGTTTCTTCGTCGCCTTCTGACAACTTTAAAACCTTCACCATCGCCACCATTATTGTTTACATCTTTCGTTTTCGGTTGTTCTTGATCACCAGACTGAGAAGCTAAGTTTGTCTCACCTTTCTCATTCCTATACAGAATTTTTATAATCGCACTGTCCTTCGCAATTGCGTCTGAAGGATTTTCTGAATACTCAACCTTCTTATCATCATCTGCAGACTGATTTGGAGCATCTATATTATGCTGGACTGACTTCACGATGAAACTAAGCAGTATCTGCCTTGCCAACTCTAACTTCTCAGCTTCTGAAAACCTCTTTCTTGAGGTATCATCCTTAACTTCATTGGTGGATATTTTATCAACTTTCTCATCTTCTGTCTCGCTTGTTTCGTTTGAAGAGTTTGACTCGTTCAAGGTAGTAGAATCTGTATTTCCAGCACTTCTTTGCCAAACTCTTCTCGGTACAAATTCAGGTGCATGTGGGTTCATGATTCTTGAAGACCCAAATCCATTTCTTTCCATGATGCGACTGTGATATTTTGGAAAGCCACGCTTCATGAAGTGAGAATGACTGGTTCTATAGTAGAAAGGTGATCTAGGCCCACAAGGAACTCTGGCAGCAAGAGAAGGTCCAGCTGGCTCTGCAAGCATGCCTTGACTAACTCTTACATCATAAATACTTGTGGCAGCTACTGAATTTAGTGGAGGAATCATGGAGAGAGCTCCCGGATTGAAAGGTTCAGCTGCCGCAGAAAGCTTACTCCCATTCATTGTTATCGGCTTTTCATGGTCAGATGAACAAGGAACATCCACAGGTTCTACAGCAGTAGTTTTCAGAGGAGTTACACTTTCATGAGTTTCTTTTGTTTGACCATCATCATTGACATCCTCAGCTAGAGAGATATTATTATTAGTCTCCTCTTTTGATGTCTCAGGTTCAATACTGCAAACCTGCGTTTCAGTTTTTACTTCACTTAATTTTTCAACTTTCTCCAGTAATGGCTTCAAAACTGTACCTGGTGGTGCAACAGCCACTTCCTTGTAAGATAATGACTTGGAAGCCATGGAAGTCAGACTTGCCGAACTGGTCAAACTTTTGGAACTAGAAGCTTTTGCCTGCAGTTTAATTGAATCCTTCACTGGTGACAACTCAGTTGTACCGATCCTTGGAGTTACTTGCTGGGCTGGGGATATAATTTCTTGCCAATTGCTTCTTTCTCTAAGTTTTGATTGTTCAGAATTGTTTATGTTTAGCTTTGCAAGAACTGGTCGCCTTCTGCCTGATTTCCTACCAGTAGCATTTCCTGACCTTCCTTTTGGATTGGCTTCTTGCCACCCTTCATCTGAAGTTGTTTCTTCAACAAGTTCACTAGAGATTGCTGGTACATATCCAGGAGTATCATCATTCTCTTCTGGCTCTTCAGCATGAACCTTGCTTATCATTACTTCCTCCACACTGCTTTCTGTTACAGTCTTGGCATCTTTCATCCCATCATGGAGCAGGGCATCTTTATCTATCACATCATGATGAGCTTCATGGTTCTTGTCACTATTTTGCGCTACCTGGAAATTTAAATTACAAGCACTATAAGCATAAAATGTCAAATTTTGAGTGAAATGAAAGAATTCTTAACGAGTTAACAAATCCTGTTCTTGCATAGAAGTAAAATTATATTAATGCACGCTTAGGATCAGAAAATAGGATAATTAAATGGAATCTGTACAAGAACATTTGGACACTTGATATTTGATTTTGTGATTTTAATGCTGGAAAAACTACACTGAAAAGAAATTCAAGCTGTTATTTAAACATGTCAAGCTCATATAGCAATTATAGTTTTAACTGCAAATGAGAAAGTTTTAATTGCAACCTTACGAGTTCACTAAATACGGAGAAAACCCTTTCTGACAAAAGTTACATTCTCTTTGCATGGCAGGAATAATTCATGTCTTCAGCAAATGTTATGCAGTAAGCAGAATGTACTCTAAAGAAAAGCCTTACATCAATTAAACCATCCAACAACACAGAAAAAGAAAATGGAACATGAAAGTGCACAAGAGTTATCTCCTACCTTGGCACGCCGATGTTTCCTCTGGGCTTCATTTGCTTGATCAGGATTTATGTAATCCAGGAGATCTGATACACTGCGAAAAAGGATCAAAGGTTTCAGTGCCACGAAAAAAATAATAGAAAATGTATAAACATGCAATTTGGGAATTCCCTATTAATACCTTAGGTGACCTTTACTTGCAATGGATGTATCTGGCTTTGGAGTTCCATTTCGTGCTGCTTCTTGCTGCTCTAGAGCTTTCGATTCAAAATATTCTAGCCATGCAGCAGCATCCTGCAAAAATAAGAAAATATGCAGCATTGTAATAGGGAAATGGGAAAGATACTATTACAACAGTTAATACACCTAAAATGGCCTAATAATCGCCTTTATCAAGCATTGCCAACAAAAAGAAGCCACCCAGCTAGCCAGATCTCATAACCAAGAGATGAAAATATGACAACATGTAATTACCTGAGTACGCAGGTCCTCTGGTCCTAGTTTTTTTTGTAGTATCCTAAGTGTAGTTTGCTCATGTTGCACACTTAACGAATATGCTTCCATCAGTGAAAGAGCTATAGCTATAGCATGATAGCTTGCAGCTGTCTGCAATGGTGAGAAAAGCAAAAAAAAAAAAAAAATGTTCAGTTAATGGAAAGATTACACAAGTGCAGAATTTGCAGATAAATAAGGAAAACACACACATGCAGGACGAGATCAAGAATACTTCATCTTTTAAACAATTCTAATAGAGCTGACAGATAACGCACTTTGAATGGTTGGAATTATATACACCACAAATGCTAGACATAATCTTAGCTATCACAAGTTTGTGCATTGCCCAATGGACAAGAATTGTAACACCATTGTGTAAAAAATGACATACACCTTTCCGTCCAACACCAAATATTTTATATATATATATATATAGAGAGAGAGAGAGAGAGAGAGAGAGAGAGAGACCTGTATATGATCTGCTCCTAATAGTCTTTGGTTGCATTTAAGAGCTTCATGTAGGTATCTAAGAGAAACATGAACATTTCCCATGCCTTCTTCCATCATAGCCACATTTATATATGTTGCAGCAGTGTTTGGATGTGAAAGTCCACAAGTAAAATGCAAAAGGTACAATGCACGATTTACATATCTGACAATTGTGCAGTAATGAGATCAAGAGAGCAATAAAAGTGTAAAAACAACAGAAAATTCTAAAAGAGCTATGTCAGTTAAAGAAACTGGTTCAACAGGAAATTTACATTTTCCATTACTTCCACCTTTATTCTTTGATTATATTGAGCTTTGTTAGATAGAGAACAAGAAGCTGAAAATGCAACTGCTCTAGTAAATCAAGTACAAATTAAACAACTAATTTTTACTTACTTCAGAGCCAACTCAATGTTTTGAAGGCGATAATAAAATACAGAAAGATCCCCATAGCCTTTCATTGTATCTGGATGGTCAAGACCAAGTTCCCTCTCATTAATATCCAAAGCCTTCTGCTGATATATGGTTGCCTAAAAAGAAGGCAGAAAAAAATTTTGACTGAAAACAGTGCCACTCACATAGTCATATGCAGTTTGTAGTGATGAATGTGCAACTCAAACTTTCCACTCAATAATCTTTGCACGGACAGAAGATATGGTAATGATTAAAATCAAGAAAGCAATAGCCTAAATATGGCTGAGAAAATTGTGATACCTGATTAAAATCTCCCGTATGATAGAGAACCACAGCTAGAAGACTGTAAGCACTTGCAGTAGTACGATGGTATGGACCGCATACTGCAATCATCTTTGCTAACGCCTTGAAATTCAAGCCAAACATTTTCTAAGATCAACTGATGTCCTACTACTTAGAGCGATGTAGTTTTATGTTTGGATTAAGTGGGTTATTACCTTTGTACCATAATTGACAGCATCCTCCACTTTTCCTTTATCAAGAGCTATTTTGGATGACTCTAATAAAGTCCTTCCATCTGCTGAAGTACATCCCACATGCTGTAGAATACCATAAAAATAGCACCATTACATAAAATTTATAGACAGCCAACTTACTGAGAGGTCAAAAAGTAAATCAGCAACAGACTTAAAGAGAATGAAAGAGTACTACCTTGCATACAGGAACCAAGCTGACAATATCATCTCTCTTGAAGGGGTATGGGCATTCCATATCATAATCTCTTGGAACCAACTCCAACCCAATCTGGGAAGCAATTACAAGTAAATTTCAAGTTTTCAACATAGATAGCAGCTAAAGCATACAAAAACAACAATAAGTACCCTATGGCAAAGCCCACGGAGAATTGAAACTTTTCTCAGATGCTGAAACTCATCCTCCAGAGACCAACCAAATCTTTTGCTAAGAAATTGTCGTAACCAGTGAATTTTGAGAGCATGGTCTTCATTCAAGCTTTGACCATCTCCCACTCCACAGCTGCCAAGTAAGAAATTCAGTGATGAAGCTATAGCAGCAGAAAGGTCAGCCACATTGTCAACAGATGCGACCACCGCTTTAAGTACATGCTTGAAAGCTCGAGTAACCATCTCATGAATACAAAGTGATTGGATGTGAGGAAGCTTCTCTGCAAGCTCAACCTGATTCATAGAATGGGATTACACCAACACAAGTCAATTCTCAAAGACATTTGTGTCTTATAGTTCTATCTACTGACTAGAAAGATTCAAAGTCTTGGAATAGTTGAAGAAAGTAAAAAATCACATCATGTAGCATGAAATTCAAAGGAAACAATAGTACTGCAATGGCAGCTGACTTACGGGATCAGCATTGACAATGGAAAAGTCTAAGACTTGAGTGCATTTGTGTCTTGATGTTATGGATCCATGGGTGCACATGTATGTGAAAGAAAGAGAGAGAAAGAGAGAGAGAGAGAAGGAGAAATTTCCTTACCACACGACCTAAAGAGCGCATATGTAGTCCCTTCAAATGCATAAAGTCAGTTAGTGTGCGGCCATCAACTGGAGAAAGTCCAAGTGATCCGAAGTCTGTTACCTAATAAAGTATTAAAATTAGACATATGGCAACCACAGTCACTTGCAAAACAGACACTCAGAACAAGTAAAATTGTACCAGCTCCGGTAAAGCAATTTCATCATAATATTTGTACGCCATGTTCATAAGCTCGTCCATTGCCTGTCGAAAGAAGTAAACTAAAACAGTTATCCTGGAGGTTAGAAAAATGAAGATAATCTCACAAACACCAAAATACTAAAATTCACAAGAATGTAACCAGCAAGAGATGTATTTGCATCAACACATCAAAAAAGAAAAATATACACTTCAATTTTTGAGGATAAATGCAAATACATTTGAAATGAATTCAGAAACCTTTAAATGGAGACTGGTTCCAGATTCTTTTAAACGCAAGAAGGCTTCTTCAGAAATTAGTTTCTTCAGTTCCGTATCACTATTGAGCTTTCCATTGCTTTTCTGTCCAACATTATTTTCCACATTCATTTTGCATGATCCAGTATCATTTTCTTCTTTCTCATGTGTTCTATTAGGCTTATTATCTCTCCTTTTCAAAAATTTAAATTGTTTTCCAAGACCTTTGACTGCATGTTCAGCCTCATTATCAATCCCAGGTCCTATGGAATTCAAATCTGTTTCCTGTTTTTGTAAATATTGTACCCAACAAGAACCAAGTTCCCATCTGAGAGATCTCTCAGAAGTAGCTGGCTCCCTCTCCAACTTGGTTAAACTTTCTTTAATCACTGTTCGAACAAGACTTTTAGAAGCTTCTGTATCATCCAAATTGCACAAGGGTGACTGACCTCCTACAGGTGATTCAGCAGCAAAAGACTTGTGCAGCAGAAACCTTAAGCTGCGAATTGTTTATCATGTCAGAACCATGTAAATGAAGAAACACAAATGCATGCAACATAAGTATCGTCGGTGCAAACCTGTAATTAGTTTTATAAAAATATGAAAAACAATAAGAAAGACAAAAGTTGAGCTATCTCAATGACTTAGCATCAACCTTATTTGCACTTTCATGCAACTTTACTCTTTCTTTGATCTTTTTATACAATGTGTATTGTAATATAGAAAATGAAATGAATGCAAACCTGTCAGGGAAAAAAGACTCATTTTCAAGTCTACAGTGTGCTGTTAGCATAGTTAATATTTCTAACATGAAACCAGCCTTTTTTTCTTTAGTTTATGCATAAAACCAGGAGCTAGAAGGAAACCCGATCAAGAATTTTATAGATGAAATTACCCTAAGAAGGTCAACAATTATGTCCCATTCCAACATCAGATAAAGAAGGAATGCCTTGGATTAAAGATTCCCAATACCAGCAATCAAAACATTTTCTATCCAGTTTAGATTACAAAATTTCCCCCAACAAAAATTCAAATGTCATAGATATTAAACTGTATAGCTAATAGTAGTCAGTATAAGGCAAAACTTCCAAATTCGCCTATTATGTGGTTTGGCATGCGATAAAAACAGCAGATTGTTCAAATTTATTGACAGGAGTCATAATTCAGACCTGTTTATATTAAGAGCGTTAGCCCCTCCATCTTGTTGATCCTCAATTTCAATATCTAGTGCTTCAAACTTTTCCTTCTTCACATCACCAACAACTTTTACTGTGGCGGTGTATCCACAATGCCTTACAATAACGATGCCCAATGAGGAAGTATCCTGTCAAGTACTGTATTATTCAGTGTGCTTTGTCATAAAATATATAAAGAAAGAAAGAAAAGAGAACCAAGATTTTCTAAAAGCTTTCCTATCAAGAAAAATATAATTATATTGTTTCTAAAAAGGAAAAAGAAAGAATCTACTATACTGAATAATCCCGCAATTTCACCCAGTTGAGATGGTCCCATCATGTACAACCAAAATTAATAGGATAAGTTGAAAAGAGCTACAAAGAGAATAAAAAACGAGGACTAAAACAGTAGAAAAGAGCTTCCATGAGGAGATTTTCAATAGTTAGGTACACTAAAGTTAAAATTTCCTAGAAGAACCTGAACTATACCTTTTAAGAAACTTACATGCATATATGGTGAGAGAAAGAGAGAGAGAGAGAGAGAGAGAGAGAGAGATTAAAGGATAGGGGTAAAAGGGTCATTAAGAAAGAACATACAAAAAATAATAGATGAGCAACACCCAACCAACTTAAAAAATTACCTCCTATGATGGTAGAGCTATATCCCACTACCATGTATCTAAATTCACTTAAGTGATCTTTCCTATTATGTGTTCGTGTCTGTATTAAAGGATGAAGGAATGAAAGAGAAATGTACATACATGAACAACTACACTCTCATCTGCAGTAATCCCTTTCAGTAAATTCCTTTTAGCAATTTCCTCAGCAGACATGCCAGATGATTGATTGCCATTAATTTTTACTTCAGACTTCAAACTTGCATCTGCAATATCACGTATTATGGTGATGGACAAGTCCCCCACACGATCCTCATGCAACACTGCACCAGGATAACAATTTATTGTTTTATCATGTAAACTGGAATCAATGAGGTGGCATATTGCTCCAACAGCTTTAAAAATTGAGACATCAACGAATTGGTTATGAAGCAAAAAGGCCTTCCGGTCTCTGACCACCCTCTCCTCTTCGGTTTTGCAAGGAAGCTTAGCCAGTATAGCAAAATCTGTTGCCCATGGTCGTAGATCATGTTCTCCATCTCTTCCCTGACCCCCACCATTGCCACCCCAATTCTCATCTTCTACTGGAAGGGGTATGAAGTTTGACAGAGACTCAGCAAAAGATGGAGGCACCAGCCATGTATTTCCTCGAAATCCATAAGGAAGATTACCAAACTGAAAAAAGGCAATAAATAAATTGATCAAAACTTTATACACCTTTTCTTTCAACTAAAGCTACAACAGTCCCAGTGGCAATTACAGTGGAAAAGTAACATGCCAGTGTAGGAAATGTTACCTTGTTGTGTTCAACAAAAGCCTTCATTAAGGATTCATATGCCTAGCATTAAGCACAAAGAACACAAATATTAACCAAAAGACAGCAGCATGTGAAAAACTAGGATAAAATCCTTGAAATGCAATGCAATCCAACTGTATATGGACAAATTCATACAGTAGAACCAATCAAATAGCTTTAGTTATAAAAAAACAAAAAAAGAAAAAAACTGTAATGTTTAAAATGAAAAGTTGAATCTGGCAAAACTCTGCCTTAGAGCTGACACAAAGTCGATTGCAGGATGAGATTTTTGCAACCCAGCCAAATCGCACCACTACATTCAAATGCAAAAATGCAATTCACAACCATTGTGAAGAAATACATCAAAACAAGTTTAGACTACTTACATTAGCAAAAGCCCGGCTCAGATTTTGCAGAAGATCAACCAAGGAATGGCTTTGAAAAAGCTGCTTCCCCAATGTATAAAAGCCTTTTACTGATGCCACCACTTGTATTAACTTTCCATTACAGATCTTTATCTGTATGCATGGAACACATTTCCAGTTTTATTATACATAGTGGAAAAAAAATTCAATCAAAATATCACCCTTGCTAACATGAGCATACAAAAAATTGATGTCTACTGTTTGAATGCAAGATAGATTTTTTAAAAGTTGAATTGTCCTTGTGTTATCACAATAAATTGTAATTTTGTCTATTTTAAAACAAAAATCTAATAATTATTGTTTCATACAAAGTAATTGGGCACAATAACTACCTGCGAAAACATATTGGGCCTCAGTAGTAGATATTGCACCTGGATTTTGCTTTTTTGAAAGGCCAAAGGACTATTTCCCACCCATAGTTTGAGGTGGGGACAAAGTCCCACCCTCCAAGTTTCAAAAGCCCAGTCTCCCACCCATGAAACAATTTAATATTAAATAAAATAGAAAACAGTAACATTTAGGGGGGTAATCATTTTAGGATTAAAATTTTATAAAAAATAAAATAAATTTTATAAAAAATTTAAAATTTAAAAAATATTAAAAATTTTTGAAAATTTTAAAAAATTTGTCAGATCTGGCCTCCCCGTTCGTTGGAGGGGGCCAAATCTGGCCACCTTAGTTTTGGCGGAGGCGGCCAGGTTTGGCACCTCCGCCAGAAGAAACTGCCGAAAAGGGCTGACCTTGGTCCCAGCGGCCGTTTTTGGCCTTTATTATTGGCGGAGGCGGCCAAATCTGGCTGCCTCCACTAAACGTGGAGGCCAGATCTAGCCTCCCTTGAAACCAGGTGGCCAGAAACGACCACCTGGCCCCTTCAGCGGCGACCACTGCCGCGGCACTGGCGGCGGTGGCTGCTGTAAATTTTTTAAAATTTTCAAAAAAATTTAATATTTTTTAAATATATTTTTTAAAATTTTTAATATTTTTTAAAATTATTTATATTTAAAAATTATTTTATAATTTTATTATAAATATTTATTTTTTAAAAAGGTATTTTAGTCATTTAAGTATAAAAATTATAAAAAATATTTTCATGAATGAGAGATTGGGCTTTTGAAACTTGGAATATGGGATTTTGTCCCCGCCTGAAACTAACGATGGGAAATAGTCCTTTAGCCTTTTTGAAAATCATGAAACCAATATATTTTCCAAAAATTGACAAGTGTCAATTGTGCTATATCTATCTATTTGTTATCCTCCGAAATCAATATCCGGAAAAGCTCACAATTCAAATAAAGAGTTCTTGGAGTACCAAAACCCAATATCAAGAGTTCCCTTAAGATAACTTAAAATTCTTTTCACGGAGATGTGACTCCCTAGGATTCCCATGAAATTCAAAAAAACAAAAAATAAAATAAAATATATGCCACCGAACATGTTTAAAGCTCCTGACATAAAAATGGTACAGTTTTACATTTCCAAAAACTTTAGAGAACAAAATTCGCAAAAACAATTTCATTTTTTGGGATGAAAAACCTATTTATTGTACCTGAAAATGCACATTTAAAATGTTTTTCCCAAAAAATAAAACACTTTAGAATTTATCTTTTTAGAAAACACTCTCAAGTTTCACAAAATCAGTTTATGGGGGTTCTTCTCGACAGCACTTGAAAGTGTTTGTACTTAAAAAGTGCTTATCAAGAATATCAATTAATCTTCACAACTTTCACCTGAATTTCAAAGTAATCACCATCTCGCTTCTCTTCGCCTTTACGCACACATCTCTTCAAATCTGCAAACCAAAATTTAATAATAATAGTAATCTTCTCTCATAAATATATTTACAGTGTTGTAGATTATAATAAAGAATAATAAACTTACGTAAGATAGGAGGGGAGAGGTGAGAGAAAGAGAAAAAGTCATAAAACTCGGAGAGTTTCGGAGTCGGACGAATGGCCGCCATGTCCCAACTCGACGAGATAGGCGATGTAACCGACGCGCCATTGGATACTGATGTGGCGCGTTGCCCATTTCTATCATCAGACGTCGCAGACGTATTTGATATAGGCTGGTGCGGCTTATTTCCATTCTTTTTGGGGCGTGATTCTGATGATGGCGGGGACCGGGTGTTTCTGGACTTGGAGAACCTGGTGGTGCAGGCTACGATGTCTAGGAGTCTCCGCACGTGAGTCACCGCCTGAGATTTGTCGGCATAGTCCTCTGCTCAACGTGGCGGTTGAAATGTAAACAACAAAACATTTCACGGAAAATTTCACGCTTTAGAATTAAAATGGAACCGATACAAATTTTTTATTTAATTTCAGGACCTCTTGATAATAATTTTACAAACGAAACCCTATTATTAGAGAATGTCTTTTGCAACTTTTAAATGGATTTTAATAATTATTCTTAGTCCCAAAATAAACTATTAATTTATAAATCGATCCCTGGAAAAAGGTTTTTTTTGCCACTCATGAAACATGTGGGAGTCAGTAAATAGTGTCACTAAATACAAAAAAGTAACCTATTGAGAGTATGAGTTGGACGAAAGAATTTCGAAAGGTTTAGCTTGACTTTAAGCCTATTACCCCCAAATATAAATCTTCAAAATTTCAACAAATAATCTCACAGAGTAAATTACATTTTTTTCATCCAAGATTTGGCATAAAAAAAATTTTTCAACGATAATTAGTATAAATAATATTTTCACCTAAAATCAAATTTTATTTAAAATAACAATATAAATACAAAATAGTAATTTTATTACCCATTTATTTAAAAAAATAACTATTTTAGTATGAGACTTAAACATGTTAAATGTGACAATTTAATTTTAAAAAAATTTAAAAATTCATACACCAATCCCTAAAATAATTTTAAATTTTTACATATTTTTAAAATACTATCATAATTTTTAATAGTTTATAACATAGCATTTAAACCTTTAATTTATTATATGTTTTTTTTTTAAGTATAATGGTTATATTTTTAACTATTAAAGTGTATATTGAAATTTTAAAATTTGAAAAAAATTCTCAATTTTTTTAAAAGTTATATAAAACCCCTAAAAATACATTAACAATCTTAATATTTTTAATAATTACAGTTTATCTTTAAATATACAATTATATATTATTAATATCCTTATTTATAAGAAAATAAGAAAAAGAAGAGTTGAAGGTGAAAAGAAAATGAAATAAGTAGATTTTGAGTGGGAAACTACTATTTATGTCGACTTAGGGCCAAAAAAAGGGCTCTTACGTCATAATTTACTCTAGTCTCATGTATGCAGCTTTCACATGTGCTTATGCAATAGAAGGTGCAGGTGGAACCTTACCCATGTGTGTATATTTAGTCAGGTAACATCGAACCCAAATCTATTCTGATGCTAAATGATTGACAAAGCTAGTCGCTTTCATGTATGTTCCAATTTTCCATGTCAAATGCAAAAAACATACGATATTATTGATGAGAACCTTTGTTTGATTGCATCTAAAACTACGATGCTAAATGAATGAACATTGTAGTAAATGTTTTGAGTTAAGAATTATGGGTGTAGTTGTTTGATTAGGGGTAATATTTTATAATTAAGATTTAAGAACACACTAAAATATTCTTTAAAGAATACTTTATGGCAAGTGGAAGGCATCAAAAAGAAAACCACATTGGGTTGATTCTGATTGTGAGAAAAACAGCTTCACCTACCTTCGACCATTTTCAGCAAACATGGCTTCAGAGTAACTACCTCTACTCTGTCATTCAATCTCTGGCCTTTGACCTGATAATTTTAATTAATAAATTTGTGAAATAATTTGGTTATCCTTTTTATTATAGATATATATATTGTTAAAAATTAAAAAAATATATACATTTCTATGTACCTCATGGAACAGAGAATAGTTTGTCAGGTGACACGTTTCTACATTCACAGCTAACAGCCTTTTCACATCAAGTATCTTGTCAGTGGAGATGCCCTTCACATAAGGAACAAATTGTTTCTACTGATTAATCAATGGAAAATAATATTATTCAATTCAATATGATTTCAGAAAAGAAAGAAAGGAATATACCTTGAGAATCACTTGGGATTCATATGGAGTGATGACTGTTATGTCAAGAACACTAGGCACCACTGCAGAAAATCGAAATTATGAATGCTTTCCAGTAATAGTTGAAATGGTTTTTCTTGATTCCAAAAAAACGGGAAAACAAAAAAAAAAAAAAAAAAACTAGTGTAAAATAGATTGAAAGGCGATTATACTAAACCTTTCTCTTCCCTGTTCTTCTTCTTCTCAGCCTTTGCTTTGTTTGACTTGCCTCTTCCAGACTTTGGAGCCATTGATTTCGATGAATCTCTCTTGTTAATTTCTTCAAACAGCAGACACGGTTTCAAGAATCCAGTTGCGAGAACATTGATATTATCGCCAAGAGATATTCAACAAAAAAAAAAACACCACCGCACCACCAATGGCAACAATGAAGCATGCAAAAATGGAAGACCAAAGAAGAAGCAGAAATGAAAAGCGCCTTTGTGAAAAAATAAAATCTGGTGAAGAAGATAGGATAAGGGGCTTTGGGTTTACCCTCTTTGTGGATTGTTAAGCAATCCTGGCCTCTCCTTCTTGCTAAAAGCCTGATTGCCTCTCTCACTCTAATTATAGGGCGAAGCGGCTCTTGCACGAAGAAAACAAATCTAACCCGTGGGCCAGTGTTTGCAAGATTTTGGGTCGTTGAGATCGTGACACGTGGTTATTGCTGGGCTGTACATTGTCGTTGAGACAGTTTTGTTTTATCACGTGTTGGGGCCTTAGGGTTTTTGGGGTTTGGTCTGGTCTCACCAGCAGAGGAGTAATTAGTGTAATTAATTATATATAATTAGACTCTTAATTAGCACATTTTAACATGAATTAAAGATGCGGTGTGGTATTTTTGGTCATATTTTTACCGGTAATTAGTGCTTGTCACTATTATCCGCCCTTACCATAACTTTTCCAAGTTCCAACTGTAAATTTTCGTTTTTGTGAATTAAAATGAGACCCAAGATAAATAATTTATTTGTTTGGGATTTTCCTATTGTACTGGGGACAAACTTGACATTTAATTAATTGGAATAATATAATCATAAACGTGAAACAAGAAATTTTTATTTTTAAATTTAAAAATCCATTTTTATGTCAAATTTATATATTAGTTTTAATAATTGAATAAAATATTGCCATTTTATGTAATATATAATAAACTTGATATTTCTTTTATTAAAAAAAATTTATTTTAACCATAATCACCTTATAATATATATATATATAATTCCTTTTATATATGTATATATTTTACTCCCTATTTTTTCTTTCTTTTATTTTTTTTATTTTTTGACCACTAGAAATTGCATAAGAGAAGTCATAGAAGTTAGTGACAAGAGTGAAGGAGGAGAAGAGGGAAGAGGCAAGGCAAGGACAAAATCGTAAAATATATATAATTTATATATTAGTTTAAATTTTTATTTTTTATTAATTTTATAAAAAAATTAACAAAATTTATTAACAGATGCAAAATTGAATTTTTTTTTAACTTAAAAGGAAAGAAATCATAGTTCTATTATAATTTCTTGAGAAATACTTATTTGGTCTATATATAGAAGAATAATCAAATATATATATATATATATCAAATGTATCTCACAAATTAGAAGACACTAAATTTTTTCGAATCTACCATAGATTCATATCCGATACTTGTGTTTATAAATTTATATACATACCTTAGTTTGAACTTAACCCTATTGGTTAGTTTATCTATACATGGTTGATAGTCTGGATTCCTAAACCATCAAATATCCGTTTACTTTCATGGTATTCTAAACTTATCATTTACAACCCATGGTCGATATTTAGTTTTTTAAATGTACAAGTTGCTCATGGGAGGGGAATATAGTTATATTTAAGTATTAAATCTACATATTTAATTTTGAAATTTTCAGTCCCAAAAATTTCAAAAAATTATAAATTGATCAAAAATTTTAAACGTTTTACACACTAAACCCCCAAAATGTTGGCAGGGTCCTTGATTTCAACCACGACCTTCGTTAATTTACAATTAATTAATTAATTAATGTTACACTAAACCATCACCTAAGTATCATTAATTATAAATGTAAGTAAAAAAAGAGAATCTATTATATCTAATGCACCCCATTTATATTTTAGCAATTATTTAAGCCAAATAAAAAAATTATCAAAAAAATAAAAATATTAATGAAAGATGTAGCAGGCAGGCTACAGATGTTATTAATAATAGTGCATATTTAAAAGTAAAATTTTTAGGTTGGTGAATTATTGAAATTAAACGTGAAAGCAACGTTTTCAACTTGGTATGCCTTTTCTAAATAGCAACTGTTCATTCATAATCACAACCATGGACTTCGTTTATATATATTTTTTTTCTCTTTTTTTTTTTTGGTATTTCAATTTATATTTATATATTTTAAAAAAAATTCATTATAATCGGTTGTTTAAAAAATTTAAAGTGTAAATATTTTTTATTTATATATAATTCAACTCCCAACCTCCTGGGATCACACATGGTAGCCAGTAATCCCAGGCATGCCTTATGTTATGGCCTTATTAATTTTAAAATAAATGAAAAATAGTGTAAAACGAGCAAAGCATGCTTAGTGTAATCTTAATTATTGACTGATTTTCATTGATTAATTAATTATTATTTATAAGAGGAAATCAATAATTGGCCCGGCGTGTTTGAAAGTGACCACTGGTAAGGCCATCAACAGATATGTAATGTAAGATTTTTTTGGTTTTTAAACTTTAATAAATGCATATAAATTATTAAATATTGTATAGTGCTTTGGAAGTTTTTAATATACCCAGAAAGACTCACAAGTTTCAAAAATACGAGTTACACCCTTATAGCTAAATGATGTTTGTTAACTATTGCAAGGGTAAAGTAGACAACCCAATAAAAAAAAACTTTTTTTGGTCACAAAGATTTTATTAAATTGTGAAAGTTTAAAATTCAGATAATATATATATATATATATATATATATTTTTTTTTTTTAAGATGAGAAAATTCGTATACGAAAAAATATGTATACATAATTTTGTTTTTCTTTTTATTAAAGGAAAAAATACACAATTAGAATATTAGTCATGTACTAAGATTTGGGGTCCGAATAAACTTTTTCATAAAGTGTGTGTCACCTATAAAACTCCGAGTGTACTATTACGAAATTATTAAGGGTACAAATATTTCATTTCAAAACTTGCGGATCTTCCTTTCCTTTCACTAAACCTGGGGTTGTCTTTTGAGAAATCTCCACAAAAATAATTTATGCGAGGCACAAGAAAAGTTGTGTCATGATTAAAAAAAAAAAAGTTTTTAATAAATGATATATAAATTATATATGTTAATATAAAAATGTCCCACCGAAATCAAGAAGATGTAAATATTAATTTCAAAAACATAGATGATTACGTCAAGAATTTTGAAGGTTAGGTTAATAATTGAGATGTTTCTAGATTGCAAGTTGACAAAATGTTAATTATTAAAAAGATTTAAGGAAGATTTGTTGGATATTAATAAAGATTTATATTGACCTAAATTAATTATTAAACATTTTAACTTAAATAATTAATTTTTTAAATTAATTATTAAAAAATCAATTAGGTTATGATTATTCATAATCTAATAATTACAAATTATAGCAAACATGACTATAATCATAATTATAATAACAAATTTACATCAAACGAGTATTATATATTTTATTTCTGTTAATGACATAAAAATATATTATTATTTATTTATTTATTTATTTTAATGAGCTTCTCTGTTCTTAATCTTGAAAAATAATGTAAATGGTAAACTTTTTTCAAGAAAAATAATTAAGGATTTAATGTTAATTAAAGAATTGCTTAAGAATATGATAATTTGTTCTCATGATCATTAAAATATTTTAAATGAGCGGCATTTCATTTTCTGGTATTTCCGGTCCAATCCATGTAATAAGTTTTATCAGATTGTTTGGCATCAATGTCTTACTATTTTATCTGGCCGGATTCATAATCATGAAAAAATACATTCAACTTCTACGTAACAGGAAGGCTAAATGACTGGTTTCCACCCCAACTATGGTCAAATCACATATTCCGCCCAAAAAGTATAAAAGTTCATTCCCCTGACCCTCATTCGGGTTTTAGTGGAAATTATTGTTTTATCATTTGTCAGTGTAACAATAAAAATGTATTCACTATTTAAAACAAAGGTCAATATTGATGTACCCTTGAATTTATTAAACTTATAAAATCACCTTATCTATTTCATTACCCAAAAACAAAATACAACTCTTAAGATTTTACTTGTTTAAAGTGTTCATCATCATCCTCTTCAAACTTCTTCTTTTTACTTCTTTGCATTTTTCTATTCTTCTACCGTTCAAGAAGGTAACCTTCTACAAACATGTCCATTATTATTTTTGATTTGAAAGTAGATGATGATTTTTATATATATGATTATCTTGGTCAATCTTTTCTTTATCCTTTTTAAAATCGTTCTCTACGTAAGTCTACAAACTATTTTAGGATTACAAAACATAATCCCATTCACGATCTCTTCATCGTCATCATCGCTATCAATAATATTTTTCTTATTCATCTCCTCTAAACTTACAAGTTGCAACTTTTTCTTTTTTAAGGGATAGTTTCTTCACTCGTTTCGATATCAAGAAAATTTTTTTTTTAAGTACTTGATAATGTATAGATTGATGATAAAAGTTATAATAACTTTTTTATAATATAATTAAGATGATAATCAATTTTTTTTATATACTATTAGATATTTGAACATATTAATCGTATCATATATTTGTATAAACTAATAAAAATATTTTCTAAATATTTAAATTAATATCTATTTTTAACCAATAAGTGAAATAATAAAATAAAAAATAAAAATATCGCTTGATCCAAATTATTTGATGGGTACTTTGTAGCACATGCATTGCATTGCACGATGTTTATCAGTAAAGTGAGATATAATTTAAGCACGTGATTCATAACTATGTGGCAGTGGCTGACCTGTTATTATATGAAACGTTTAACTGCTAGCAGAAATCCATCTTATGATTTTTTTATTCACTGCTCATTACATTGACTTTTCCTTTTCCACATGTTTCATAAATCTTTCATATTTTCATGTCTTAAATATATCCCATTTCATATGGTTAGGAGCCCAGCAGCAATATTATTATTTTTTGAAAAATAATATACAATATTCAAATCTCAATCTGAATCATATCTCCCACATATATTACATATAATAAAAAAATAAAAAATCAAAATATTATTCAAACCACATCAAATTTTTATTTTATATTCAAATTTTTATTTTGATTCATGTATCACATTCCAACATAAAACGATAGATTTGGAATGGAGCTCTTGAACAGGATATTGTCATAAGATAAAAAAAGAATGACACTCGGAGCTATCAGAAAGAAGATTGACAATAGATAAAATAATCAAAACCAATGATTTACGATTAGGGTTTTGTGTTCGCTCATTTGTTTTTATTAATCTTCGAAATCTTTTTACTTTAATCACCGTAAAAAACGAAAGTGATATAATCATTCCGAATTATATATGAGTTTAATTTTTGAGTAATATAACAAAGACAAATCATTCCTAATTATGTTAATCATTTTGCTAGATCATCATTCAAACTTGGTATGAAAACTATGGTTGCCAAATTGGATTTAGACGGCGTGTTGTGTCTTTTCGTATAAAATTGAAAGATCAAAACACAAACCTATCCAAACTCAACACAATAATTTTGACCATAAATCAAAAAGAGAAGGTTTGGAGGGAGGGGGGAAGGCGTCAGTATTGGAGAGACCAAAAGCTAAATGCTGAAAGAGCTTTGAAATTAATTGCTTTTGAAGAGAGGTCAATCTGATCACGTAAGTTATCGGATAGATTCTTAAATTCAATTCAAGTTTCATAGATAGTTGGAATTGTATCCTACTCGTACACTAAGTTTGACAAAAATAAGAACCGAAACCTACTTTAAGATAAAAATTAGAATCGAATGCCAAGATTTCAAATCTTCTTGAGACTCCTTAGTTGATCATAGACAATGTGTCCAGCATCAATCTCAATATAAATATATATCATAATGGAATTAATTCTCATTTAAATTGAGAGATCTCATTGCATCCGAAAAAAAAAAAAAATTATCAATTTTATTGTTAATTCATATATATATATATATATATTGATGAGTTTATAGTTATCTATATTAAAAAAAAAAAAAAAAGAAGATTCTTATAAAGTTTTATCATTTATTGTATTTTTAACATTATATAAATTCCACTGACTTATGAATACTGAATTGTGCTCACTTTGGGGGGCAAGCATGTCTTTGATTTGGAGCCAAAATTCAACTTCCCTTATCGTAGGTTTTAAATTTTTTAAATATTTATAATGAGTTAAAAAAACTATACAAAAGAAATATGAAATGTAAAATTTTTAATTTTATTTTCAAAAGTTTTTTATGAAAAAAAGTTATTGAAAATAGAAAAACATTATTGAGAGTAATAAATTATGACACTCGCTATTATATATATTACTTTAGACTATAAATATAATTTTTTTTTATTGAAATTATGTTTAATATATATAGTAGGAGTCTTACCCTAACTAGCTTAATTGAAAATTATGTATATAGAAACTACAAATAAAATATAATGGAATGTTAAAACCCATTGTACAATATCATAAAAAAAAACTTATACTTTAATACTATTATTTAATATCTAAAAACATACATAATATTATACATCATATTGATGAGCAATACAAAGCTTGCAAGCTAATATATTATTTGTTGAAAATTAAATACATATACACACATAAATACATATATACAAAATACTGAGAATAAGGGTGAATACCTTCTTAAGCCATATCCCACTTTCCAACTATTTCGTGCTCTAAGCTTAGCTTTTCAAAATACTAACTTATAAGGAAGAAAATTGAGGGGAATAAGTGATAAGTCACTTATTAAACATTTTCTATCTCTACCTTCAGATAGACTCTAATCTGCTGGATACCAACTTATAGCAAATCATAAGGCTTTAAGCATTCTAACTCAACTGATTAGCTGCTAAACTGAAGAACTTAATTAAGTTCCTAACTAGCCTAAAAGCTTCTTTTGATTTGACTTAACTGACTGCTCACATTTTGTTTTACACCTCGTCATAATTACGTATGTAAGTGTACATGTACAATTCAGTATGAAAAAGAGATCCAACCTGATACAACTTAACTCACTGAATTCTTTTTCTGATATTCATTATCTTGTTTTCTTTCCTAACTGATTTATGAGATATAGAGTACTCTTAAGTTCTCTTAAGTCTTAGCTAAATTTTTTTTTGTTCTTACTTATGACGTATACCATGTAGTTTACATCTTTATATATATATTTTTTACATATTTCTTCTCTTACTATCTAAGTACTATTTTATACTATACTAAATGTGTCATGATACGAAGTATGATGAAATCATGTTATTTGCCCTTGGGCTTGTTTACTAAATTTTTTTTAAAAATTACTATTGCTAGAATCTGAAAATCCTAAAATACTGAAAAACTAAATGAAAATTATTTATAAAATCTCTATGTATATAAAGATACCTATTATACTGATCAAACTGATAAACATAGAGATTCACCATTTTGACCTTGTGGGTTGAACTAGACCGATGAAGTGTCAATAATCTAAAAATCCTAGCATACTAATTCATAAACTAGTAATGTAACATTTCAGGGTTGGAAATGTCTTTTAGGTTGAAATTTTGGGGTTAGAAGTGAGAATTTATGGTAGAATTAGAATTGAAAGAGTTCAGGGGTGAGATAGGTAATTTCCAAAGTTGGTATGACATATGAGATTGATTTATGCGAAGCGCGAGAAAAGAGAATTTTCATTTTTCTAACCATGCACGATTGTGCGCCATGAGAAGCACGACTATGCATGCCCAGTGTTTCAGTTGCCATACTTTAAGTTAATCTTATTTTTATTTTCCAGTATTTTCACCCAAAATCTCTTTTATTTTTAAGAGAATCTTAACCTTAAAAGAGAAGAGCAGTAATAAATGATTCTCAATCCAACTAGAGAGTGAGATTTCTATAGAGAGAGAAACTTGGTTGGCCATGGCAATAGGTAAGTGTTTCTTACCTTGTTCAC
This sequence comes from Anacardium occidentale, assembly GCA_026122585.1. Lineage (NCBI taxonomy): Eukaryota > Viridiplantae > Streptophyta > Magnoliopsida > Sapindales > Anacardiaceae > Anacardium > Anacardium occidentale. The sequence continues at coordinate 329,342 of JAJEJH010000121.1, read as the reverse complement.
TTTTTTTCATTATATGTATTGTTTGTTTGATTGAGTTTGAGATTGATTCCAACATGCTTATGATTTCCTTGTATAATAGATGTAAAAACTGATGGTATGAAAGTGATGATGATGATGTTTATGTATGATTGATCTGTATGTTAATGTATATATGATTTTTATAAAGTTTTGGATGGTTAAATGTGAGAATTGATGTTATTGATGTGATAAACTTGTGCATATGACATTTACTAAGTGTGAAATTTGGTTAATGATGACTGATTGTGTTTGGGTTGGAAATGTATGCAAATAAGCATGATCAGCCATGACCATAGGATGCACGCCTGTGTAGTTATGCTTTGCATGGTCACGGTTGTATTCACAGACTTGTACACGACCAGATTGAGCAATGTCACGACCATGCATGGCAATGTCACGACCATGCATGACGATGTCACGATTGTGCATTTGCAGAATTGAAAAATAAAGTTGAAATCACAGAAGCTTGCACGACCAGGCTACATGATTGGCAAATGGCTCATGCAGGCTTATGCACGCTCGTGCACCTAGTCGCGCAACCCATGCATCAAGTATAAATTGGAAATTTAGTCTAGAACAAGCATGAAACATAAAAAACCCAATACAACAGTTATAACATAGTATAATAAAACAAAATAAGAGAATATAATGGATCATATGCATATCATGCCCTATAGTGTTTTCATAAAAGAATCCAAGGATCTAAATACATGTTTTAAAATAAAAAACGCGATATTCCAAACATCTTTATAAGGGTGAATATCGTGAGGGCACTTGTGAGTTTCAACACATCCACCAGTTAAAGAAACCAGTATCAAGGTCTATAAACATATTAGCCACTATATATATCTATATAGACATATACTGTGTGCATTTAGTCAATAGCTTAGGGATTCAGTGATCAGTATTCAAATTCAGTTGCTACATATCAACTAATCAGTTATTGTTTGCATGTCAGTATATGAAACTCACATGACTAGGGTGTTGAATTCATGTATTCATTAGTTTGATCAGTACAACAATTAGTTTCAATTATAAAGAGATTTTCAGTTACAATAATTCTTTCAGTATGACAGTTATTTCAAGATCCTCAAATCACAATTTTATTCAAAAAAATATTTTTTATAAATTAGCTTAAGGGCTTAAATATTATTTTCAGCATAACATACATGACATAACATGACTCAACAGGTAAATATTTATAAAACCTTGAAATAGTGTGAATTTGAAGCTTACAATAGTAATATTAAAGATATGCAGAATAATATATATAAAGCTCCAAACTGCAAACGATATTGAATAGTTTGATATGATTACGGTAATGTCATTAATACAAGATTATTATAAGGTTAGATATAGAAAATACTTATTGTGTGACTTTATCACTCACTCCTTGTTTTTCCTTTCTTTTGTAGGTTAGTTTAGTATGGGCTGAGAGGAGGAGAATGTTGTTGTTTGTGATCTAGCTTTGGTTTTATAGCATGCTTGTGGTTCACATGCTCATACTATTCCATATTTGCATATAGTTGTAAGTATATGTACATGTATGTAAACATAACTACTTTGTATGATCTTTTAAACATATACAAAAACTATTATGGGCATTATTAACTTATTTATAACACATATTTTTCCGTTACTGCATTTTAATTCAATGTTTTGAATATTTCTACTGTATATTAATAAAAGTAGTTATTATATTTCACAATATAAATCTGAACTAATATGTATATTAGAGTCTGTATAGTAATATACAGTAAAAATGCTTACAAGTAAGTTGAAATCTAAGTAATCTGATTACAGTGAGAAAACTAAAATCCCATAAATGCTCCATTGTATTCAACCTTAATATAGATTGGATAAATCAAGAGGTAATTTTTGTCACAATTTAAATTCTAATTACCTAGTATGACTCCTATCTTTTACCATTTGAGCTTTTATGTGCACACCTAGGAAGCAAAGATTTTGCTAAAAAAATTATAAAAAATGAATCAATGCAAAATTCAGTTACAAAGGTAAGAATTAAGGCCCAGGCTCGCCTGTCGGGGATTGGTCTGGGCCTTATGGATATTTATGATTAATGTGTCTAATTTCCATGACCTTCCTTCAAGTTCTCCGATATCATCAACATGCGTATAGTTTTGGGATTGTCTTTTACCTCCCCCTAAGTATTCTTCAGATAAAAACAATAGAAGATCGAATTATATTTGATGAACCAAATTAAATTATTAACTATTTAAAATAATAGATTAATACCACATTAATACAGTACATAGTTTTATTGATATTTTAATATATAAAATAAAACAATTTTATGGCGAAAATAATAGATTAATACTAGCATTAATCAATTTCAATTCCTAGATTGTCTTGAGAGTATTTGAAAGTTAAGGTCCACGTCTCTTTACTCATTGCTCATACCTCTGTCCTCTCTATCAAAAAGAGCGCGAAACTCGGCGGCCTAAATCCTACTGAGAATGCCGGAGCTACCGGAGGTGGAGGCGGCCAGACGGGCTATAGAAGAGAACTGTGTGGGAAAGAAGATAGTGAAGTCGATTATAGCCGATGATAACAAAGTGATTGACGGTGTCTCTGTGTCGGAGTTCGAGGCTGCACTTTTGGGCAAGACCATTGTATCTGCTCATAGAAAGGGAAAAAACTTGTGGCTTCGTCTCGATTCGCCTCCTTTCCCTTCTTTCCAGTTTGGTAAAGTTCACTAAAACCCTAAAATTAGAAAGAACAAAAAGAAAAAAAAAAAAAAGCCTCGTTTGGAAAGGTTGATTACGCTTTTAGTTATATTATGGTGTTTTTATCTTCCTCAAAAGTGCATTTTTGTTCTTTGTAATGTATGGAAAAGGGGGCAAGATTTTGGCACAAAAAATGCTTTTGTGATACCGCATTTTGGAGAAGCTGTTTTTTCAGAAGGCGCTTGCATTCTGACTCAAGGAAATATTTGGGAGTGCTTTTCAAGAGAAACGTGGTTGCTGCTTTTACAAAGAAGCTGTTTAACTGTTTTATTTGGCACTAAAATTGCATTTATGAGTCTTTTTTGAAGAAGCAATTCATAAATTTTTGTCAAAGAACCATTGAGTAAAGGAAAAAATATTTTACGAGAAACTTGTTTTGCGATTTTACATAAAGCCTTTTTTTGGTGTTTTAACACGAAAGCTTTGTCGCTAAAATTGCATTTTGAAGATGCATTTCATATGAGTTTCTTAAAAGCACTTCTTGTTTCTAGAAAACACTTGGGATTGCTTTTTAGAAGAAACTTGGTTGCTGCTTTTTAATTTTTACAAAGAGCCTGTTTAGTTGTTTTTCCATGAAAGCTTTTATTCAGATGTGTGTTTTTATTCAACATTCTTGAAAGGACCCTTTGGATTTGTCTTTTTAGGAATCGGGTATGAAATGAAATGACAGTAGATGAGTTTACATGCTGATGCGGCTTAATGCATTTCAGGGATGGCGGGAGCTGTTTACATTAAGGGGGTTGCTGTTACAAAATATAAGAGGTGTGGCATGGTCATATATATTCTTATGTTGATTGTACTGATGCTATGAAATGTAAAGTTAGATCAATAAAGGATCTAATGGAGATTTGCTTGCTTGGTGGAAATGAAAGGCATCACTGCAACCTTTATCATGTTATTGTTATGTTGCATTAGAAGGAAACTACAATGGGAAACTGTGCAAAATGGAATTTTCTAAACTAATAAATTTAAAACACATATTAAACAATTTCTGATTATTGTTTTTTTAGTGAAATCTCTCAAATAACTTGACTGGCTTGGCTTTGATGCTTGTTCATTTTACTAATTGTTTTGGGTAGATAAATTATCAGTTACTAATTTTAATGATTTGAATGTGCTTACAGGTCTGCTGTAAAGGACACTGATGAATGGCCTTCAAAATATTCAAAACTCTTTGTTGAAGTCAGTATTGCTGCTCACAATTTTTTTATATTACTTTACTTGTACTCTTGATCTAACCACTGCATGCATTACTCTATATTTTAGCTTCTACTCTTGTAATGGAGTCACATTTCTAACCTTCAGATTTAGAGGCCAGCATGGTCCACCTTTTTGTTGCTAGAGGCCAACTGTTGTTATGGTCTTTTACACTGTGCAACAAGTTTGCCCACTGGTAAAGAACCAATTAAAACCAAACTGAAGGAATTGTATATCAAAATTAGGTAAAAATGCACACCTGCACTCTGATCTCTAAGAAAAAAGATAAAAGAAGTAACCTGAAAATTTTTGGTGAGGTATGCACATAATACTTGGTGTTGATCATATTAAGAACCTTCACTGCTTGATCTAGGTCCTGTGTTCATATTTAACTGATTTATTTCCATGAAAGCCTGTGCCAGATATCTCAACTTACGACCACAGATCCCTGTTCTAATTGTACTTTGAGTGCTTTCGCTGTGTTGTGATTATGTGCAAGGAAGTATGTTTATGGCTTTTTTTAACCTATTGTATTTGATTAATTCAGTCTGAGTTGCTTATAAATGTTAAAGTCACTACTTACGCTTGATGGTCCTGTCAGTTTGTTTCAACTTTAATGGCAATTAAGCAGGTGGCACGTTGATGCTCCTGAGATAATTCTCCATCCTTTAACATGGAGTTTGGACTTTAATAACATGTTGTGTTGTTAAAAGTCAATTTTGAATGGACATGAGTTTGAGCCTCTTCTTAGTTTCTCTTTTTTTCAGGGTCCTTCCTTTGGTAATGATAAACATAGAGCTTATACTGTCTAGTAGTGTTTTAGTATTCTGATTTTGAATAAGCTTTCAAGAGTCAATTAATCTTGATAAAAATAGTTCCTTAGTGCAGTCTATTATGTTTGTTGTTTACTTGGCAGGACGTGCCAAATAGTGGGTGGAATTTCTATGTGCTCTGCATTTATATATCATCTAAAAGCATTTGTTTATATAACTTGCCTATTTTTTGTTATCCATGTGGAGTCTCTTGATTCTAGTTTCTTTAGCTGTGCCATTGAAACCATGCATTCAGAATGATTGAGGAACTATGCATGTATCATCATGAAAGGATCTTATATACCATTGTCACCATGAAAAGTAATTTCTCCATGTGCAGCTAGATGATGGTTTGGAGATGTCTTTCACTGACAAGAGGAGATTTGCTAAAGTCCGTTTACTCCAAGATGTACTATAACATCATTGGCTACTCCATATTTAAATAATGTCAATTTACTTTGAGGCATTAAATTAATTATTTTCTAATTATTTTGTTGGCATAGCCGGCTTCTGTACCCCCTATATCTGATCTTGGTCCAGATGCACTATTGGAGCCTATGACAGTTGATGGATGTACTGACTTGTTAAGCAAGAAGAAAATTGCAATTAAGGCTCTACTACTTGATCAGGTTAAAACATTTATGCTTACTACTCTTTCTATTCCCGAAAATGTTTACACGATGTTTGATATTCTAACACTTCTGGAGAAGTTATAAGTGATAAACCTTTCTGGCCTTGTTAATTGGGTCATATTCGCTACTGCTACACATAATAACTCTCTCTCTCTCTCTCTTAAAAGTACACGATTGGTTCTTTTGATTGAAATTTCCGCTATCTGATTAGTAATTTTGGCCACTGTTTATTTGAACTCATTAAAAATTACATGACCAATTCTTTTAATCTTCCCTGGATACTCATATTTCTCTTTTCAATATTGTTGTTGACTCAAATGATTGAATTGTTTTTGCAGAGTTTTATTTCAGGCATTGGCAATTGGGTTGCAGATGAAGTTTTATACCAAGTTAGTCATTACCTGTTTTTGTCCAATTTCAGTTATGTATTTTTGACAAGTATTTGGGTCAAATCTATTGTGTAAATAAAGAAATTTCAGCATATTATATGGAGAAAAAAATATTGTTTTAGGTATGGAGAAAGTGCATGACAGACCATGAAATTATATGTTCTATGGGGAGAATGTTTAATAAGAATTTATGTAGCTAAAGTCTGATTGAATTTCATGCTTTGTATTGTTCCAGCTGATATTAGAACCAAAAATTGCTATTTTATCCATGCAATGTTTGGGTAATGCCTAAAAATTTTTTTCTTGATGCTGAAAATGAAATTTCATATTTAATAGTCTCATCATCTTGTGAGCAAAATGAACTAACTCAAGGCTGAGTCAAACAATGGCGTTTAATGTTTCTAAGACTATTTCATGCAGGCCAGAATTCATCCACTGCAAATATCTGCCAACTTGTCCAAAGACAATTGTGCAACTTTGCTCAAGTGCATCAAAGAGGTAAGCAGACATTCTGACATTTTGTGTTTCAGTTACAGTATAGAAGTTTGTTGTGCAAAACATATGCCCTTCATGGAGAATATAGGAAAAAACAAAAAATTTGTAGGTTGTTCAAAGTGCGGTTGAAGTTGATGCTGACTGCAGGCGGTTTCCTCTTGAATGGTTGTTTCATTTTCGATGGGGCAAAAAGCCTGGAAAAGTTGATGGTAAGATACTTATGATATGACTAATCACTATGACCATACAATTTACTTCACAGGTAATTGGAAAAGCAATTGAAGTTGGAGCAGATAGTAGTCAATTTCCTAATAATTGGATTTTTCATTCTCGCGAAAAGAAACCTGACAAGGCATTTGTCGATGGTTTGGTTTCTGTCCCTTGTGATTTCTCCCATATATCCCATTTGTTTCCCTCTTTTCATGTAAATAATAGCTCATCCCTGTATGCACAGTAGCACCCTGTGCATGCGTTCGTGAGCATTATTATTATTATTATTTTCTGGAGTTTGTGTAAAATATATTTATGTTGGCATTTGACTTTTTGGCCTGACTCATGATTCTCTAAATAATGGACCTGATTCATTTCATCGAAGAAATTTTTATCATTTCTGTTTTTATGAGGCACTTGAGTTTCCTTGGGTAACTGATAGTCTTTTTTGTATAATGACAGGTAAAAAAATTGATTTTATTACTGCTGGTGGCAGGGTAAGTAATTCTAAGAACAATACTGTTTATGCTATATTATTATTCTATCAAATTAGTTGATGCAATGAGTCCAAGTTTATGGTGGCAGACAACAGCTTATGTACCAGAGTTGCAAAAGCTAGATGGAGTCCAAGCTGCAAAAGCAGTTGTTAAACAAAGGAAGCAAACTTCTAAGATACAAGACAGTGAGGATGATGATGATGGTGTTGATGCACCAGAAAGTGAGGAGGAGTTTGCTGAAAATGCCAAATCAAAGAGAGGGCGGAAATCTGGGGTTCAAGGTAAAAAGCCTTCGAAGAAAAGAAAATCTAAAGAAAGTGATGATGACGATGAGGGCAATGATGTTGGCGAGGACAATGCTGATGAATTGCAAGAAACAAAAAAATCAGGAAAGCTGAAGAAGAATAACCAAGCCAAGGCTGTGAAGACAGCCAAGGAAAAGGGTACAAGTAAAAAAAGTAAGAATCTAAAGAATAAAGCTAACTAGGTGCTGAGCTTTTTAGAACCTGCCACGCGACCATGGCCCATGTTACGAAAGACTGTAAGTGTGGAAGTATTTTGTAAATTATCGTAAATGGTGCGGCTCTTTTGTCATGATCCAATTCCAGGTCATTTCAGATTCATTGGCTATCTATCCTGGTCATGCCAATGAGTTTTTGCATGTTAGGTGAACTGGAACGGATGTAAATTTGATCTTTATGGAATTATCTAAATGCAAAGTGTGTAGTTCTTTTGCAGTATCCAGGACTTGGCGTTTGATTCAGTCGCATAATATATCAAAAGTAAGCAAAATGCTGTGAATTTTTGAATTGCCATTGCATTTTAAGCCAAATTCAGCTTCCTTAAAGAAATTCAAAGTTTTGAAGTATAATGAACCTCCATATATAATTGCAAAAGATCCAGATTGTATCAATAATTATAATATGGTTAAAATATTAGTTAATAAATTTGGCAATCCAAATACATTCATGAAATTGTTTTTGACTTCAAACAAATTTCAATGTGATTAACACGAGAGCTTCATTCAGAGAAACAATGATATCAGAACCCTTTGCACAAATGAAAGCTATGCAATATTCACATTTCAAGTCTTTACAGAAAGTCCCTTTTATCCCTTGTGATCTGAACGGCAGTTACGCTCCACTGGTCTTTTTTAATCCTTCCATGATCTGCAGGACAATTTAAATGATATATTAATTTGAGTGGTCATGTTCAAGGAAATGAAATGTCGAGTTTTCAAGCCGGGCTGGTTGCAATCTTACCTGGCAAACAAAAAACAAAATAATATCACGCAAATGAGCTGAATCTTGATGGCATGTTGGTTCAGTTCTCGAGTTTAAAAGAACAGTCTCAAAGCATCAACGACTTTCTCAGGCCTATTAATGTTGTTCAATGATCAAAATGTTAATAATTAGAAAAGAGAAAGAAGTTGAAAATACTAGTGACTGAGAGTGAATTACCAGTCCTCTTGTGGCATATGCCCAGCTCCTTCTATCAACTTGAGCTTCACCACTTCAGGGTTTCCTTTCTGGAACTCTTCTGCCACGGACTGAGGTAAATACTTGTCGGATATTCCCCATGCAACTAGCACTGGTTTGTCCCAGCTGGAGTCCAATAGCAATCAAGTTCATAATGCTCAATAAGGTAAAATATAAAGTTCATAGGCCACAAAATAATTCAAGCAATAAGTTAAACCCCACAAAATACAATGGATTTGGAATAAGAATTATGTTATGGTATTAAAATAGGCAAGACATCTAAATACATGATTTTCTGGTTTTATATTCAAGCATCTAATTTCAATCAAGGGGGAATTCCTGGTCAAGCTCTTACATCAGGAAGACTCCAAGATGACTGACATCCTAAAAGCGGATACAACATGAGTAATCATGATGAATATCTGAAGATGTTTTGCATCAGGAAACAACATTGTTGTTGCTAAAAATTATATTAAGCTTATAAATCATACATGGATAAGAAATGTTTTAAGATGCTTTTACAGCACAGCTAAAGCAGAATCTAGTGCTGGTTGCAACAACCGGCACTATTTTACGCTGGACTAACTAGGCCATTAGAAGCCATGTCTTGAAGCTTCATATACATTGTCAATTTTTTTTTTATTCTTTTATTTTATTGTTTATCTTTCATAATACTAACTTAGAGGTAAATTCTAGCATAGAACTAACTACTGATTCGTTAGACAAAATTCTCTTTTCAATTTAGACAAGGGTGAAAGGAGGTGAAGGAATAAAAAAGATACTCTTTCCTAGATGAATGGGATTTTTGATTCAATACCCTATGTTACTTATCCTTGGATTCATCTCAACAAATCATCAGATTTGGTCAACAGAAATGCAATTTGTTAGCATTATTAATTTTTTGGAACCAAGGCTAAAATGAACCAAGTAATGTCTGTAATATTTCCTTGTAAGAACATGGACAATTCCCACACAAAAGCTACTTTCAGTGTCATCTCACTTGTGCACATTGCAAATGCCACGCCAATATAGTTTTCCTCCTGCGATCCGGATGCAACTAAAAATAAGATCCAGCCAACAATTTTTTGGTTATTTTTTTATCTCCTCGAATCTCATAAGGCTCAACTTCACTTATCAAGTATTGATTTTCAACTTAGAACTGAAGGAGCTTGTTCTAAGTAGTTGTAACCTAGAACAGAATTATGAAAAAAAAATACAGAAAAATTGTACCTTCCTGAAGAAAAGCCAGATGCTATTTGACTCAAGGTGTCTGTGAAATTAATTTTTCTTGTGGCTTCAAGAAGAGCTGAAATGCCAAAACCGAGAGAACATGAGAGTTAGCTGGTACAATATTTTTACTACACAAATTAGTTCAAGGAACATTTATCAACAACAGAGACACAGCAGGTGAATCTAAAAGTTGAATTTAGTGACAAACCAAAACCAGGTCCACTGCTTGATAGATATGGCAATCGATAAACATCAGCTTTTTCCAGCTTCAAGACATAGCTGTGGGTGAATGTATAGTTTAGTAAGAGAAACACCAACGGAATAACAAGTGAACTAAAATAATGCTATTAGCAACTAGGATGCTTAGTTATTTCTTTAGAAACATATTTACAATTTATGTGTGCTTCCTATATAACAAAGTTGACCATAAATTTTTATCTCCTACTCACTAAAGTTGCTTAATGTGATTGCATCATTCAACTTCAACATGAAGTGATGTCATGATGCAAAATTATGTTTGAAGTTGTTAATGATTCTCTGAGCTTCAAAAGGATCATGAACTACCTTTTGAATTCAATAAAATACTTAAGGTTTATCTACTCAATTCTAGAAGGGATGTTCTTATTATTTATAGATTATAATCACAGATGATATGGACCATTCTTGCATAAGCAATCTTTAAATCTATGAATCTAAAACTTTATATTAATAACTCAAACAAGTTATTGGAAAACCATCATGATTAAATGTCTACCTCAAACTTATGTATTTTTTCTTCCAGTGTAAACTTTGCTAAAATTTATAGAGAAGAGTTATATGATGCATCAAGTTACTCTTTATCCATAAGTAGAAACAATTTGGATACATACTGGCTACCTGCTTCAATAAAGCGCTCTGCTGTAATAGCATTTTGACAGGTAAATTCGCCATACAAAGGGATTCTAGTAAAAGAAAAAAAATCACAAACTCTATCAAACACTGATAATCGGATTCCATTTTCAACAAACAAAAAAACTTTAATATTTAGTTGAAAGTTCACACTTGTCTTCTACTAATAAATCAATAATGAGAACAAGAGAGAAAGATAATGAGTAGTAATGATAATTAATAATTTGTATACTAACAATGACGTATTATCATATGGTTGAGTGTTATTTTATTTTTTCAAAATTATCTAATCATATAATAACATATTATCATTAGTACAAACTTAGTACTCATTTCTAGCACATAGAGTTTTATTGAAGAGTGACATATGGGTTTTTGAAAGAGTAATGCATTTCTAACCCATTGGCAGATGAAACATTATAAACGGTTGCTATAAAAAGACTGTTCAAACAAGTTTTTTAGACACATAAAAAGAGGAAATGAGACAAGAATCTAATGCCATATTCTCAAACGGTGTGTTAAAAAATCCTAATATATCACATTCATCAGGATATATGATTACCTCAATTTTGTAAATAGTCCAGGAGTGGGAGATGAAACTGTCAGGGGAGTATTTAGGATTACGAGCTTAGATATCTTGCTCTGATTTTTCAGGGCCCAAGTTAATCCATATGAACCTACAATGAACCCCTTCAAGAAAATTTCAAAGAACAGGTTAAATACCGGGTTTGGGACAAAAATTAATGTAGTTATATAGTTCATTGAACATTGACATAAGTCTTCAGAGCTATTTACATAGATGGCTCTTATAAACAGTTCATCATAGTGATTAAATTTGTTCAAACCTGAACGACTAGAAAGAAAGGAGATTTGACCTCCAGTCCATCAAGTAATTTATCCAATTCTTCATGAAATTCTTTCTCTGTAAAACAGGAAGTCATCTTAGAAATACGCGATTTCTAGAAGAAGAAAAATCTTATCTTTTAAGGAGATTAATTTATCAACCATGATATGAAACCTGTGTAATTGAAACCATATCCTGGCTGTGGTTTGTCACTGAAACCAAACCCTATCCAGTCAGGTGCAATGCAGTAAAATCCAGAATCTGACATCTACCGACGACAAAATAAAAACAAAATTCAGTATATATATGCAGCTGTGCACAATTGTATGTGACAATACTTAATACTCTTAGTAATGTAACACATTTGGAAGGAATTATCAGGAATAAATCTTTAGTTTCATGTGGTTCGGACTTGGCCTCTTTCTGGAAACATGCATGCATGACGAGAAATAAATTTATAAAAGTAGTGCCACTGACTCAATAAATTCAAGGCATCCTAAAACTTTCAGAAGAAAATCAACTAAGCAACCTGAGACATAACATTTCGGTAGCTATATGATTGCGTTGGAGCCCCGTGAAGAAAGACAATTGTTCCTCGTCTGGTCTCAGGGGATCCTGCAATCAGAGTTGAATCATCAAAGTTTTACATAACAAAGACAAGAAGCAATTATTGCTGCGGTGAAGAAATGCTAACCAGTCCGCCTCACAAACCATACCAACTTTCCACATTTGATGTATTTGCCATACTCCTTTCCCTTATCTTCTATCCTCTAGAGATCAAAGCATGTATATGAGAACTTAAGACATCTTAGCGTCCGTGCCACTTTACAGAAGGCAAAGAGACACTTAAATGATCTGACACCACACTTGCAATTTTCTTAAATTAAAAATTAGGCCATCCTGAATCATATTGAAATCGTCACAATCAGACGACCAATTAATCTACAGCTGACTAATGCAAAAACAGTCAATCTCATCTCAATCAATCCAACCAATAAACAGATTAGCTACCCACAGGAACAATATCAAAACGTGATCACTTACATAAAGCATTTGACCAACATTTCCATCCTCAGCCGGGCTCTCAGGGAGCTGAATGGCGCTTCGGCTAGAAGGGTTATCAGTGACAAAGCCAAAAGGGTTGAAAGACGGCGAGTCATTATCACTGTCATCGCTTTTGCTTTCTCTTTGAGAAGCATTAGTTATGATTCTTGAAGCTCTCTTTCTTTCAGAATTACACCTCCAAATGCTGTGGCACTTGGTGGTGGTGGCGGTGAGGATGGTTTTGTCGGTGGGGGAGATGTGAAGAGTGAGAGGAGAAGGTGGAGAGAGAGTCCAAGCCATTGGTTGATGATTTGGTAGCGGCGGTGGAAAGTGAAGTGTGGAGGTCGTTTTTTAACTGAATTAACGCACACACTGTCTGGAATTTTTGTGGATGATTTGTTTCTGTGATTCTGCGGCCACGCTCTTCACTAAAATGACTTAAATTTGGTACTGTTCATGGATTTAAAACTGCAAGAATTCTATTAATTTTCATTATAATTTAAATTATAAAATGAACTGAAAATTATTGTCAATCATATAAATGAAAAAAAAATATAAAATTATGTGAGTTAAATTGACTTGAGACCGGATAAATATGAACAATCAAATTAAATTAACTTTAAATAAATAATGTTATTTACACATAATTTTTATATATAATATTTTATGTATTAATATATGATTTAATATTAATTTATTTTTAATTTAAAAAAATCTATTCACCGATGATTATGTATACACATCACTTTTTTTAAGTACCTTAAATTTAAGTGGTGGGCTAGCCCTGATGGGCCTTACAAACTCCTGCCGCGTGAAATGCACTTTGAACTAGCGCACGTAGAATACCATCACAAGAACGGCTAACATCATAACGTCAATGATCCCCAGCAAAGTCCAAGCGCGATACAGTCCCAAAATGTTAATTAATTTTAGTTTAACCCCCAAAAATGTACCAATCCCAAAAAAATAAAAAGAGGGGCACACTAACGACTCGTACTTTAACAAAGAGCGACTGAAGATCATGGGTTTTCTCCCTAATTTGAGGAATGCTTGTTCTGGATTATATGTCTAATCTAGTTTAAATAATAAGTGTCATATAACTAAGGAAAGATTAGGTGTTTTTTTTCCCTTTAATTTAAGGAAATCCGGACCCTGCTTTTGAGGGAAAATCCTTGATATGTATAACTATCTACAGATCCTTTCTACTGGTCAAGTCTAAGTGTTTCTAAGTTTTATGCAGGTTGCTTTTAGTTGTTAATTTTAATGTAATGGGTGTGAATCGTTGAGGATAGTGGAAGCATTGTAGAGCTCAAATTATAACTGATATTATATATGTTGTTGGGTGGTGAATGCTCAGATTTGGTTGTTTTTTTATTGGAATGAATTGTGAATGACTGGATTTTAAATTCGAATTGAGTTAAATATGTATTTGACCTCTTAAATAGGATAAAGGATGATTTGACTTTAACATCATGATGTTAATTAAAATCTGTTTGATAATTAATAGGTCTTTTTGTTTTTGTATGCCGCAAGAGTACATTAATGGATATTGTTATCTTGATAGGGTATCTTGGTTGAGATTAGCATATTAGGGGAATGACTTTGGCATGAACTGGCTTTAGCAAGGCTATGACAGAGGAGACTTGGAAGGATGGATTGCATAGCTTGCACAACGAGATGTTCATGTCAATGAAACACTGTTGACTATATGATAAAAAGATGCTGGAGAATCTAGTGGTGATTACTTTTAAGTAATCACTAGACCAAAAGCTTAAGCTGATAGGCACTATCTAAGTTTTGACATACCAGTTAATGTGAACTGGCACAGGACAAAACACAAGCTCACCATACTCCTACCCACAAAAACAACTTTATTATGATTCACTGAATACAATCGGGAGGTTGAAATAGACTCTTTTCTCTTTTGATATCATTTTAAGTAGCTAATAAATTCAAAATTTTAATTTGCTTGGTATTGTCTTTGCATTAGTTTTTAAGCCCTAACTATTAAAATATACAAATTGCAGATGCTGAGGAAACATGGAGGGATATATCTTGGCTAGATAGGATGTCCATTGAAGAAGTATTGAAGGAAGCCTATTAAAGGAAAATAGCACTTTGAAAATCAGTGTTCTGGATGCTATATATAGGTTTGGTTGACAATGTGTTGCTTTGTGATTTTATCTTCCAGTTGAGTGTAAAACTGGAAAAAGTGGAGAGAATTATAGTGAGAAAGGATTCTGCTATATTTCTTTAATTTTATGTTTCCAGAGCTTGAGGATAATATTTGGTAAATGAATCTTGTTGTTTGGTCTTAGGTTAACTGTTTACTTAGTTTAACATTCTTGATATTTGGTTCTCTTTTTGGTCTTCCAGATAGAAGAAGGATCTCAAAATAGTGCGCACCTGCTTGAAGATGAAGGCAATGACCTTGAGATAGAGGGTAGTGACCTGGGGTTGAAGGCAATGACCTTGATCTTCAAGGCAATGAACTTGAGATAGATAGTGATGGCCTGGAGATTGAAAGCAATGACTTTGAAAATGACAGAAGGCAAATCCTGGAGACAGGAAATAATTGCCACGAAAATGGAGAACATAGAAGCAAACAAACATCCTCCACCGGTTGTAGGAATGGACTTTGACTCCTACGACGATGCTTATAATTATGGACCAAACGTAATAGCAAAGAGAAACGTGGTACTGTTCTTTGTTGCAACTGCAAGGGTTTCAAAACTATTAAAGAGGCAAATAGTCATAATCGAACAGGTGGAAATAAGGGGGATGCACAGGTCATTTATAATTATTTCTCTCAGGTTCGGCTAACAGATCCAGATTTTGTGCACTTGATGGATCTGATGAAGGGTGTCTGATGAATGCACGTTAAGAAAATTAGTTAGTTTATGTTAATTTTTGATAAAGGGTATTTTATAGTAAAAACTGGCAGGTAATGATCACATAATTTCAAGACACTTCTGCTCTTTTCTTTTTTTTCTTTTTTTTTTTTTTTTTTTTGAGCCTTAAAAATTTCACAGAAAAAATATATTTTTATCGAGTATTTATAAATGAGCAGAAAAAACTCCCCTAAAAAAAGGTTTACTATTTAGGCTGCTGACGTGGTGCAATAGTATGATGAATCGGATGATGACATGTAAAAAGAGAACCGGACTGAAACCCAACCTGGAAACACTAAAGTCACCCGTCGAGCTCGCAGGCATTTTTTTTCTCTGTCATAATCGGACACCGCAATCTGTACAGTCATCGGGTCCTTCTCGTCGGATCCTAGTCTCCGACATCAAAGCGACGTCGTAAGTTCCTCCAAAATTCTCTGCCCTTCCACTAATTTCGAACATCGAATTGTGTTTAACGCTTTGTTTTTTTTTTTTTTTTCTGTAATTCGCGGTTCGGTCGCCATGAAAGTGAAGGAAAATCAAATAAAAAAGTGAAACTCTAAATATTTTCGTTTGGTTTGCTTCATTTTCTTGGAAACCAAACTGACTTAAAAGAATTAACACAAATAAAGTAGTTACCATTTTGGCGCTTAAAATGAGAAAAAGGTTAGATTTGCTACAGAATTAGCAGTTATAAATGAGTGATTTTTACTGGTGCTTAAACAAGTTTTCATTTGAAGATGTTTGTGATATGGCGAGGTTGCTACTGATTGTTGTGATTTTTTTTTTAATTATTTTAAATTGTGAATTGTAGTGTCCCGCTATTATATAGATCACGGTACATTAATTTTTTTTTTTTGTAACTAAAATGTATCTTTAATATATAGTAGGTTTCTACTCTGACTGGAAAGGAAGAAGAAGAGAAATGGGTAAACTGGCTGAAATGAAAAACTTTTCTTTATATAGCTGTACGACCCAAGGAAGACACACAGTCATGCTCTTTACACAAGGCACATACACGGGTGTGTCAAGCACAACCCATATAAGACTTCTCTGAAAATACTATTTTACTCTCAGAACTCATTGAGACAAATCTCTGGTTATAAAATCTCTCTTCTAACTTTGATCAAAAGCCTAAAAGACTATTTTAACTTCGGGCTGTTACATGAATGATGCTTCTGAGGTTGAGTCCTAGTGGCATTGAGAAAAATACATTGCTTAAACCGGTGACCCAGGAAAAGTGTTTGGTAGAACATTGTATAGTTGACTAAAATGAAAAGGCTAGGGATGGTTGAAATTTGAGGAAAATATGGTAAACCAATAAGAATGCTAGCTCTTACTTTTTGGCATGTTGAAAGATTCTGAATTGGTAAAAATAATAATTCAGCAAATTCTCTGTTAATGGATGATTTTGAAGTGATTCTTGTTTGAGAAGCTGCTTTTCAATCCATTTGGTATCAGTGGCTTGACATTTTTGTTCTATTCTGGAATTCAAACAATGAGAAATTGTGGTGGTATATATATGGCTGTTGGTGGACTAAATGCTTTGCTGACAGAATCTCTTTAACTAAATATTTATCTTAGGGTTGTTAGCTTTTCTTTATTTTCTTATTGCTTCATTTGTTTATGTACGTGAGTTAGCATGACAGTAAGTTGGGATCTTGGATAGGTGATGTACTTCTTTCACGTCCGGGTTTACTTCAATATGTGGCTGACTGAAGTTGTCATTATTTGTTTGATTTATGGGTGGGATGGCATGTGTATAATTTGAGTTTAGATATATATTGCAGATGGAAGAAGCCCCTCTTAGTGGTGAGCAAGTGGCTGATGGTGACTGTGTTGTCTCTTGAAAAGAAAGAGATGGTGAAACAACTGTAATAGATGGTCAGAATGGTGTTATTGAAGAAAAAAAGGAATTTGTTGCTCCAGCTTTTGGTATGGAGTTTGAATCATATGATGATGCTTATAACCATTATAACTGCTATGCCAAAGAAGTGGGCTTTCAAGTTAGAGTGAAGAATTCATGGTTCAAGTGTAATAGGTGGGAGAAGTATGGTGCAGTTCTTTGCTGCAGCAGTCAGGGTTTCAAAAGAATTAATGCCGTAAACCATTTACGACAAGAAACAAGAACTTGTTGTCCTGTAATGATTAGAATGCGATTGGTGGACTCTAAAAGATGGAGGGTTCTTGAAGTTACTCTTGATCATAACCACACATTAGCTGCTAAGATCTACAGATCTATTAAGAAGCTGGGCACTGGAACCAAAAGGAAGTCACAGTCAAGTTCTGTCACAGAAGGACGAACAATCAAGTTGTACCCAGCACTAGCGATAGATGTGGGTGGAAATGCAAACCCAAACTCCAGTGGAAGAGAACTCAGGCATTGTTCTCCTCATCCTAATCAGTTGAACCTTAAAAAGAGTGAATCATAAGCCATTTATAACTACCTCTGGCGAATGCAATTAACAAATCCAAACTTCCTTTACTTGATGGACTCAATAATGGAGGGCATTTGAAAAATGTGTTCTGGGTTGATGGTAGGTCCAGGGCTTCTTGTAGTTCAGTGATGTTATCTATGTTGACAACAGTTATTTGTCAAGTAAATATGAAATACCACTGGTAGCATTAGTTGGAATAAATCACCATGGCCAACATGTGTTGTTGGGTTGTGGCCTACTTGCAGGTGAGACTACTGAGTCTTATATTTGGTTGCTGAAAGCGTGGCTTACATGTGCATCTGGACGGTCTCCACAAACTATTATTATGGACAGGTGCAAGGTGTTGCAGAGTGCAATTATGGAAGTGTTCCCAAGAGCTCATCATCGATTTGGTTTGTCACACATAATGAAGAAAGTTCCATAAAAACTGGGAGGGCTGCGCAACTATGATTCCATTAGAAAGGCTCTTGTCGAGGCAGTTTATGTATCCCTGAAAGTGATTGAGTGGAAGCAGCATGGGGGTTTATAATCCAATGCTTTGGAGTTGCTGATCATGAGTGGCTTTGTTCTTTGTATGAAGATCGAATTCTATGGGCTCCAGTTTTTTTAAAAGACACCTTTTTTGCTGGAATGTGCCCTACACAGCTAGGTGATATCCTTAATCCATTTTTTGATAGGTATCTGCATAATCAAACTCCTTTGAAAGAATTTCTTGATAAATGTGAGTTAGCTCTACAAAAGAAGCACAAGGAGGAAAATCTTGCGGATATTGGATCAAGAAGCTTGAGCCCTATACTGAAAACCAGATGTCCATTTGAGTTGCAGCTTTCTAAAATATACACTAGAGAAATATTCAAGAAGTTTCAGTTCCAGGTTGAGGAGATGTATTCTTGTTTTCGTACAACACAGTTACATGTTGATGGGCCGATCATAATATTTTTAGTCAAGGAACAAGTTTTGAGTGAAGGAAATAGCAAGGAAATTAGGGATTACGAAGTTCTGTACAATAGAACAGTGGGTGAGGTTCGTTGCATCTGCAGCTGCTTTAACTGTTATGGGTATTTATGCTGGCATGCTTTGAGTGTGCTTAATTTTAATGGTGTGGAGAACATCCCTTCAAAGTGCATCTTGCCACGGTGGAAGAAGGACTATAAACACTTTTATATTCCCGATCATGTATCCAATCACATTGATGCCACTGATCATGTGCTGTGGTTTAATAAGTTATATAAAAGTGCCTTGCAAGTTGTGGAGGAAAGAATGGTTTCTCTAGACCATTTCAAAGTTGCATTGCACGCTTTTGAAGAATCATTAAATAGGGTTCATGAGGTAGAAGAAAGACAAGAATAACTAACGATGCAAAGGTGTGAGATTTTTTGTAAATATTATTCCTCTCTTTATCCTATTAGTTCTCTCCCCTTTGTTTGTTCACTTGAGGTTTTAGTCTTGTGCAGAATATCAAGATCTCATAAAATGTCATACATAAAGAGATGATGGTATAATGTTTCTCTTAGCTTTTAGTTTGTAGATTCTATGCTAATGAAGCCAATCAAATTCAGATTTAGGAGCTTGGGTGATAAAGAGATACATAACTCATTTATATGTTTAGACTTCCTCCTCACTTTCATAATTGAAGCTTCAAAATCATTTGTTAATTAACTCCTCGGAAGCTTTGATGAAGCATATACTGCAATGAAACTAGTGCTGCTTGGCGTTCGATTTCAATATCCATAATTTTCGTTGTGATATCAAAGAGGATAGCATTCAACATATTGATTGTAGCTCTATGAAGAATTGATATGCAAATGCTGATGGGGGTTTTCATCCCAACCCAAAAGGTAAACTAAGAAACAGAAAGAAATAATCTTTGACCCCCCAAAAATTGAAAATTTTAAATCATTCAAGTCTACTACATAAAAGAAATCATACAACTAATTATATATTTGATGCTGCAAATGCTTTTGATCCTTGACCTAGATGGTAGTGACTGAGGACAGCCTTTTCAACTTTTATTGCTCGCTCTGATTGGTTTTGACAGCTTATCTCTGCTGCTCTTTTAGAGATCCGCAGAGAGTGAAGTATTCATGAATTTTGAGTTTGAACAGATTGTAGTAGCAGTAGTGGAAAAAACGGAAACCTTCATTCAGGAGCCATCAATCCTAAGTGTGACAAATAACCTACATTTCTCAAAATAACGAAAGCACGTTGGAAAGTTCTTGTGTCTTACATCTTCATATCAAATGATAGAAGTCTAAAGGCGTTTTCCACAGTTCTTCTTTAAGGTTTCTAAGAAGAAAGCTTCCTATATTGGGAGGAAATTAAAGCTCCAGCCAATCAAAAGGAGAGTATTTATGATCGTAAGTGAAGATATGAATTGTGGCAATGTTTATTTTATGGGGCATTTGAAGGGGCCTGTTGATCATGGTGTAAGTGGGATATTGAGGTCCGCTAAAAATAATCAATCAGCAATCTTCATGATCTGTTGTTGTTTTTTAAATTGAGTAAATTATATTTTTCCCACCCAAGGATTACATATCCTCCTCTCTTCTCAATTTCAAGATGGTAGTGATCACAAGTGATAGTATAAGTATCGACAAAGGTGGTAACTTCTACAGATGGTAATTTTTGGAAATTTAGCAAAAACTTGAAATCTTTTTGTAATTTTTAAAATTTTAATATGATTCTCAATAATTTAAAAAATATCAGTTAGATTATAAAACATTACAAATTAGAGATCTAAATTGTTGTGTTTGATGAAATGTACATTGCTTTGGAGGACACAGGATTTCGGCCACCGATTTCTTCCAGCAACTTGGCGTCATGAGTACTCTTACTTGGACTGGGGACAGAGCGGACTGAAAAAATTGCGGGTTGGCGCAGGAAGATTCATGATTTTTAGAAAGAAATCAGAACTCCTAAATGGAACTGGCCACAGCATCGCAAAGTACAATTTGTTATAAAAAATCAACATATATATATATATATATATTGATAACAAAATCTGAATGGTCAGATTTTTTAATATACTGGATAACTTTAGATTGTAAAAGAAATAGCAAACCTTTGAATCTTGATTACTGGAGAAATTTTCCCAAGCAACTGACCAGCTCCCTGACACCAGCCATATGCAATCCAAGAGTATGACACAACAAACAAAAGGGCCTTTTTAAAGGCAATTACAGATCAGAAGGAAACAAGAAATCAAAATATATAAAATGGAAGAAAATCAGCAGCACATACCAGAAATCATTTCAAAACTGGCTCCAAAATCTACATCCGTTTAATGAGATTGGAAATAAGGAAGAAAAGCATTTTGATCAGCTTCACTCTCCCATTCGAGTCTTTCCCACCAGTTTTCACTTCCAATAATAGCAATTTTCTGTCCCTTTGCACTGTTGGAATCAAGTGGAAGCTTCTTGAGCTTGGGGCATTCAAGTACATAAAATTGATTCAGATGTGGTAAGGGCAAGCCCTTCCAATAAATGCTCTTCAAATTTGGTAGATGTCGTATGTTTATAAAGTGAAGTTTAGCGAAAAGGTTTAGATTTTCCATCATTTCTGGATATTCTTCACCTAATTTTCTATCGCTTATGATTTCTTCCAGCTCATTACAACGAGACACATTAAGATACTTGAGGTTTGGAACAAAAACAAGCCATGTCAAGTCCCTGATTCTAGAGCAAAGAACTATTTGAACCCTGTTAAGGCCGCGGAAATTGTAAGGTTCTCTTGTTTTTTGTACTACCCTTAAATGCTCCATCTTCAACTCTTCCAAATCACAATCTTCAATTTCCAGTCTACGAAGATGCTTGAGATCTGCTAAAGATAAAACATTGAGCACCCTACAATCGTCAAGGTGTCGAAGTGTTAGACCATGAGTGGAATTCTGAAACTTATTGGAGCTTAGAAATGTTTGCAGTGCACGACCACTTTTTAAGGTGATACTCAGCACTTTTAAAGATTCCAAATCAAGCAATTCCTCCACCAAATTTTCTCCACCACCAAACAAAACACTATCTTCTTCCACTTCATGATAACCGCAGCCAATCATTCTTAATATATGTAATTCTGAAAATTTTGATATCAGTTGACTTGGAATTTTACAGAGCATGTATGTATACTCCAGGCTTAAACATTTAAGCTTTGCTAAGGCTGTTAACTCCATTGGTAACTCTCTTATTGAAGACCACGACAGATCAAGATGATGTAGGGAAACCAAATTTGAAATCCCAGATGGTAACTGGAATAAAAACCCATTATATGATAGGTTTAAGACTTTGAGGGAAGGCATGAATTGAAAAAAGCTATTACTAATCATATTTAGGTTATTACTATTAAGAAACAAAGTCAAGAGATCAGGACATGTGGGTGTCACTGACAATTCCTCAATTTTGTTTTCCATCAAGGACATCCTCTTTAACTCTTCCCATTCTTTGACCTTCGGAGCTTTAGTTAATCCAACACCAACCTGAACTAAAAATTTCTGCTGCTCCTCAATTTCACATGCTATCCACAAAGTCATGTCCCGAATCACATCATGCATTTTTACAAAATAATCTCCTCTTTCTTCTACTTCTTCCAATAAGCAGGCATGAACAAGAACACCAATAATGTAGTAGCCATGGCTATAAACTTCACTTGGATCATATACATCCAAAAAGTTCTCACAAAACCAATAATCAATTAGCTTTGTTTTAATAATACTAAAGTCCTCTGGAAATAAACTACAATATAAAAGACATGATCTAATTTTGTCATTAGGCAAACAATCATAACTAAACTTTAGAAGGGGATACACCTCTTTCTCCATACCTGGGAATTTAGACGAGGCTCTGCTTAACACTTGAATTGCATATTCCCATTCTTCAGGTGTCTTCTTGTAAGCCATGGCTCTACCAATTGTAATTAGTGCAAGGGGTAGACCGCCACACTCTTTGGCTACAAGTTTAGCCAACTCCACAATACCAGGATGACTATCAAGAGTTTCTCTCCCAACCTTTGCTTGAAACAATTCCCAAGCTTCCTCTTCACTCAAACATTCCACTTTAAACTTCCTGTTAGCTTCCATGAGGCCACAAACATTGAGAAAACGAGTAGTAAAGACTATTTTACATCCAGCTTCTACTCTAGAAAGAGGGATACCCACTTTGATCAAATCAACTCTGTCCCATATATCATCTAATAATACAACAAACTTCTTTTTGCGCAAAATATTAAAAATGTCCGATGCTTTCTCATCAATAGTTTTGTTCTTCCATGATTCTCCATCGAAGCCTATCTTTTGCCCAATCCTTTCTTGAATCTTCTCAACTTGCAAATCTCTAGACACCACTACCCAAATCACAATGTCATAATTGTTTGAAATGTCAAGAAACTTATTGTTGATTTCGGTTAGGAGGGTGGTTTTTCCAACTCCCCCCATCCCATAGAGACCAATAATTCCCACTTGTTCTTCCTCAATACATCTCCAAACTTGATCAAGAATTAATTGCAATCCCACTATTGTCGGTTCCCTAGGCTTTTCCTCCGCCACTGGATCTGGGACATTCTCCGCCACCACTTCGAAAACTCCTTCACCCGTTAAAGTAGCAACAAGTGTCAGCTTATTAGCCACTTTCTTCCCAAACTTGTAGCTTGACTTGCAATTCTTTGAACAGTAGCCTCCAAAAAATAATTTCTCGACTTCTCGAGATCTATTTTCTAGTAGACCATTAACCTCAGCTTCCACATCTCGCACCCTAGAAAGCCAGCCTTGTACTTGGTCCGTCCGTTTCTTTCTTTTTTTTTCCGCAAGCTCAATCCTCCTCAACAAATCGTTCCTTGCTTCTTGTAGTTTCTCCAATTTAGTCCGCAAGGCATCGAGATTATCTTCGAGCTCAATTATATATGCCACTTTTCTTGAAGTGCAGTCCAGACAGCGAGAGAAAATGGCGTCACAAGAGATTGAGGCTGAGCAGAAGTTACCCATTAACGATTTCAACAAGAAGAGGACACGAAATTGCAGATTATAGTGAAAAAATAACGTTATAGCATTAAAAAAAAAAAAAAAGGCTGTACATGGTTTTAAAAATCGGATCATATCGATCGGTTCGATTGGGATTCGCTAAACTTAATAGTTACAGTTCAAGTAAAAAGTTATTTTAGGATTTTAACTGTTTTGACCTGCCGTTGGACGCGGTTAAGCGACAATTCCCTTGAGATGTGGAAAGGCACCGCCTTCGAATTTTCTTCGGACTCTAAGCTTTTGCCTAAGTGCAATTTTACTTGATAGCTTCTTATCTTTGACCTTCAAACACTAAGTAGGGCCTATTGGTGGCAAGACTGAGAAGCTTTTCACGGTAGCAATGGAATTAGCATTCTCTTAATATACAGTTGGCCGAGATTACACAAAATCACACTATTTCCATATTTTGTATTGTTGTAACTTGCTAAACTAGGAAGAAGAGCAACTTACATGTTAACTGGTAGTCTTCTTTCGTATCATCTGTCACTGGTGAAATAAAAGAATTTGCTAATGCATCATCAATGGTTAAGTCCACGAATCTTCCAAACTACAAGTATGTAAGAATCTGTTATATATTCTCTCCCAAACTCAAAAATATACACCATATGTTATATATTATCCATATGCAAGAAATAAATGACATGAATTATACTAACATGCTCTTTCCTAAAAGTATAAAGCAAAAGAGAATATCATTTCAAACTAAATTATTGAGTCAGTAGTCTTTCTTTATCAAGTTCTAACTTACATTAATCTATACAGGATTCTGCTCAACACTTGTTTTTTTAATGCTTGATCTACAAAATGGCTCAAGCTTTAATTGATTTATTCAACCTGATCTATCTTAGTTAAGTGTTAGTAGTGCTCGGCCACTGCACACCCATGCCAAACCTACCTGCCCTTAACTTCTACATCAGAGAGCCAGAGCTCCGATTATTATTAAATAATTGCCACATCTACCAAATGGTATTGCATTATCCCTTCTTCCTAGACAAATCGGATGCTTGTTTACAGCAAGGCAATTGTTATTTATTACAAAAGCTCAAAAATACTTAACTTCTATGCTCACTGACAGCTTGAATCTCTACGAGAAATGAGAAAGAAGAAAGGAGAACAAATGTGGAAAGAAGAAGAAATGGATAAAAAGGAAGATGGGGAGACTAAAAGAAATATATAAAGTAGACAGGTGAAAGTATAACAAAATAACAAAAATAATTTTTTATTATTAAATCTAACATTTGATTTTGATGGACAATGGACTCTTCAAATTTAATGGGTAATAAATTGTTGTTTTGTCAAAACTCGGACGGAATATGATCATTTGGCCTTCTTAAAAACACAATGAGCAAGCAGCAGTCATAGACCCGTAATGATACCTTCTTATCGACTCTGCTCACTCGGCAAAAAGGAAGTTACGATACCACCAACAACATTGGAAATGTTTTTTATTTTCATCTACTCTAGTGTAACCCCGTTTTCATCCATCACCCTGCCAGTATGACTTGGTTTGAATTCTTCACATTCCAATACAGATTTCATCATCACCATACACTAAATCAGGAACCGTTCAAAACTGTATACCTAGCTTAATGTCTGTTATCTTACTTAAACAAAAAACCATGACTGGAGGAAAGAAAACACTTACCACCAAATGCACAAAACATGTCTCTCCTTAATCACAATCAAAACTTTCATCAATTTGGTACTTGTCCTCTCGATGAAGTCCCAAATGTAGTAAACGTCAATGATGAGATACAGAAATTGCTAATGGAGAGAACACAAGAGAGTAAGGGCTTCGATCATGTGTTCGTGGTTAGAAGTGAGAGAGGTCAACGACTTGGCTAGAGAGGATGACTTGGTCTTTGATTGAGGCCTTGCTAGAGATGAAGCAACACTAGCAAACGAAAGCATGCAGACTCGTGGCTGGAGAGAGGTTGTTGTGTCAACTAACAAGGCAGGAAAAAAGGTGTGTTGTGTCGACTAATAATGCCGGAAATAGAGTGATGTGTCGTGGGGGTGAAAACACTAAATTTTAAAGGTGTGGGGAGGCAACTGTAAGGAGAAAAAAGATAAAAACCCTGATGGTAGGTTTAAAACGTCAAATTCTAGAGTTGAGGGACACATAAGGATTTTGTTATTCTAATACCATTAAGAAATATGATTAATTAGATAAAAAATATAAATTGATAATTATTTAATGGTGTTGCTGTGTGACAATTACTACATTGACAACATAAACGTATATCATATAAGTTTTCTTATGATAAAACTTTTAAATACATACGAAATATTCTAAATAAATGAAAAGAAGGGAAAGTATGTACAAGCTAATAATGCATGTACATGATATGCAACATGTTTGGATGTAAGGTAGAGAGCGAACATACAAGGATCGGGGACCATGCATGCAAGCATTATCACATGTAACCATGTGATGGGATGGGCTCTTTTTATACTGTTTCTCAATTTCTATCTTACTTTTGGTTTTTTTAATCTATATTTATATTAAATATCAACAAAATTTCATTATTAATTCTCTTCGCACCACACAATATATACCCTACTAGAAATAATAAAGAAAACTACTGTGGCTTTATACGTGATTGTTATTTGTTCAACTTCTTACCCCCACCATATATATATATAATGCCGTTAAGATGTTATTTGTGTGCGGTCCTTCAAACGAAAAGGATAGAGAAGGATTTTCTTTGTATCTCTCTGGTTTTTCTTCGTTGTGTGTTCTGCATAAAGATGAGTGAAATTATGGAGAGCTGGCTACAAATATGTATGTATGCATATTTAAGTCCTGCCATGCTTTTCCACAGCTTTTTTGAACTACTTGCTCGTTTATCTTCGAGCACTTGATTGATGTGGCGTCGAGAAGTTCAAGAAAGCTGTGGGAAGATGTGGCGAATGTCAAGGGCTTTCTTGTTCATTGCAGCACGCAATATTTCTCTTAAATGATGCGTCAATTCAGCAGGTTTGGCTCAAAGGAAATCGGCTTGTTGTTCTGTTTTTATGTAAAAATTCTAGGTGTTTCTAGCTATAGAATTGAGATTATTAGGTATAAAGAAAATGCATAAATGTTAGATTACTCCCATAATTAATTTTCAACCTTCACTGGAAGTAATATCAGATTTTATAGTAATCGACTCAAAAGAAATAAGACTGAGTTTTTTATTATTTTATCCAAATTTTGGTATATTTTTAGTTCTTGAAAGTTGTACAAAACATCATAACAGTGTGTTAATTACATTATTTTTATCATATACATAGTGTTTGTAAATTATACAACAGATGGATATATGTATATGGAGGAAGATCTAAACAGATTTAATTTTTCTAGTTTTTTCTTTCATATATATGAGTGTGTCTGTGCGTGTTATATTCTGAATTCCAGGGCTTCCATAAGTTGAAATTCTGTTTATTGATTATGAAATATGCATGGAAGTTGAAGTTGATGAGATATATTATCTGTACATTCTGACACGGAAATAGATCGGCAGACTGTTAGTTTCTGTAACACAGAGAAGATTCCTTTACTTTTTCACTCTCTCATTGTCATTCGTCAGTTCTTTCTTCTGGTTTCTTCTGCTTTCATTCTGTAATAATTCAACCTCAGCTGTCATCTCTTTTGAGTGCAAAAATAATCAATTATTGTCTTTGCTTATTCTGAAAACCCTCCACCAGATCATCTTTCAATTTATCTTAGAGCATAACTGGAATGCAAATATATATGTGCTTCAGCAACAATCCTCTTTTGCGTCGTAATAAAGCACTTACAAATCATAAAGAGCTTCCAGTTTTGATAAGGATTTTTTTCAATAAAATTTATTGCATTAGGA
Source organism: Anacardium occidentale (assembly GCA_026122585.1). NCBI lineage: Eukaryota > Viridiplantae > Streptophyta > Magnoliopsida > Sapindales > Anacardiaceae > Anacardium > Anacardium occidentale. The sequence goes on along the minus strand of JAJEJH010000121.1, from coordinate 301,686 downwards.
TCTAGATCGTGGGAAAAGGACAATTTTCTTGTGGTGAGGTGAGAGTGAGGCCCCTACCCCTGCATCACCAAACGCCCTGGAGCTCCAATTCTCTGCTTTTGTGCTGTGTTTGCTTCTGAAATTCTTAAGAGCCTCTTCCTGCTGCCTGCAGGCAAAGGATCCAATTATTAATTTTATGTTCTAAAATAAGACAATAGAATCGCTTCATACACTAAGCATGTAACTATTATTTTTATAATTCTTCAGCATCAGTTTATTGCAACCTTTTTTTTTAATGATTTGTGATACTTTAATTTGATTGTTTTTATAATGTATATATAGTGCAGATATCCTGAAATTTTTAATAGTATTTGAACAAATTCTAGATTTTACTTAGAATGCGGCAATCCTCAATATTCTGAAGAATATCTAAACGTTATGTGTTTCATATGTTTTTGACAAATTCTATATGGGATTTTCAGTAGAAACAAACTTCAATAACTTAAAGCCGCCAACAATTTACCAAAAAAAATCGAAAGGCAGGTTGAATATCCTTTGCTAACAACAAAAAAAATGGAGTGAAATGTTTTTCCTGTAAAAATAGAAATATATTTTTTTGTGGGTAAGTAGAAATATTTTTTTCTTCAGGTTCTCATGGCACAAGGTACAAGAAATCTATAGCCTTGGTGGTTCATTTTAAAAACCCAACAGTATCCTGCATTCTGAGCACAGAGAAGAAGGATGATTATTCCAGTACGATGCTTCACCTGTGGCAAGGTAAATTTGAACATCTCTCTGTTTGTTCGTTTGCTTGCTTGTTTGTTTTGATTAATTTGTCTTTTAGGTTATCGGAAACAAGTGGGGCACATATCTCGATCTTCTAGAGGTAGACTACCCTGAAGGGTGATGATTTAGTTTCGTTTTTTATTTCTCTATTTTCGACATGTTTTGCGCAGGCTACTAACTTCTTTTGAATGGAGAGATGCGCTGGACGCATTAGGTTTGGTTCGTTATTGCTGTAGGCGAGTGCTCATGACTCATGTGGACATCATCGAAAAGCTTCTCACCTACAATGGTAATCCTTCCCTTTCTCCCTCTGTTGGTCAGGTATATGAAATGCACTGTACATTCAATAAGATCTCATTAAACCAACAAAAAATAACCTAGATTTCTAACATTGATTTCTCTAGTCATTTCTTTATACTGATTTTGGAGAGTGTTGTAGCTATGGAGAGGTCTGATACCGACTGAGCGAGGTGATCAATTGGGTGAGTTGAAGTTTGTTTTCATACATATCCTGTACCTATTGCACTTATAGGATGACTCCTTTATTCTAATCCATAGAAAAGCTTTTGAAATTTGAACTACAATAGCAATCTCTCTTTATCTTTTCGCTTTGCGACTATATATTTATGTATTTGAGTGATTCCACAGGACTTACGTGGTTTGATTTCTCTCGTCATTCCTTTGCACTGTTTTTTCAGATTGCTGCAGCCATGGAGAAGTCAGAGACCCGCTATATCTTCCACATGTTGCACCTGTTTGTCAGTTTTTACTATGACTATTTCCAACATTTACCTGTCGTCAGGGCATCTTTGTTGACAAGAATAAATGCACTGTGCTTATAGTTTTGCTGTCGCCATGTCGGATGATGGTAGAAGTTGAATATATTAAATGCTTGAAAAAGTTTTTTTTCATGGAAGTATCTTCTAAATCTCTACTTTGATGGATGTTTGATGGAAAAAAGTGTTTATGGGTCTTCAGTTTCTTGCAGTCATTTCCTTTCAATCAGAGCTCCTAAATTTTTTATCACTTCTATCATAAACAATGTGGATAACTTCCATGAAAAGATACACACTTGAAAAAAAAAAAAAAAAAAAAAACTAAATAAAATGAGTTGAAATATCTTAACAAATGTGATTTTCATTATTTACTTTATAGAAACCAACATATAATTATATTTTTAAAGAGATTAGCATAATCAGTTTTAACATCATTATAGTTTGGTTTAAACACAAACAAACTTCATCAAAAACTCCTTTTAAAATTTGGAAATTTATCAAAAATCCATCATGAAGAAAAAAATAATTTTCATGTATATAAATTTTTTAACCGATGTAAAATAATATTCATGAAATTCAACTCACAGCTCAAAAACCAAAACAACTTCCATAAAAACAAATAAAAACAGTAGAAGGTCCAGATTCAATAATTACAGGGCTAAAGGACTATTCTCACCCATAGTTTCATCCTTGCCGAGCTTCCCGGCGCTTAAGTTTGTAAAATTCAAAAGGCCAAAGGACTCGATCCCACCCATAGTTTGAGGTGAGGACAAAACCTCAGTCTCGAGGTTTCAAAAATTTAGTTTCTTATTTTTGAATAATTAAAATAATTTTTTATAATTTTTATATTAAAATAATTAAAATATATTTTTAAAATTAAAATTTATAATAAAATTATAAAATAATTTTTAAATATAATATATTTAAAAAATTTTAAAAATATATAAAAATATTTTTTAAAATTTAAAAAAATTTAAACGGCCACCGCCGTCGATGCTAGTGGTGGTGGCCATTGATAACGGAACCAGGTGGCCATTTCTGGCCACCTGGTTCCAAGGGAGGCCAGATCTGGCCTCCTTGTTTGGTGGAAACTGTTAGATCTGGCCGTCTCAGTTTTGGAGGAGGCGTTTCGTCAAAAAAAAAAGGTTGGAAACGGTTGATAGAACCAAGAACGGTCATTTCCAACTGTTTCCTCTTTTTTTTTGGCGAAGATGGTCGAAGGCGGTCAGATCTAGCCACCTCCATTGAACGGAAAAGTCAAATCTGACTTCTCTTGAAACCAGGTAGTCAGAAATAGTAACTTGATTTCATTATCAGTGGCCACTGTCGTCATCATTGGCGACGGTGGCTGTTTAAATTTTTTGAAAATTTTTTATATTTTTTGAAAATTTTTTTATATAAAATTTATTTTATTATTTTATAAAATTTTAATCTTAAAATGATAAAAATATCTCTGGATTATTACTATTTATTAATATATTTAATATTAAATTTGGTTGAAGGGTAAAAAATTGGATTTTTAAAACTTGGAGGGTGGCACTTGTCTCCGCCTCAAAATATGGGTGGCAATAAATTCTTTGGCCAATTCAAAATTCTATTGATTTGGTTAATAATTAAATTTAGTCTTACAAAATTGACAGTTAAGTTTTGATAATTTAAAAGGCGAGACATTGGATTTGTAAAATTGGGAGGTGGGATGCTGGCCTAGGATGAAACTATGGGTGGGAATAAGGTGTTTTGGCCTAATTACAGGCGCCCACTCAACTAGGAAATAAATAAATATAAAAGGAATGGACACGAAGTCCATGCTCGACTAGGCATGAATTTACTATTGTATCCTCCTCCTATATGCATATAGAGTTTCACATTTATCTCTAGAAAAGGCCGGAAATAAAAGGAAGCTCATAACTGGTAGCCTTAGCCCTAGGTCAAATCTGGTCTGGTCCATTGGGGTTTTTATTTTTTGGTTTTCATCAGAGTTCAAAACCTTGAAGCTCAAGCCCATTAACGCTTCCTTCTGCCTCCAATTTTCCCTTGGAACCAAAATTCAAATTTTCATTTTTTTGATTGTTTTTTCAAATTTCCGCACAAAAATTTAATTCTGAAACCCTGGATTGGAATTTTATTAGCGTTTCTCGATCTTTCTCTCGCCTTTTTCTACTTTAGATCCGTCAATAGGAGTCAGTTAAGGTGAGTTTCTGTGTTTTGTATGCGTATTCCATTTTTTCTTTTGATATTTTTTTCCTTTTTTGATCTTGATACTTCTGGGTTTGGTTTGAAATGTTTTTTTTTTTTGGATTAATTTCGAGCCTTATAACATTGATTGTGAGTTGTTTTTAGGTTTATTTTTTCGGGTTTGGTTCAAACTCTTGCTTGTGTGAATTGTCTGTTATAAAGTTCTTTCATTTATGCTGTTTTATGCTACTTTTGTTGTAGTTACACTCGGTGCATGTTTTTAGGGTTTTGTAGTCTTTAGCTGTTTCTGTTTGAAGCTAGGTCAGTGTAATAGTTGAGTAATCTTGTGTAAAATCTAAATATATTGTCAATAGCCGAGGCACAACGTTTTCAGCTTTGATTCTAGTTCATAAAGAACAGGTACAAATAATTCAAAGCAAGCCTCCGGTGTATGCATGTATGGGGGCGGGCTCTGTAGCACTTTTTGTTGATAGTTGTTTATTGTTTACTGATGCATCAATAGTAGTCTGAGCATATGATGGGCGTCGTTCTGTACATAATTGCCCAGGTTTCCTGGGTGGCTTGTTAAGTTCAGCAAGTAGTTGAATTTTATCTTTTTGTAGCTTGAGAGTGTTTTCTAGTGCAGAGCAATTAGCACCCAACCTCAGCTGGAAAGAATGTTTTTTGGTTGATGGGAGTTTCCATATGCAGGAAGTATTTTGTAGCTATACAAATTATTAGTTCATTAAATGTGATACAAATCCTTGTCTTCCTAGTGGACCTCACTGCTAATTAATCTAGTTTTTGCTTCTATTACCATCCCTTTTAGAGTTTCTAGGATTTGTGCCTGCATTAGGTTGAGTTGTTTTCTAGCACTGACAGAACTGTTGCGAGGTGCACTTGTACTGAATCTTGTGATTCTATTGTTGTGTTGGACTTTCTCTGTTGTCTTTTAAGGGGTGATTACCATTGCGGAAGAAAGTATGTAATGCGAAAAGGCATAACTGATTCTCTAGAGTAATATCCATTTAATTATATCCTCTCTTAAAGTTCTTTGGATGGCATTTATTATAAATTTTGTCATGGGATCTGTAATTCAATGGCTGATGCATGAAATTGATATAGTGGTTTGGCATTTTGTGTAGCCTCGTTCTTTTTTAAATTCCAAAACAAGTACTGAGCTGTTGTTTTGCATATAAGAATATGGAATAAAATTTCAGTTGGGAGCTTTCTTTGTTTTTATTTTGGGATATGAATTATAGTGATAGCAATTATGGCTATCTTTTTTATTTGAGATAATTGTGTACTAAGAAACACAGCCTTTCTCTTTGAACATTTAGAAAGGCTAGCATGCATATGAATAATGCTTCCAAGGTTGTCAGTGGACTTTGAACCAACTTGGATGCCTCTTGCTTCTTTCTTTTGTAGCTGTGAAATTTGTTAAATTACTGTATTGTTTTGTTATGTTTCTATTACCTTTTCAAGAAGTTTTCGATAGTCCATTTCATTTGTTAATTGATATAATTAAAGCTTTTAACATTGCAGTCTCTTTCTTTACAGGATTATTCTTTCTCTTATTAAGATGGATTCGCATATTGCAGCTGTGATGCCTGCTTCTCCTCTTGATAACAGTGAACCACCCGGTTCAGAAACACAGCCTAATAAGCGTAGGAGAAAGAAGTCTGTTGTGTGGGAATACTTCACTGTAGAAACTGTAGGTGCTGGATGTCTTAGGGCCTGCTGCAAGCAATGCAAGAAATCATTTGCTTACATTACTGGTTCAAAGTTAGCTGGAACCAGCCACCTAAAACGACATATTACCATGGGAATATGCCCGGTGAGCCGTCAGAAAAATCAACAATCTCCAAACCCCAAACCAGGGAATTCCACTGATCCACCCAAAACACGCAACAGATCACCTGCTGGATTTGCTAGCATCCCTTTCAATCAGGATCGCTGCAGCAATGAAATTGCTAAAATGATCATAATGAATGATTATCCTCCGCACATTGTTGAACATTCTGGTTTTGTTGATTTTGTTCATACTCTTCAACCCCAGTTTAATGTGGTCAGCTTCAACGCCATCCAAGGGGATTGTGTGGCAATGTACCTGAGAGAGAAGCAAAGCCTTTTGAATTTTATTAGTGAAATTCCTGGACGAGTGAACCTTACATTGGACTTGTGGACTTCAAATCAAACTATTGGCTATGCAGTCCTAACAGGGTATTTCATCGATGGTGATTGGAATATGCATCGTCGGATTCTTAATGTTGTTATCGTTCCTTCACCAGATTCAGATGTTGCCTTTAATCAAGCTCTTGCGACTTGCCTATCTGACTGGCATCTAGAAAGCAAGTTGCTGACCCTCACACTTGATTGCTCCTTTTCTAATGAAACCATAAATCAACATCTCAAGAATCCACTTACGTTGAATGGTCGGTTGTTAATAGGAAATTGCTATGCTCGTTTTATAAGTCGTTTGGCACAAGATGCAATAGGTGCAACAGGGGCAGCTGTCAAGAAAATCCGTGATAGTGTAAAGTATGTCAAAACTTCAGATGCTCATGAAGAGAAGTTTCTTGAGCTGAAAGAACAACTTCGAGTGCCCAGCACAAAAGAACTCTTTATTGATGACCAAACTAAATGGAACACAACTTTCCATATGTTGGTGGCTGCTAATGAGCTAAAGCAAGTATTTTCCTGTTTAGAAACGTATGATCCAGATTACCAAATAGTCCCACCATCAGTGGATGAGTGGAAGCAGGCAGAAATTCTTTGCATATACTTGAAGTCTTTCTTTGATGCAGCTAACATCTTAACTTCTCTGACATACCCAACTGCAAGTGCCTTCTACCATGAAGTGTCAAAAATTCAGTTAGAGTTGATGCAAGCAGCCATGAGTGAAGACCCCTTTGTCAGATACCTGACCAGACCTTTGAGAGAAAAGTTTGATGAATATTGGCGAGAATGCTTTCTTGTTTTGGCGATTGCTGTTGTTATTGACCCAAGGTTCAAAATGAAGCTAATTGAGTTCAGCTTCTCTAGGATATATGGTGAGAATGCTGAGACGTGGATCAAGGTTGTCGATGATGGCATTCATGAACTCTTTCATGAATATCTCGTGCATGCGCTCTGTCCAGATGCTTTTATGGAAGAAGAGAATGAGGTCCGTCCAAAATCTGAAATTCTTCAAGAACAAATCCCTCATGAAGACACCCTACTAGAAGAGATTCCTCAAGAAGGAACCTATCAGGAAGGACAACCTCAAGAAGAGAACTATCAAGGACACTATCAAGAAGGGATCTATCAAGAAGGGACTCATCAAGGTCTTGTTGAAGATATACCATCGCATGGCTCTCAAGAAATGCCTCTTATTACTATTGGAGATGGGCTCTCAGATTTTGAAGCCTACATGAGTGAGTTTGCAAGTACTCAGCAATCAAAATCAGAATTAGATCAGTATCTTGAAGAATCAGTGTTGCCCCTTGCTCAGGAGTTTGATATTTTGGATTGGTGGAAACTAAACCAACTGAAGTATCCAACCCTTTCCAAGATGGCTTCTGATATTCTGTCAATACCGTTGTCTACAGTTTCTCCTGATTCTGTGTTTGACACTTCTAGCAAGAAGATGGATGCCTACCAGACTTCGTTGCGTCCAGTGACATTGGAGGCTCTCATTTGTGCTAAGGATTGGTTCCAGTATGGATCATTATCATCTGAGTTCACTAATTCAATTTTGAAAATGGAATTTTAGGGGTTTAAGTTTTTTCCCTTACGGGATATGACAAATGGTTTTGCTCCCAAGGTTTTTAGCTGTTGGTTAGCAATTGTCAATAAGTTTTTGCTCCCAGTATGTCTTTTTACTACTATTATCTTTGTTGTTATGAAAATTTTAGTGTAGGATACAGTTCTACTACCTAGGAATTGCTGATTTGCTATTATTCTTAGATTCAATGGATAAAGGCTCAAGTTAATGTCATATCTTGCTAACTTGGGCTTTTTTGCCTTTAATTTAGCTTCAGTAAGTAATTTGTTTTTTATTCAATTTCTTTTGGAAAGATTAAACCCCCTATAATTTGTTAGATGTGGAAAAATCTCTGTAAGTTTCACCATCCACCTCAACTACCTTTACACCACTTCACTCTTAACAATAGGACTGTGAATTGAATTCGACAGACCTGACGCCCTGACATTGAACAAAAAGACAAAAATGTTTTAGGTTGAATAATATTCGGGTCTCAGGAGAGTCTAACAAAGAATTAGCTCAAAATATTTTTCGGGTGCCGGCGGCTATCTTTGCGATATTTATCTTTTTATAATTTTGTTTCATCATCATCCACTAAATCTTTAAGACTGATTGCTTGGCTGGTCTGTATCTAAATTTGGTTTCACCTTCAGTCTCGTCCATCTTTGGGCATGGTGTGTTCTAAAAGAAAAGCATAGGTAAAAGAAGACGGTTTACTTGGGAACTTGTTTTGCGAAGCAAGAATTTGATCTGATTTCATCTTGCTAATAACTTCACGTGAAAGAGAGAGAAGGAACCTGAGACGGCAAGATCTTCAATTAGAAAGCACTAGCAGTCAAGTTCGATTAACTGTAATGGCAGGGTCCATCCATCGTCGACTTCAAGTAACGTTAGAGCTTAAAGTTTTATTTTGAAATTTTTTTAAAGTAATTAGATTTCAACTGAAAGGATGAGTAAATCATCTTATTTCATGCTACTCTCGTAACTTACTCCGACATTCACATTCCCCAAGTCTCATTAAACTTGACGTAAATCACAATGTTCTCTTCTTCAATTTCTTTGCCAAGCTAGACTCTTTAACTCTCCTTTCTCAAATTCTCGCCATTGTCGTTGTTTTACTAATGGATAAAGTTGCGAGCTTAGTGGCCACAACTAAAGTCTTGACGAACCCATATCGTGAAGCCTCCTATTATCATCATTTCTTTTACTAGTAGGCAATATTATTATTTATTTAGGTGCCTCTGTTAATTTTGAAGAAGATGAAAACAGGTTCCAACAATGGACGGCAAATGAAAGTTCAGGCGGGGGAGGAGGAGCGAGATACTTGGCAAATGGAGGGGCATTTATGCACATGGGACACACTTGAGGAGGGGGCGGGGGGTGTGAGGAGGTATTGGATTGTTGGTAGGAGTGGCGGCAGTAGGTTTTCCAAAGCAACTGGTGATGGTGGTGGCAGTAGTTAAAGATTGATTTTGGATTAAACTAAATTTGAATTTAATTTAGCCAATAAGGAATTGAATTCAAATTTAAGATTGGATTTGATGAATTTTGGTAGATATAAGCTCAAAATTAGTAAGTCAAACTGAATTTTTTACCATTAGTCATTAACAAGTATTTTATCAAAATTTTTAATATAAATCACAAAAAACAATATCGTTTAAATACATATTGATAAAAAAATTATTGTTTCACTAAACTAATATCATTCAAATTGATTCAATTTTCTTAGTTTGTAAGCTTAATGAGTTAAACACATTTCACACTTAAGTTTGAAATAATTGAAATTATGATTTTATTTGAATCAAATTTAAATTTGAATTTAGATAAATTTAATTCGAATTTAATTTTAATTGTGACAACGAGGATGGAGTGAGAAATGGTTGGAGGGAGAAATTAAAGAGTTTTAAGACAAAATGAATTTTTTTTATCATTCCACTTGATCATTTTTATTACTAGGGGTGAAAAAGGGTGAATAAATAATTTTTGAATTTAGAGGGTACAAAATTGTTAATTTATCAAAGTTGATTTAACCTTATTTATTGCCGTATTCCAGGGCGGGCGTTTGTTACTTTTCAAAACCCCTTTGGATGCACTTGTTATTTTCCTTAATCCTTGAGGGGGACCTGTCATATTCCCGATAAGCTCACGGTGGTCTAAGAATCCATCATAATTATATGGCCAAAGGACATTTTCCCACCCATAGTTTGAGGCTGGGACAAATTCCCACCCGCTTAAGTTTAAAAGCCCGAAGTCCCACCCATCACCAATTTTTTTATTATTTTTTTATTAAAATTACTAAATTATCCTTTTAAAAATTAAAAATTTATAATAAAAATATTAAATAATTTTTAAATAATATAAAATATTAAAAAAATTAAAAAAAAATTAAAAAAAATTTGAAAATTCAAAAAACCCAACAACCACCGTCGTCGGCACCAGCGGCGGTGGCAGCCCATAATAGAACCAGGTGGTCATTTTCGGTCACTTGGTTCCAGGAGAGGCCAGTTCTGGCCTCCCCGTTCGGTGGAGGTGGCCAGATCTGGCCGCCTCCGCCCAAAATAAAGGTCGGAAACGGTCAATGAGGCCAAGGCCGGCCCTTTACGGCCATTTCTGGCCTTTATTTCGATCGGAGGAGGCCAAATCTGGCCGCCTCCTCCACCAAACGGGGAGACCAGATCTGGCCTCTCCTGAAACCAGATGGTCAGAAATGACCACTTGGTTCTATTATGGGCCGCCACTGTCGTCGGTGTCGACGGCGGTGGCTGTTGGGTTTTTGAATTTTCAAATTTTTTTAAAATTTTTTTAATATTTTATATTATTTTAAAATTATTTTATATTTTTATTATAAATTTTATTTTTAAAAGGGTAATTTAATAATTTTAATGAAAAAATAATAAAAAAATTAGTGATGGGTGGGACTTCGGGCTTTTAAACTTAAGCGGGTGGAAATTTGTTCCAGCCTCAAACTTTGGGTGGGAAAATGTTCTTTGGCCTAATTATATATACACATACATAAACAGAGAAGGTCGAATATTGAAAAAATCTCTAAAATTGCTAAATTTGATTTACCAAAATTCCCAAATTTAAAGCGGGCTTAAGTTGGTGGCAACAATGACAATCATAGCCACTCGAGCTCTGACAGATACGGTTACTTCAGCCACCGCATCCGGAGGAGCACCGAAGCTCAGGCATAGCTCCACCGCCGTAACCCGCCGTCGTTTAAATCTGACAAAGAAGAGCACAAGTTCCTCTAAATTCCTCATTAACATCACAAATCACTCTTCTGTGTCAAGTCTACGACGTTCATTCACAGTCCAAGCCTCCAACCATCCTCAGTCAGAAGGCCAAGATTCATTCACTCAGGTCAATCCAATACGGCTTTCAAGTTTCAATTTTTTACTTGCTTGTTGATGTGGGATGGATGTTTACTTGATATTTTGCATAAGTTTCGATTAACTGTTGGTCATTTGTTCCGTAACTGGCTTCAAATCACAGTGATCATCACAGTCAAGTTGGATTTTGTCGTGGTTTTTTATATAGTAATAATGTTGCGATCCTTTTGCTGTCTATGAAGAACCTCTCTGTGTTAAAACAGAATTTGGGGATAAGCTTTGACAGTGAACTAGATTCTTAGCAATTAATTGACCTGTATAGGTGGAGTACAGTATTATGAACGCCAGACACAGGGCTTGATATGGGGATTATGCATTCTATGTTGCCGTTACATGAATATATTTTGCTAATGATTGCAATTGTGGCAGGACGATGTCAACTATTTGTTGAAAGTAGGAGCTGGCTCATTTGTGGGTGCAGCTGTGATTAAGTACGGAAGCATCCTATTCCCTGACATAACCAGACCCAACATCTTTCAGTCTCTCGTTATGGTTTCAGCTCCATGTATTATAGCAGTCTGGCTTTTGTTCAAGCAGAGTCGTGCAGAACAATGACGAAGTTGAAAGCAAAGCTTATACATTGTATAATGTCCCTGTTGTTCAGAGTGTCATGCTTATGTTAAAGATTTGTCCCACCTTGATATAGAGATCAAAATATGCAGAGGATCTTGATTGTAAAGTCATACTGTAGGGATTTGAACCTTAATTGGGATATAATTTGTGATACTACCAAGTCCACACTTACAGCTAGAAGATTTCCTGCAATGAATTATCTTTAACTTCCATAAACAATGGAAATGCACACTCCTTAAAAACTTCATTATTATGTATACCAGTTGTTGCCACCCTTGGCCTGTGAACAGTAATCTTTATATAATATTTAAAATAAAATTTACAAAGGAGAGGATAAATAAAAGAATATCCAGTACTCTGTAACTTCATTTCTCCACTGCAGTGCTGATAGGTTTCAGCTAAAGCAGTCTCAGTAGATGATTGCATGGTCCCTTGAGGAAATTATCATGTCAAAAATGGCACAAGAAGGAATGTATATAGACTTCAACTAGTGAAACAGACTAGAGGCTGTCTTTGAACCATTTCATGGCTCCATTTACAACAGACCTGCAAATCCACATTTTTTCCCGATTTGGTTGAAGGCAATTTAAGAATACAAAAAAAATCAAGGCAACTGATATACAATACACCAATTCAAGAACAGACCAGCAACTAGATTGAAAATAAGACCACAAGGGAAATATTATACAAAAGTTACATTTTTACCACAAAATGACATACTAAATCAAATAGCAAGATTTTGCCAATATAGTTCACAAAGTCTCTAAATGTTTCAAAGCATCAATAAATTATCAGAATAAGGTTCAGTATCTCAGATATTGTTGTTTGCATAATGTAATCTCATGACAGAGTTCAAGAAGCCACATAATGGTACTCCCACGCCAGAGTTTAAAAGCCTTCAGATAGGTCAGAAGATATTAACACCTTTTTTTTTTGGGTCAAAGTTTGACAATCAGAGAGTTTATTCTAGCCAATAGCTGGTATCCCACTGTTCAATTTAAAAATTAGCTCAATAGAGTAAATAATTGTAAGCAAAAGAGAGCAAATCTATTTATCCAAGATTAAATGAGTTCAATGATCAAAAGCTAAGACAAAAGGAGGCAATTTGAATAATCAAACATAAGAACCACATAATAAGTTGATGAGAGGAAAACAAGACCAACTAAGATATCACATGGAACAGAGCTTGGGTAAATCAAAATAAAACCACAGACCATGGCTAGTTTTTCCATGCTTTAGATGGTGAAGAGTTCTGACAGCTGCATTAAAAGATTACAGAACCATAGTCATTTGATTTGTGCCCAACCTACAAATCATGAGCAATACATGCTCCAATCATGTGGCCTAGGTTTTCTGCATGTTTCCTTCATAAAAATATGAATGTAGCAAAAATTTCCTCTGCATGTAACAAAAGGAAGCAAATGGTATATGCACTTTTTTATAACTAGAACAACTACAATAGTGCAAGATTTCATGGTGAATGGGATAGATTATAGGAATTCGCTTTTATAAAAGTTTCTTCTTACATTTATGCATTGAAGATGCAAAACGGTACTGGCATCGTAACACTAAATTCAACAATCCATTCATTGACAAATGTGAAACAAAGACCATGTAAAATGCATCTACATCAATTCAGAACAGAAAAATAGCATAATTTCAATAACAGGATATAAGGCTAAAGTAATCCAATATACAATCGCACTAGTATTTAAGAGATAGAAACTGGAGTTGAAATATTACCCAGCCAAATCTTTCAAACTCTTCCATAGGTCAGTATGTTCTGACTCTTCATTTTTCTCTGCAACAGCACTTGGTTGACTTTCTTCTGAACTTTTGGTGGCTGAAACAAAAATCGTATTCCCATTACCTTTTTTTGATAAGAAATAGAAGTAATATTCCAATAACATAGTCGAATTAAATCAACAGACTTATTTTGTACATTAGCAATGAAAATACTTCACCCAAACCAAGGAAAAAAGGGGACGTTACTTCCATTTTGACTTCAGTCCATATACAAAGGAATATAATGTCTTGTTATTCTTGAAAAAAGAGACATATGGAAACAGCAATTCATGCTACAAATGATTAAGAAATAATAGTACAGTTCATTCATAATCTTCTTTAATTGATAAAACAATTGCTTACTGGCTAGCTGAGTTTTGGGCCGAATTTGTGACCAGTTGCTGGTGGTTTTACTTAGATCAGAAAGTTCGCCAAGCAACTCACGCTCTTTGGCACTACAAAATATATAAAAAATCAATAGAATAAAAGAAAGGAAAACATTTCAATAATTCATAAATTTATAAGTATTAGCACATGATGGAATCAGTACTGACAAGGATAAAATTACTTCATTATTCTAAACTAATCATGAACTTGGAGACTGACTTCAACTAATGCACAATTAAGGCAATGACCAGGCTAAGGAATAGAGACAACAAAACTAATGCATAAACTGCAGAAAAAATGGGACAGTAAACCAAATTTAGATGTTTAAGGAAATATTATAACAGTTAAGCCATATTACAGCTATGATTAAAGAAGACATGGAGAATAATATTCATACCTTATACGATTTGGTATAGTAACTTTAACTGTAAATATGTGGTCACCACGGATAGAAGGTTTGTTCAGCTTAGGTGTGCCTTTCTTTGCCAGGACTAGCACATCTCCAGGTTGAGTGCCTGGTGGAATCTGTAGATCTGTAGTCCCTTCAACAGTCTTCACCTATATAAATTCAAAAGGACCACTGGAATGATAACAGGATAATTGCAAGAGATTAAGAATCCAAGTAATAGGGAGTAAATTTTACAGAAGTGCACAAAGTCCCGGGATTTATCTATCTTCCACGAAGGAGCTGAAGGAAATCTAACTTTCATACTCAAGTTTGAATTATAGGTGTTAAAATTAATGAATGACATCAAGTATACTGCCAGCCTTCCAAACTAACAATAAGGGTCCAATTCCTACTACCCACCACCAACGATAATTATATCGAACATATTTGAAACTTCTCAAGTTTCCAGACCCATTGAACTGTATTTCAATTATTACATTAACATATTTCTGAAATCCCCTACTGCAGCAAAAATGAAATCAATCTACTTTGATAAGATTGGCTGATTTAATATGTCTGAAGTAAGGCTGAATTCAAATCGAATATATTCAGATTTGTTTTTAAATTCAGTTTTGATAAATCCGAAATGAACTATACGAACGCAAACACGAATATAAATCCGAACAATAATTTTAAAAATCAGTGAATACGAACCCAAACACGAATATGAATCAAAACAGTAATTTTAAAAATCAACGAACATGAAGCCGAACCTGAACTATACGAACCAAACACAAACATGAATCCGAACTTAAATTAAAAAATTTTAATTATATTTTATTAATTATTTATATTAATTATAATTTTTAATAAATATAAATACGATTATACGAACCGAATACGAATACAAATTGAATTATACAAACCGAATATGAATGCGAACTTTACTATTAAAATATTCGACGAACACGAACCAAAACCTGAACTCGAACAGTATGAACGAATTTAAAAATGAACATATGTCTGTTCATATTTAGTTCGACTCAAATTCAGTCCTAGTCTAAAGTCAACTAAATGCAACAATAAGTGATTGATGAGATAGTTTGAACAGATTATTAAGTTTAAACATAGGGTTATGTATCATTTTTTGAATGTAAATAGTGATTACAAAAGCTTAAACTCGAATAGGGTTCGTGGGTTTCTCTTGCGGCCTTCTTGAGTTCTATCTTTACTAGAGTCTAGACAAGCTCTCAAGAGGGTCCGTTGTTGGGGGCTGTGTGTTGTGATCCTAGCTTTCGGTTGTCGATGATTTCTTTTATTTTGCTTAGATTGTCTCGGACTTATCCGTTGTTTTTTTGTTTTATAAATTCTTTATTTAAAAAAAAAAAATTAGAAATTGCAGTAAATGATTTGTATTTTTTAAACATATAAGTATCACTTACAAACTCTGAAGAGTCGAAGACTTTAGCCTTAATAAATTTTATATTACTGACTTTATGAAAATAAAATGTCACCTTAAAAACAGTTCCCAGTATGGCATCAACATAGCTGACTGATATCGTTGAGCAAAGATCTATACCATCTCTTTGGATACCCGGAATCTCTTCAACACCAAGATACACATAAAGATCTCCCGGAGGACCCCTGCATAACCAGTAAATCAGAATGACATCTTCAGTACATAGTAGATGCATGCAGACTGCAATAATTAAACTTTCAGATATCACAAATCCCAAATCTATATGCATGTGGCCGTCATACACTTACAAATTTCATACCAATGATGCATTATAAGTGGGTGATTATTTTATAAACATAAATAAATTCTATTAATTTATACTTACAAATTGAGATGTTATTGTGTGATTAAATGATATAATTATTTTTTTTATTTTAAAATTACTTAATCACATATTATCATATCAGATTATATGAATAAGTTATTAAGGTTTGTTTCTACATAAAAAAATCAATCAAAAAAATTTTAAGTCCAAAACATAAAAAAATTGTAAAAAAAAAAATAGTTTCACTTGAAGACAACGTATTGTTGATAAAGCAGGTCTGTCATAGTCACTCACTAAGTATCAACAGCCAAATTGCCAAAAAAAAAAAAAAAGTATCGACAGCCAAAATCAACCTGGCATTGGTCAGAAAAGCAACAGCTGAATATCTACATATAAAACACAAAAGGACAAGGTAAGATTAAAGATACTAACAGCTAAAGTAGAGTACATACCCCCTTTGTCCAGCATCACCCTCCCTACCAACCCTGAGAATGCTACCTGTGCTAACTCCAGGGGGTACTTTGACTTTAATATTCTTCTTTATACGTATACGTCCTTCACCAGAGCATTTTGGACAGTATTCTGAAATGACTTCACCATTCCCACCACAATTTGAACACACAGAAATCTAACAGTTCAAATAGATGGCTATGCTAAGAACAAACCATAATAAACAGAAAGCTGAAGGTAGACAAAGTATCTGATAGTGATGGAAACAAAGTAATATATAAATGATACCATACACAAACATGTAAAACTTGCCATAACTTACTCAGAATTCTACAATATCTAAAACCTGTTATCCGTTAGTGATAAATGCTAATCTTACACCAACTCAACCATGATAGACCTGGAGGACAGTTTCTTTTCCATAGTCCATTATTTTTCCCCCCATAAAATATATCTTTAAAAGAACAATATCATGCCAGGATAGCGAAACACACCATCAATATCAAGGAAACCATCTCAAATAGCATTCTCATATTAGCTGAATGACCTCAAGACAACTGCATTTTCTGACACCTTAATTAAACAGAAGGTACAAATGATGAAAGGGTAGCATTATTTGAAAAACCAACTCAAGTCAAAAATGATTTTCTTCAATGTAATATCAACCCAAATAGAATGTCCAGCAAGCAAGAATCCAAAAGTTTAAAGAGGAAAAAGTAGCTCACATACCCGAGAAAATAAGCCAAATGGTGTTTGCTCAGTTCTCATAACTTGACCCCTGCCACCACAAGTTGCACATATCCTCGTCTTGAAACCAATCGTTCCACCAGTACCAATACAAACTTCACATGTTTCCAAGTGAGAAAGCTCAAATTCTTTTTCAGCTCCAAATATAGACTCAGAGAATTCCAGTGTAATGTCATATCTGAAATGAAGAGTATCAAGTCATATATAAGTATCCAAAAGATCTAAAAATAATGCCAGTATCAAATTTCAGAACTATTCAACATGATGAATATTTTCACCTTCGGTAAATATAAATTGGAAACAATAACTATAATCACCTTATGTCTTCACCTTTGGTAACAGTACTACGTTTTCTGAATCCAGTTTGGTCCATCCCAGGAAAACCACCCATACTTGGCCCAAAGAATATCTCAAAAAGATTAAAAGGGTGAGTCTGTGGGAGGGAAAAGAAGAAGCAAGTAAATTCAACATCCAAGCCATGTGATAAATTGTAAGTGCCACCAAGAAAAGTAACATCAATGCTCATAAAACTTAGGTCGATCAAACATTTTTTGTACACTAACAAGAGAAAAAGCTGTCCCTCCTTTCACATTTGCAAGTTCTGAACTTCAGAGAAAAATATCAGATCTCCCAAAATCATGCAAAAAATGTCATTTCAACTGTTAACTATTTTATCATTACCAGCACACTACGCGTCTTGATCGAGAACAAGATTTTCAGAAGAAAATAACCAACAAAACACACACACACACACAAAAAGAGGAGTGTATTTAGCAACAAGCAAACTTAAGTGTAAAATGATAGTATGACTATAAACACACTACATATATGTATGACTGTTCAACAGCTAAACATAAGGCAGAGCAATATAACTTCACCCAGGGAATTCCTTGAACACAAAAATAAATATGAAATACAGCTCCAACATATAAAAACAGTACAATATGAAACAAAATATGGCATCAGGCAATCTCTGGAAATAAAGTGTGCCATGAAAGTCATATAAGTAGCAAACTCTTCATAAATAAGCTTCATTTATCCTATGTCACCTGATGGTGTCATAGATGAACAAGATACTTTACTTATATTCAATGATAAAGCACCTTCTCTCCACTTTGCTAGATAGAAGAATGAATATGCAAGTACAAACAGTACCGTATAAGAACTTGATGCTCCACCTACTGTATTTTTTACTCCAGCTTCACCATATTGATCGTACCGAGCCCTCTTTTTATCATCTGTTAGCACCTGACAGTGTTGTACTTATATTTAAAGCGAAAACTTGAAAGAAATTATACACTCCAGGAAGTATCAAAAATAAGTTTCATAAGGCTTCAAACAGTTTACACGCATTTCACCTGACCATGTTGTACACCAGAATTCAAAAGACAATACATCAAAAGCATTTTATCGTCAATCCAAAACCTAGTCATCAGGATTGCTCATCTAGCCAAATTTGACGAGGAGATACTTCAGCATGGTCCCACAGAACAAAGTATAAATTTCAATAACTTTCCAAATTAATAATAATTGTTGAAGAGTGATACTAAATAAACACCAAAAACCTACTAAAAAACCTCCACTTAATTTAAAATTTGAATAAGATTGTAATAGAAAATGATAGAGGTAATGTGGTGGGGTAAATTAAGATTGTTCTTCATCCATGGTTCTTATTGCCAGTGAAGAGATCTTGCAGGTTATTATCTGTTTTCTGTGCATAAAATAAGTCCACCAAACAGATTAATTGGTTCATATTCAAGCAGTTTTATTAGAAATTTTAATGCTGCTAACGCTGAAAAATAATGACTTATTTAATTATGTATCAGTCAAGTGGAAATTTCTTTGTTTTGCAAGGAACTATGAAGTATGAACATAATAGCAGCATATTACGAAATGGACAGCAAAAATCAAACAGATCAAAAAACCTGCACATTAGAGGTGTCATCACAGAATAAAAAAAAGTTTTCCAGATATAAAATTCAAATAATTTCCATCCAACATTAGTAATAAAATCTAGAGTCTTTACAGTGTATTGAGTAATAAGAACCCTGGTGTTGTGCAGCAAGTAGCTATTAAGAATCTGAATTAATTATTTTTAATGACATTTTTATCCACAACCTAAAGAGGACTAGGGGTTGTTTAGGAAATGAGAAGGGTTCCATTTATGTCACTTTTGTTAAAGCTATATTCCATACTATTGCATGTTTGCATTAGCATTGAAGAGGAGTCATACTAATCGATACTTATACTTGAATCCTAACACCGGCAAGAAGAAGAAAAGAACTTGAATTAACTCAAAACTGAAGAATCATAAAAATAGCATTATATATCAACAAAGGACATTATAGGACTTTTGATTAAACTATTCTAGAGACTCAGGTCAGCAGCTAGGTTTCAACTTCTGGAAACCTGAATTCCAAGTAACTAACAAATTCATTTTCTAAAGCCCAAAAGTCCAGTATCATGTTTCATTTGCAATGCTAAATATTAAATATAGGCTGATTTCAAGCCAAGTTTCCAATTATTATTTGATGAACATACAGCCACAAGAGTTGAATCCTAAACTAAAATTTTTGAGAAAGGAAAAAGAGAAAAAGACTGGTGAAGGAGGATGAAGAAGATAAGAAGCATACTCAAATCTAAGCCAAAGAAAGTTCTCAACAAAAAACTTGCAGAAACAGTCCATAGACAGTACAAAAGCCATCCTCCTTGACATGAATAATTAGAACCAACCGCCTAAACCATACATCTCCTTACATCACAAAGATTCCACAATTACTTTGTTTAAAAAATTTCTAGCAAAACATTGATTTGAAATTCTTATACTTACCTCATAGGCAGCAATAATCTCTTTAAATTTCTCTGTAGCTCCAGGTGCCTTGTTGACATCAGGGTGGTACTTGTAATTCACATAAAGAGAAAGAAGTTAGGATAATGAGGAAAAAACTGAAATAAATTGTGCTGCCAATTTGATTGATATTAAAAGATTTTTGTCAATATCAAGTGAGAACCACAAATCTGTTCCTCTAAGAAAGTATGTCAAGGAAGGGAACAATTTGAACCAGAATTATGGCAGATTATATAAGGCAAAACAGCACAAGATAGACCACACTATCAATCTTGTCTAAGCCTAGATATGAGCTGAGCTGAGTCTGAACATGGGCTGGCTCAAGTTCAGCTCGAATGAATAATAGGATGACTCAAGTTCAACTCGAATGGATAATGGGACGGCTCAAGCTTGGCTTAAGTTTGTCAAGTTGTATTAATTCTATTGAAGGGATGCTTGAGCTTAGCCTGGCAGAGAAGTTTGAAGCTTTACTTGTATCCATTGCTTGAGTTTCGGCACTTGAAATGATATCATTTTTTCATTTTCGTAATTAAAAAAACCGACGTTGTTTTAAATGTCAAAATGATGTTGTTTTTATAATAATCAAAACGACGTCGTTTTGACAATTGTTTGTAGCCAAGCTGAACTAATTTGAATCGAATGATTGGCTCCCAAGCTAGACCGAGTTAAATACCCAATAGCTTGAGTTCGGCTCAATTACTAGTTGAGCTAGAATTTTGGCTCGAGCTCAGCTCAAGCTCGATCCATACGAACTTGTGCTGAGCTCAAAGAGGCCAAGGTGGCATTCAAGCTTGGGCCAACTTGGCTGGGGTACAGCCCTAATCTTGACTTCATGATACATAAAGTTCAGGATACATTCATCTAATTGCAAAATAATATTCTTGCATATAAGAGTACCCTTCAGAAAAATTAAGTGCCCTCAATAATCACAAGCAAATAAGGTGCACGAACACCCATAGTCAATGTACAATGTTCAACTACCTATCAGCACAAATGAAAATTTTGAGGAACCAAGATACACAATACTAATAAAAAATCTTTCCATTTTCCTGAGAAAAGAAAGAAGATTTAACACAGTTTTAGCACCCAATTTCTTAAAAACCACAGACAGAAACACCATTATTATTCAGTTTCACACTGTTCCTATAAAAAGCCATCAACATGGAGAATGCCAAACGCTTCAGTTTGCAAAACTGCAAAACAAGGTCGTTAGTTAATCCAATTAATCAAATAAAGTTCCACCAAAGCACAACTTATGCGATGCAAAATCCTGAAGCTTTCCTATGACGACTAAAGCTTCATAAGAATGAAACAATAAAGACAGACAACCAAACAAAGGATGATCACCTTATTGTCAAGTTGAGTTTGATCCAAGAAGGACGGTAAAAACAAAATGAACACATAAAGCATATAGATGCATAACAATAGTTTTAGGATCAATTACAAGGCCACTTGACCTTTATCTTATCTTTTCTTAAAATACTCACTGACAGTTCCATTTGCATTTTTTCTTTCTGTCTGGTTACTAAGAAACCACTCAAACAACAACAAACAAATACTTGAAAAATCACAATTTTCATTTAGAATGCAATAAACACTTCACATTCTCTTCTCTTATCTACTATAACCTTTCTAAAACTTCATCTCTTTTCATTCCCTTATCCTAATTTTCTTAGCAACAAAACGTATCACCAATGAGGAAGATCCAAAAAATACATATACACTAAATGTATCGCATTTCTTTCAAAACCCCACTTAAAATTTTCCTTTTCCTCCCATTTTTGGGCAACCAGACAAACCACCTAATAAGAAAAAAAAAAAAAACAAAGCAATTCAATTATGTACCTGACGAGCTAGTTTCCGATAAGCCGCTTTAATTTCTGTGCTACTGGCAGACTTGGCAACCCCCAGAGTGGCATAGTGATCACCAGAAGCAGCCACCACAAATTGGCCAGAACGGGGCACAGAGCCCCTTGGATTATTGAATTTCGAACCACCAAATGGAAACAAGGAAGAAGAAGAAGAAGAAGACGAAGAAGAAGCAGAAGAAGAAGAAGTTAAAGCAACCGATGCAAAATTTTTGTGGGACCCACCATCGAAAAAACACGAACAAGAACAAGCCGAGTGGTTAGAATGAGAGAAGTTGAGAGAGGAAGAAGAAGGGTAAAGTGAAAGAGTGGTAGTAGCAGTAGCCATTTGAAATGAAAGCAGCTTAATTAAAGTGTTTGCTGAATTGTCCAAAAGAAAAAATGTTTGGCTTTGGTCATAACGCTTAGAGAAAGACAGAAGAAGAAGAAAGTGGCAAGTTCATGTTGTTGGGTTTTAAATGGATGGGGAAGAGGATTTATGCTCTTTCTGAAGGCATGGATGGACGCTGGGTGAAACAAATCCATCCTTGATTTGGGGTGATCACTTCACAATTTTGAATGATAATAAACACTTATCAAAACAATATAATACGTAAACGATTTTAAAACTTGAGTTTAGTTGAATTGTGTTCAAATTCAATTCAATTAATAAAAAATAAAATTTCAGCTTAAGCTTGAGAGATAAATTCAAATTCAAATTCAAACGAGTCAAACTTCTTAACAAACTTTTTAATAAGCTTTTTGACGAGTTTTCAAGTCATTAACGAATTTTTTAACGAGTTTTTTTGATATAAAACATCAAAATAATATTATTTTGATACATATTAGTCAAAATAATATTGTTTCAATTGATTTTAATCAAATTTTTTTAAACTTATGAATTTCACAAATCGAATATCTTTTGAGCACGTATTTGAATTTGAATATGTTAAAATCGTGAATTCATATTCAAATTTGTTTAAATCAAATTTATTTAAATTGAAATCAAACTCAAACTTAAACAAATTTAATTCGATTCTAATCATAAATACTAATACAAAATTTTGTTATTCTTAAAAAATCACTTTATATGATTTGTAAACCAGGAAAGTACGTTAAAGAAAAGGTTAAATCCAAATTTAAAACAAAAATTGTTGTCTTTGATAAAACATAAATTATATGTACATATATTGTATATATATGTATGTATGTATGTATAACAAATAATAAGGTATATATGAATTCGGGGAGTGGAGACACTATTCTTCTTTTAAATACTGAACCCTAAGATGATGATCTCTTCAATTAAATCTTGTAAAAATCTTCTTCACTAAATGAATATTACGAAATTCAGACATTTATAGGAACTTGAATGGATCGCCATAAATGTTAAATGATTTTATTCAGCTCGTATGAACATTATGGGCTATTTTATGAACAAATATTAATTCTTATATTATATAACGCAGCTCAAATTAATATTAAAAGATTTTTGTCTTCCATCTTTCTAATATCGATTCTGGGCACCTGGGAAAATTAGCCGAAGTGGCTTCAACACATCATAAACATCTAAATAAAAGGAATGAGAAGATTAAAAAAAATAAATTAATTAAAGCAAAAAGAAGCAGCTTACCATGAATTCTCCCAAATTGGCATTTCATATAGAATAAATGTACGTGCAAGAAGGCAAAATTGCAGGATGTTGGGGGGAGTTTACCATCAAACTCTTTCTGACGTTCATGTTGAATAGCCATAGCACGTTTGAGTACAGAATTCTCTCTGATCAATATTTCAATTCGTTCCTTCAGAATTATATTTTCCTGACAAATGAAAGATGATAACATAATAAGGGTATACAAATGCATATGCCACTATAGCACACAATACAGAACAGCCCCAAAGAAAAATCATTACAAGTGCCTTCACTGCTACAAAATGACATCTATGCTGAAGGCCAGAGCTTCAAAGACAGTATTTATCACGTATATTCCAGTTCAGATGTCACAGTATTCATGGATTTCACCAACTCGATCTCCAGGAGACCCAATGAAACTTTACTATCAACCCCAATCAGAAAAAAAAAAAATGAAAGTCATTTAGATAAATTAAGAAACAGATACCAACCTTCTGAAAACATTGAGCTGCCTCATCAGCAGTATGTGTCATGATGGATTTCTCCAAAATCTCCAGCACTCTTGAGGCATGGGTTCTGGCATCATCCATATTCGTAGCACTCATCATTCTGCACCATCAACTGGAAGATTGTTTGGCACTGATGGAGAGCCTGAGGCAGCAGCATTTTCAGCCATTGCAATATTACCTGACAATTTTGAAAAATGATGTAAGTCCCTTTTTTTCTCCTTGTGACATCAATGACTGCAAAAATCAGATTTAAGACGACACACAAAAGAATCATCTGACATCAATGACTACAGCACTGTGGTTAGATTTACAAAATTGGGACACCAAAAGAAGACTGCGTTTAATTAAAGGATCACACAAGACATTATGAAGAGTAATGGTAGATTTAGGAGTTGCTATTTAAGTGGAACTCGTGTGGGTTATAGGAACAGTATTAGCATCTCCACAATTATGTCTTCATTCCCAATATATTCTGAATGAACTGAAAGGTTTTGAAGATCCGTTGTGATATGATGTGAGTCTCTGGAATGAAGATCGTATTGGAAGACAAATGAAGATGGGTGTTCCTTGCTACACTCGAGCAATTATTCTTGCTCCCGGTAGGACTCCTCCAGCAATCTTTTGTAGAATGCGAGTTATCCGTCCTATACCTATGATTATTTTGAAGAATGTTATTATTTTTCGATTGATGTAAATTCTTTTGTCAAACCTGTTCATAGATAATAGTGATTCTTTTCATGTTCATATGTTTCTTTTGATAATCTGAATCTGCCTGTCTGGAAATAATATTGCTTATCCATTTTAACCCCATATTGAGCTACGGCATTTCAAAGTTTGGTCAATGACTGTGGCACAACTTCACACAAGGCAACGACTGTGGCATAAAGACACAGAATTTTGCATTTACACCCAAGGCAATCTGCCATCGTGGATCCATGTATGTTACACAACTATTTCTCAACTTCACACAAGGCAATGACTGGCATAAAGAACTGCAGAATCTGCCTGTCTGTGTCTTCACACAAGGCAATGACTATGACACTTACATCCAACTATTTCTCATTTTGAAGCTAATCTTAGTGGATCCATGTATGTTATTGTCACATAGAAAGTCGCTCCCAATTAAACTGCACATTTTGCGAAGAAAAGCTATAAGAGAACCAAGGCATTGTACCATTTCTAGAATTGTAAGAATTATTATTTATGTGCCTGAGGATAACCAGATATACAGCAAAATTTATCTACTGATGGATTACACAGAAAAAAAGAATCACTAAGGACTTTCTCTAATACATGATTTTTAAGAGCAAGTTAAAACTCGTGTCACTGTTCCTCCATGTTATGGACTTGGTTTACTGTCGTGGTTCAATAAGCATGTACAAGGGCGTTCCATTTAGCCTGTTTTGTCCCTGCAAAAATGCAATCATTTGAGTAAGTTGCACGATGAGACACTGTTAATGAAGACCATTGATGAAATCAAAACCAAACATTAGTCAGGGCATATAGTACAGCATCAGCATTATGGTGCCTACATACTTTGAAGAACAGAGACGTTGAAAAACAGTTAACTACCACAAGTCAAATGATATTCAAGAATGATACTAGACAAACTAGAAAAGAGGAAACAGAAAATTAGAGCAAAATATATACATGATTAGCCGCACATACTAAGTGACCAATTTAGAAATCCTCAAATATACAGAGACACTTAATTGCCAGGCAAAACCTGGTCACGCAGCCAGTTGGGAAGCAACATGAAGACAACAAACGGGGAATTGAAATCAGTTATGCGATTTAGTAGATGAGAAGAAATACATATTAAAATTGAGTAATCATTACCTGATTCTCAGGCAACCCGATAACGCATGCACATTCAACTACTTCAGCTCCAATACGTTCTAATGAACAGCAATTGCGATTTTCAAAATTTTCTGCTATGAGGCCAAAGAAAGTATTATAATGAAACATGAAATGGAACTAATATGTACCTTTAGGCCTCACCTAATAATCTTATTGCTGCACAAAGGGTACCACCTGTAGCCACCAAATCATCAATGACTACAACACGTTCACCAGTTTGAACAGCCCCAACATGCATCTCTAAACAATCTGTTCCATATTCCAGTGTGTATGCTTCGGAGATGACTTCTCCTGCAGAAGATTTCATTCTATTCAAATAGAAGGTTCACTTAGAAACAAAATAATACAGTTTCTCAAAGACATTAATAGTTTTTGTCTCTATGATCTTATAATCCTTTTCCACAACTAATAATAGCAGGGAAATTCTAGAGTTTATTCTCATCCCTAAAGTAATGCAAACACTGCTTAACCAATTAATCAAGACAGACCAGATAAATTTTACTCTAAACTAGTACCAGTGCCCACATAGAACAGCATACCTGGCAACTTTCGAGGTTTACGTAGAGGAACAAATTTAGCACCGATAGCCAAGGCAATTGGAGGGCCAAACACAAATCCTCTAGCCTCTACTCCTGGAATGTAATTTGATTTTTTGAGCAGGCACAACAAACAATGAAATAGATCAAGGAAAGTAAATGTTTCATTCCCCATGTTCAGAAATATTGCAAACAATTGTTGTGAGTGATATGCATAGGCCAAAGGACTTGTTCTCACCCATAGTTTGAAGCGGAGGGGTGGGGAACGAAGTGCCATCTCCCATCCTTGAAAGTAGCTTTTATAATTTTTATACTAAAATTATTAAATTATCCGTTTAAAAATTAAAAATTTATAATAAAATTATAAAATAATTTTTAAATATAAATATTTTTAAAAAATATTTAAAAAATTTAAAAAAAATTTAAAATTTAAATAAAATACAACAGTCGTCTGTATTTAGTTTCCGACCATTTGATTTCAGAGGAGGTCAAATTTGGCCATTTTCACCAGAAAGAAAGGTTGAAAACGGCCGATAGGACCAACTAAACAATGTGCCAAATAAAAAATCTAAAATGTATCACTTCTTCTGAGGAAGATCCCATTTAAATATAGTAAAATAAAATACTTCAACGCATGCTTTTCATTCTAACCAGACGGCAACAGACAAAAAAAAAAAAGAGAGGAAGAAAGAGCCTAAAACTCCTCTGAATCTTCATTTTTTAAATATCCATCTCATCCACTAAGTTACAAAATATCAACTTTGTGATGATAAAAACAGGAGAACAAGCACAAACAAGAAATATATTAATTTCTCCACCTTAAATTAGATCCACAGAAAGTGCCAACCTAAAGCAAACACTAATCACCAATCTCCACAACAAATAACACTGTCTGTGTGCTTGAAATTCTTGAGTTTTATAAGCACAAAAATGAGAGAAACACAAAGAATGGGAGAGTACCCGCCACCACATCGATGCCCATATTTCTATAACGATCAACAAAGATATCCACAGCGTGCTTAAACGCCTTGTGATCAAGTAACAACGTAGTTATATCTTGAAACATGATTCCTACCAAAACCAGCAAAAAAAAAAAACAAAACAAAACTTCAGCTTCCAAAAAAAGAAAAACAAGGACACAAACATGCAAGTTTCAAAACGAATAAAGAAAGAAAATGCTGTTTACAGACCTGGTTTTGGGAAGTGAGGAACGACTCTAATGGCTTCTTTAATGGCCTTCAATCGTGGGTCTCCTTGCAACCCATTTTCACCTGCAAACATCTCTTTGCTTTCAGAGGTTTTTGAGCTCTTTCTCCCTCCGACACGAACCCGTTTTGAGGGCTTTTTCAGACAAGGACAGAGGAACAGACGGAAACTCAAAAGGAACATCATCGATAACACTGAAGGGAACAAGAACATTAACAATGCACTTTTTTTTTTTTTTGGGGGTTGGCTGGCTTAAAAGCTCCTCTACAGATTGTTATTTATTTATAGACTTTTTAATAAATTAAGAAAATTTTGTTTAAAACTTTGAGTAAAAAAGACCCCAGTCATGAGTGCATGAAAAAGGGCACAAAAAAAAAATTATTTATTTATTTATTTATTTAATGGAGAAAAGTGGTGAAAAGAAAATCCTAAGTTACAGTTGATTGAATAATGATGATAAAATAAAATAAATAGGTTCTTTCTATTTAATTAATGGGTTTGTTAATTATTATAATTTTTTATTGCCACATATTCAAATTCTTTTTTATCATTACTAGAAAATAATTTTGAGAAAATTAAGATACAGATAAACGAGATTGTGGCATGAGAAAATACTGTTTATTTGAAAAAAAATAAGTATAAAATGATTGATTTTGATGGTCTAATAATTTAGATTAGCACGCTTAATCACTGTTTATTGGATGTTAATGTCCTAACATATGTTTCTTTATTAAGAAAGAGATACTTTAATAATATAAGATCTCAAATTATCCTTTTTAAGAAAGTTGTATTATATAGTGATACTTTACTTTTAGACCCCATTTATGTCATGTGTTTAGAATGGCCCTTGAATGTGAACAAAAATGTATAATGTGACAAAAGATAAAACTATTTTAAAAACTTATATCTAAAACTTAAATAAAAAATTTTAAATTCTAAACATAAAAAAAATTATGTATTAAAATTATTTATTATCATTAAAAAGTTATTAAAATAATTATTATTTAAGATCACATATGTTTTTTAGTTTATTGTAACAAAAGAACAGCTAAATTAAGAATAAAAATAAAAAATTTTTATTTTTAAAATGTATTTAGATTATTAAAAGAATTTTAAATATGAAAATGGAAAAGAAAGTGGTAGTATATTAAAAAAAAAAGAGAATGATAACTGGTTGTACTTTTATATTATATGTGAATAGCAGGAGAGCAAAGCTCGAAGGCTCGTGCGCCGTATATTGGGAGGGCCCATGAAAGCAACGTGCGGATCACTGTTCATGTGCACGCGTGAGTAGCGTTGAGCGCGATCATCATTCGATCATAAATTTGGTTAATGAGATGAGATAAGAGTAGGGCCCCCAGGCCCAGCTCTAACATCTCCAGCCTTTAAATTATTACAGGGTAGAGGGTCCTGAGAAATGTTTGTGATGCGGAATTTCTTTTTGCACTTTTATTACAACCTTTTGATCAGATCTTGTTGGAGGGCTCCACAATGATTGGATGACACCTAAGCTTATTTATATTCACAAATTCTCGGTATTATTATTATTATTATTATTATTATTTTTTATGATCATGACAACATGTTATAAATCATAATTACCTCTATGAAAATGTCCCTTCTCACTTTTATTTATGAGAATTATCTAAAATTTCTTTTTTATTTTGTTAATTAAATTATTAAACTATTTACTTAAAAAATTAAATAAATAAATAAAACTATAATCCAATCTCTCACTTACATCAATTTTCACTCTCATTTCAAATATTTCACATTTAAAATACAAGTACTATATGGTATTTTAATTATTTTAATATTTATAATTACGTTTGAATAAACGTTCTTTATTAATAATCATATCATAAATAGTATAATATATTTTTTAATTGATTAAATATTTAAAATGATTACGTGTTTAGATATATAATGAATGAAAATTACAATGCTAACACGAAGATTTTGAACCACTCGAGTTTTTCAAAGATAAAGTTTGAAAGATAATGCAATGTCAATCAAGGGTAATACTGTTTATATTGTATATTATAACTAATTCAATTATTATTTGTTATTTACTTTTAAATTAAAATTGGTAATTTGTACACGTTGCATTTTTTACTCTAAATCAATAATGCTTTAAAGTTATATTATTTGTTTTCAAATGTTTTTTTATCTTGTTTATTATTATTATAGGATTAATAAAAAGTCTAATAAAAAACCTTTTTACTATTATTATTGTCCGAGGATTAAAAAAAAAAAAAAAAAGAGGTTAAACAAAGACCCTTTTTTTTTAATTATATTATGAAAATTTATAGCAATTTCACATTGTTAGGCAAATGGGACATAATTTGCATGTGAAATTGCTTGCAAAAACAGTGGGACTTCACAAAGACGAAAATGCAAGAATGGGTTGTTGAGATTGGGCCAAACAGCCCCTGCCATGTCAAGAATCGACATCAAATCTCTATCTGCATGTGGGAAATTTGATCTTGATCAAATCATGATAAGATCCATAGAAATTTAGAGTGGTTAGGATCCTCCCCATTTGGCTTTTTTCAAAGTTTTCAATGTCATCAAATAACTAAATTATGAATTTTTGAGTTGTTATTGGGTCATTTCATTGACATTTTTGTGTACACAAAAATACCCAACATCAATTAGATTTTTGCTATCTTGCGAAGGAAAAAAGTCATCAAATACCAAAAAAATATGAAATTTGAGTTTGTTATATTAAGAAAGAAATCTTTTGAATGATTTTTTGGACCCATGGAAGATTCAGTGGCTCATGTTTTTCCAAATTGTTGCATGGAAATCATTATGTGAGGTTTGAGATTGAGATTGAGATTAATTAATGCTTCTTCTCAAAGCAAATCTTTTGACGTTTATAACCAAATTTCAACTATTTTGACCTTTGCTACACTTATTATTATAAAGAAAGTGCTTTTGAATATTTAAAAGCACTTTTATACTTGACAAGTAACTGTTAGAGATCTTAAAAATTCCTTTCGGTTGATTTTGTACCAGAGAAACAGAAAGGTACTTAAGAACAGTCTTAAAGCGTGGAGATTTCACCTTTTTTTTTCCATGCAATTCTTGCTGTTTCTGAAGCTTCTGACATTTTATACATTGTTAACTGTGTGTAGGCTCTTTAGATTAAATACTAGTTATTCTTGAATAGTTTCTCAGCAAGGACGTAAAATCTGATAAACACTTAGATGATAAACTCAGAGATTCTGTCATTTCTGTTCAGTTTCCTCTAATATCTCATGTCTGGCCCTCGCTGTGATTCTGTTTAGTTTCCTCAAATATCTCATGTTAGCCTTCACTTTGATGTATATGAAACTGCAGAAATGGGTGTGAATGTTTGAAGGTGAGAATTGCAGGAAACTAAATAGATTGACATTATTTGATGCTTTCTGTTTAGTTTCCTCCAACATCTCATCTCCACTATTCACATAGACAATCTACAATCCCAGAAGGAAAAATATATATAGTGAATGTCGTGAGTGAGAATTGGAGGAAAATAAACAGAAGGGTGAAAATATGAAACTGAAACCATCAGCTTCTAGCCTTTCTGTTTGGTTTTCTCCAATATCTCATCTCCTGCACTGAACTTTAAAATCCCAAATTTGATTTCATCAATAAAGGTTATTTCTTTTCTCAGTCCTTGAAATCTTTGCTAATTTATTTATTTTGAACCAACGGAAAATGCAAATTTGTTTTCATAAGTATCAGTGTCTTCTCTTAATCAGATTGTGAACCATAAAATTACAAGAATTTCGATTATTCTCTGGCCAAACTAGTTCTTTATCTAATTTTGGACTCTTAATCATTAACGCTAGTAAAAACTACAAATGAAAATGCACAAAACCATTCTTCAAAAACAAGGTAATCTTAAGTTTCTTAAACACATTGGTCAACATGGTATTTCCCAGAATTCAATGTGTAAACATATTTGTATAATTGCATAACCCATGACAGAGATGAAATTACACAATGGTATGTGAATACTGTGTGACAACAGAGTAAAATGTAAAAACGGTATGATGAACACTTACTATTCCTGGACAACTACTCAAACTTCTATCAGGAATTCTTGAGTATTTTTCTATTGATTAATTCTGGTCTGATAAGTGAGTCCTGAGATTTTTAGCTGATAGCTTAGATCCTGAGGCCTTAGGAGGCAGAGTTACCAGAACCTTTCGCAATTTCAACGGCTCAGCAACTTGGCGGATAGCATCTTGAGTTTCAGCAAATGCCACTAGGAACTTCGCTGCATCAGTTTGGCTCAAGACCTTCTTTACGGCCAACTCCAATGTCTTGTACCTGTCACAATTTTTAACATAGCAGTTAATAACATGAATTTTCAGTCATTATTACAATTAAAATTTTCTGTTAATGAGTGTCTTTATGTGTATATATATTGGGGCCTTGGACTGTCAAGAAAAGAAGTATATGATGTGACCAGTACACAATTCACTTATGCTAAATATATTTAATAGTCAATAACTGTCACATTTTAGGCGGTAACAGAAACTGTTAAAGGTTATCATACTTAATGACAATGAATACTGGACCTGAGTTGTTGTGCCTTAGTGATAACCCGCTCAATCTTCTTGAATTCCTCCTTAATGAAACCCAAGGCATAGCCACCTGATTGCTTCTTGTTCAACGAAGCAAAAGGGAGGTGGAGGATACACGTGGCTTGAATCTCAGACATTTCCTCATCAATTATTGCCTCCTCAATCCGTATCTCATGTATGACCTGTGACAAGAGCCGTTCTATCCCAACTGAGGTTGATTGGGAAGATGATGATGACAATAATGAGGATGAGGGGCAGATTATGGTGTGGATAAGGTCAAGAATGGAAGATGGCCTCCAATCACCTAGCCAGGATAGTGCAGCCAACTCATGAGGTGGAGTCCATCTTGGCATGAGGAGCTCAGATACATCCTTGACTTGGGATGGTATCATAACATGGTTGTAGTGGTAATGGAACATGTTCAATTGTTCTTCAATTAGCTCTTGAAGTTCCCACCTTGAATTCAGCTGTTTCTCTAACCTAGCTGCTCTTGTCTTCTGCTCTTGCCTCCATAGATCATATTTCTCACAGAAAATTTCTTCACCTGAAAGATGTTTACTGCCAGCTTGAAATATGGCTCAAAGAATTTGCATATAAAAAAAAAAAGAAAAAAAGAGTACAAAACAACTCCGGTGATGCAACATGTACATTTATAATATGGTGATTTTACCATATAATATTAAAGCATGCATTTGTATTTGATGAAAGGCACATACATACGTATGGACCTCAATACACCAGTCTGTTGGTTGCCATGGAATAGGCCTCAAAATGCAGTCTGATTCTTTGAAAGGAAGAGTACTTGTCAAGATCCACCAGTGCACAACTATCAACCAACTTGCTAGAGGAATTTGAACAATTTTTCACAAAATATTATGATTATTGAAAGCAATACACTGATATCATATCAACTTCATAACAAAGACAGACTGTATTTTACTTCATACAAAAACTTTGAAAAGACTATAATCAACTTCGTAATGTCATATAGTTCATTCCATAATAATTCAAAGATACTGCTTTCAGGTTGTCTACAAAAATTCCGTTTCACTAAAAGAAAATGATAATGCCCACCAATAAAGGGCAATGTTTTCCAATGTTGCTGAAGAGTTACACCATACAACTTTTACTCTGTTTAACTTGAACTTCTAATTTTTCAAGGCAATTACTTGATTTTTCACTTGGTAATATAAACATTTTATTCTCTTGTACAAAGAGAAGAAAATTCTAGTCTTTTACCTCTTTTGATTGCTGCATACTTTTGAAGCGTCATGCACTGAACTTTCTTAAACAGATCATTAATCTCGCCGCCACCTTCTCTTTTTATGCCTTTCTTCGTCATTTCTTCTTCCCTTTCTGGGTCCTCCAAGTTACTTTCTCCAAAATAATTCCTAAAAAGTTTCCTTTCCATCAGCAAAAGAATCCATAAAATTGTAGTTTTCAACAATGACACAAGTAAAACCACAAGTCTAGATCCACATTGTCGCAAATATCCACTCTTTCCTTTCTTTACCTTAAGAAGAGTTCGTAAATATCATCTCGGTGGTAAAAGAAATGAAAACTCCGGCATTTCTCGTATTTTAGAATGTTAGCATATACTGTATTCTTAAAGCCATTCTTGAGGTTCCCATAGTTTCTTAGCAACCGATCAAATGTTAACGCTTTCACAAATACTTTAAATCTTGTTATTGGACTCTATCCGATAAACCTATACCTCTGATTAACTGATTTAAATTAAACAGTATCTTTCTTATTTTCCCACTGAGTTAAATTTAGTATTGCACGTCAGGACTTTACCACTGTTTTCACAATCTTAATTAACCTAAAGTTGCATTTCTGTAATTTTCTCTTCTTTCTCGCTGTAATTTTCTTGACAATCGTTCATTTTCACATTCGTTGCTCTCAAAGAAGAAAAAAGATTAAAACTTTCAGATACTGAGAACCAAACCAAAGAAAATTCAGAGCTCTCACCAAAAAAAAAGAAAAAAACATGGGTTCTTCAGAAAGGATGGGTTTAGTTGTAATTTCCTGTTTTTTCTCGAGAAACGAACACAATAGATGAACGTATTGCATGCATACATCATACATGTTAATTATTATAATAAAGAAAAAAAAAAAGGAACTTACGAGAGAGATCGACGCATATTTGCGTTCATTGATTTTGTTCTTCACTCTTTTGGGAATTGTATCTCTGTTTTCAGTTTTATTGAAACTGAAGTGCAAAGGGAAGTTAACTTTTTAAGAAACTCATTTACCAGTCACTTTGTTTTTATTTACTTTTTTTTTTTCCTATTCGATGTCAATGCAAATACCCCTCTATGAGTAGTAAAAGATACAATGGTCTTTATCCAATTATTAAATTAAAAATAAGATTTTCGTCGTTCTCTGTCCCCCCTCTCTTTTTTTTCTTCTCTCTCTCTCTTTCATTTCCCTCCTCCTCCTAGCGGACAAATTCACCCACCATGACTACCCGACGCCAGAGCTTCAATCACTGGCCATAAGTGCCGCTGTCAGAGCGTCGCGGTTAGACAGATCTGGGCGATGCTTAAGGCTGTCGCATCTGGTGTTTGGCCGCTGCCGCATGTGGCCATGCCATTAGTTGATGGATGTGCTTGGCTGGAATGGTCAATAACGAGAAAACTCCTGTGTTTTGATTCTCATTTGAGATTGTCTTGGAGAGTAATCGAGAGATTGTTGAGTTGTGTTGGGTTTATAGCTGGATAATGTTATGCAGAGGATACCATCAATTGCCAATTACATGTGAGGATTAACACGAGATAGAGTGAACCAAGAGTGTGGCTTTGGCAGGAAAATGTTTCGGCAAGGAACTGGCCTTAGTTGCCAAAGCCGACAATAGCATCTTATCAAGACCTATTACCGTTGTTAATTGTGCCAGGAAGGGAAAGGTTCTGTAGGCATCGGAAGAAAAGGAAAAGTTTGGTTACTAAGAAGGATGGCGTAAGATTTTGGTCACGAGAGAAGTTTCAATATAAGAAGCAAGACTTTCCATACATTAAAATGGAGTTATCGTTGACAATAACTCCAACAACTTGAAACATATTTCTATAATAAGAGATTGTTGGTGCCATGAGATTGTTGGTGACATTTGATTAAGATAGTAGTTGAGTGCATTATTAGGACCTAAATTATAGTTGCATTAAACAATTAGCACTATAGAAGACAAGATCGGCATTCAGCCATCGACCACACAGGAAATGATATGAAAGCATCTTTTAGTAAAAAGAACTTGGTGCTATTTGATGGAATTGGATACAGGAAAACTATAAGCAAATTGAACGAAAGATAAGTCATCAACTCAGGAATGCTATAAGGCTATGCATTATCCTTAGCGCTCCCAAACCCCAAAATCTCACCTGGTGAAAATGAAAAATTGATCAAACAAAAAAACTGCTTTCAGTGAACATCTAACATCCAATAAAGTGATAAACAGAGCCAAAAAAAATGAACAGTGAGCTAGTGCGAAGTTTCCTGACTCTGTATCTTTAATTATCAAAAAAAAAAGTTTCCTGACTCCTGAACCAAGTGAACAAAAGTTTTGCATTAGATAAATACTTGAATATGTAGCCTACTTGAAACAACTTCATGCATAATATTGTTTAAACAAAATGTAGCTGGAGGGCTTACCTTAGATTGTAGAGTTCAAGATGTATTGTTCAGACACTGACCAACTACATTCTGTAACCATGCCTAATTAGTGTCAAAGCTGTACCATCCTGCGGTGCAACACATCCTAAGCAATGTTGAGTGAATCTGGAAGGACGGCTCTTGCCTCCTGATGTCCTTCTTGAAACACCCCAGAATCTGGTGTGTGACAACAAACCTCTTAGGAAGTGAGCCAACTTGAACTCTGGTGCAGGTATTTCTTCCATATGTTCATAGTTATAGTAGTTGCTGTCTTCTTGATTTTCTAAATTGTCTTTATCAGCAAGATGAGTTTGTCTTGTCTCTTTCTGAGCACCTGATCTTGACGATGACCTTAAATTAAAAGCTATCAGTTCCACTTCTCAATAAGCACAACGAGAAAATGAATGAAAATTTCAAATAAATGTTAACAAGAAAATCAGGTGAGGGGTGTCGGCCTCACAGCTAACCATAATCTACTAGTTTGACTTTCTTCATTATCCACAAAAAAATTTCTGCTCAAGCTTTAGCTTCTCTAACATATAAACTGTTAAGAGCATTATGTACCTTATACCACGAGATACTCAACCATGATAATCTCAAACCAGAGGAACGAGCTATAAGAATGGAAGAGGGAAAAAGGTTAGAGCTATTTGCTTTGGATATCTTGACTAAGTTTATTATCTTGTATTTTCTTAAAAGCTTTTTAACTTGTCTAAGAAATTATTCCTAAAACAGGCTATGACATATACTATAGCGTAAAGACAAAGCTGCTTCTAATGATGAACAAGGATGGTTAACAATAGTCAAAAAACCAAATAGAGAATCTTACATTGAACGCTGGGTAGAAGCAACACTCTGGGTTCTAGACAGTTTTTTTGAATGTAAGTAGTTGATGGACATATGCCTAACAAATTGAAGCTGTAGATACCAAAACGAAAAAAATCAAAAAAACTTGTAAGCAGCTACTGAAAGGAAAAAAAAAAATTTAAATGATAGTACAGAAAACCTCCCAAAAAAATGCATGAAAACCCAAAAAACATAGCAAGAATGCAGATGTATAAACTTTCATTCACATTTGAAATCTTTCTAATGGGTGAAAGAATGTTTTCCATGTTCTCAGAATGCAGAGAGGAGATCAAAGAAATAGAAGTTGAAGACTCTACAAAGGAAAAGCCATTTGGCATTCAGGAACTTGGAGATATGACTGAGTAGTTGTTTATGCTGTATCAGAAGATTACCTTAAAAAGTATAGATTGGCAAACCAGAGTTTACGAAGTTAATGCCAAATAACTACTTACTAAAAGCTACAGAAAAGAATTTCACTTTATAGCATAAAAATCATGGCCTTAACTGCTGCTCCTAATGCAAGTGATGAATCGGAAACTCAAATTTGATTAAACAAATTTTAGAGCATGCAAAATCGCTTCTCTATCAAGGACCTCTGTCTCTGTTTCAACTAACTTTGAGCTTCTACTAATGCTAGAAATAATCCAGAGCTATAGCCTGTGATCAGATTTTCAGAATCAACCTTCTGTAACGGAAGAATATAACATTTTCAGTTAGGAGCTACCCATGGCAAATGGAGCTTTTAGTCTACCAGTGTTCCCCAACTAAAAGTATGATTTTGGAGTTCCAACAAACAGAAATCCCTATTCGTAGTGAAGATAGCTCATATTATAATCATCCAAGGGTACCTTCAAGAACGCAAATGCGTTATCATCTTGAAGTTATGACAATGTCTAATACCAAACTGCAAATAAACCATGATATGGTAGTAAAAAAGAACTCTAAGAATCCCTTAAAACATTAAAGAGCGAGACAAACCTGATCACCATCCTTGATTTGAAGGTCCCGAATGCGAACTTTGTCATTAACCAACTTTTGACCTTCATATGATAAGCAAAAGTGTCCCCAAACATGCATCCTGAGCTCATCAAATTAAAAATTAATTAAATAAATAAACTCAAATCATAAAAACCACATATATAATCTGAATTTAATCAATTAATCAAATTTTTACCATGAAATTTTTCCTTCGCTGTCTGATGTTGATGAAGCAAAAACTTCCTCTACGGCTTCTTTAAGCTTTGCCACTGTAACATTCCTCGCAACATGCACATCTGCAAACAAAATTTTCTGTCAAATCCGAACTTCAACGCTAAACACTCTGAAATTCTTCACTCTTTGACAAAAAATTTCACAGTTCTATTTGAATTAGCTCAATAACGACAAGTGTATACCAATTGTCCTTCTTTAGACAAGCATATTCCATTTCAGCTTGTGATTTTCAAAAAAGAATTTCCCAAGGATTCGTTGGGGAGAAGCCCAATCATATAGCCAAATTATCAAAACAGATGAAAGAACTTATACAAATAAAAATAAAAAAAATCCGTGAGGTTTTTGGAGAAGCATCTAATTGGTGCCTTTTTCCAAAAAGAAATTTCACATGATTTCATGAAAAAACAAAGCTTTTTAGAACAATCCTTTCAGAAAATGAAACAACGACAATAGAGGGAAAAAAAAGGAATTGCGAACCGAAGAAAGAACCGTCGAGCTTGAAAACAGAGAGCCTGAGCTGAGTTTGGGGAAGCCTCGTATACCTTAGATTCTGTCCAACACTACCTTCATAATCATCATTATAATCATGAAAACGAAGATCATCATGATCATCCTGCTCGCCTCCATGGCCGTAATTACGAGGGAGATCATGGTCACCTTCGTCCTTAACCGTCGCCGAAGCCACGCATCGTCTCTGTACCAAAACGCGCACCATCATTACAGAGTCTCTGTATTAGTTAAGACTTTCCTTTTTCCTTCTCGGAATTGTTTCTAAAAACAATTAGAATTGAAATTCACGCTGTTTGTTTTTGGAATTGACGAAAGAGAAAATTGTTGGGGGAATATAAGATTAGCTGACACACCCTCTGAGGCCCCTTGGCTTCTTTTCTTGTTTCGGGAAGAGACCGTTGTGAGCGCAATTTTATTTTTGTTATTTTTGGAGATATGGGCGGGATTTAACTTTAGGAGTTTTTCGCTCTACTCGCCTTTTCTCTACCCACACGTTCCACGCCAATGGCGGTAATACCCTATATAATATTTGAGAAAAAGGTCACAGAATTAACTTTTTTAAATTTAAATTATCTTGATATTATCAAAATAATTAATTAAATTAAACATTAAACCATTATAAGAATATATAGAAAATTTTGTGCAAATATAATCATATTTAATTCATGAATTGAAAAAAAAAAATTTTAATAAAATAATTAAAATTTCCGATTTTATATAAATTATTAAATGAATGCATTTTTAAGTTTGGTGTTGAGTTTTTCGGGTTTAAACATCGCAATTTATAAGTTTTGGACCATAATTTACGGTTTAAGATTCTCAATTCAAAATAAAATATGATTTTATCCCTATCACAAAAAATATCAATTTACTCATATAATTTTTTTAAAATTATTTTCCGTGTATTTTAAAAATCATTATTTTACCATTAATTTTAAAAAATTATATATTAATTTAATAGATGGAAATACTCCTGATGGGATGAATTATGTCTTCCCTATTAATTTTTCTTCTTTTTCTATTTTAATAACTTTTTTCACTAAAAATACTTGAAATCATGAATATCAACAAGGAAGTCTCCATGTTTTGTTTTTATTCAAATTTATAGTTTGATTATGTAATTTTTTTTTTATTAAAGTCTAATTGAGGAGAGTTGGAATTAATACGATGAATAATCTTAGAATATTAAAATTGTTTCAAGGCCAGAAACAAAGATAAATTTTATATCATCTCAGGTGTTTGGTTCAATTTGTATAATCTATTAAATTTTAATTAAATCAAACAAATATCTATAATATAATTAAGATAAAATATGTGAATCATAACCATAAGTCTTTTAAAAACGAATATTATCCTTCATATAATTAAGATAAAATACGTGTAAATTTTTTTTTAATTTTCAAAAATTTTAACGTGAATGAACATTTTGATAGTTTATATGATGACATTTAAAAACAAATATCTATATGATGACATTTTGATAACGTGAATCATAACAATAAGAAAAAATTTTTTTTTCAAATAGATGGAATAAGTTGTATGACAGATATGCTGCAAATTTAAAGATTTAATCAAATTTTATGTAGTTAAATGCACGTTCGGTGCCTTTAATATGAAAATATAAAAATTTAAATATTTCAATTATAAAAATAAAATAAAAAATTATTCAGGTCAATCAAAATATCTTGATCATTATTTTTTAATTAAAACAAAAAATTTAAATCATTCAATATTTAGTAGTGCCAGAGTTAGACCAACTTTTGAACAACAGAACGTAAATTTGTTCTCTTCGATAAGGAAATTGGAATATTCCCTTACTTAAATAGAAAAAATTAAAATTCAATCCAATCATTAAAAAAAACATGCAATAGGATTGGACTTACAACTGTTGTTACCTATTTAGGGGGGCACATTTTAGGGTCCAACTAGATCGGGCCCATTAGGCCCAAATATCTAAAGTCGGTCCACACCCTTACACCGTCATGTGTCCCCCCCAAGAATAAAAGCACAATAGCCTTGAGCGTCTCTTTTCTAAATTTCCACTTCACTCTCTCGACGCAAACTCCGGGAGGGAGGGAAGCGAAATCCCGGAACCCTAAACATTATTGTCAATTTAAAACCCAAATTCAGTCACAAGAAAAAACGCAACAAGTATATAAACTCGCTCGTGGGTTTTGTTTTGGGGGTTTTTAGGATTAATTTTCTTTTTGACATTGGATCTTAAACACCGGGTCGTCACTATCAGCCGCCATGTATAACAACAACAGCAACAACGGGGGCCCGATAGCCCCGCCGGGAACGAGTGGAGCTGTGCCCATCCCGCCCCCGTCGCAGCCGTCTTATACCGTGCTTACAACGACGCCGTCGCCTCAAGAAGCGGAAGCGAGGTTGGAGGAGAAAGCTAGAAAATGGATGCAACTTAACTCGAAGAGATATGGGGATAAGAGGAAGTTTGGGTTCGTTGAGGCCCAGAAAGAGGACATGCCTCCTGAGCACGTGAGGAAGATTATTAGGTCACTAGCTTTCTTCTTCTTCTTCTTCTTCATTTTTCTTTTAGTTGTAGTTTGAGATTTTTCTGGTGGCTTCTTCCAGTACGAAATGGGTTGTTTTGATTTTTCATTTATGAATTTATTATGTAATCATATTTGTTAATTCTTTTAATGTTCCTTGTCAGTGAATGTAGACTGTAGCCATGACAGATAACACGCTTTACTGAAAAAAAATCTAATTTCTCTCTCTAGTTTCCTCTGTCTGTCTATGTGTGTGTGTTTTTCATATATAGGTAAATATGAGTATTTGTCGTTTACTAACCTGTGAAGTCATTGTTCTGTGTGTGACTTGATCTCATTTAGAAAATTTGAAAATTGTTGTCCAAAAACTGACTGAGTTGCTGTTGAATTCTTTTGCCCAGCTGGGAAACCTCTTAAGGTCAAGAGATTTTCTTAGTGGTGAAGTTGAAAAAGTTAATGGGCTTATCTGACTATAGTTGCCAACTCTAACCTTATGTATATACTCTTGTAACTGGATATTGCTTTAGATAAGTTAGTATTTGGTTACCATTAGTCTTATCTGAATTGAGTTTAGTGTCTTCTTTCTAGCGTGCTTGATCTGTTTTTGCTTTTGGGCGTTGCACTAATTGTGTGGTGTTCTCTTTGACAGAGACCATGGGGATATGTCCTCAAAGAAATATCGTCACGATAAACGTGTGTATCTAGGAGCTCTTAAATTCATTCCACATGCAGTTTACAAGCTCCTTGAGAATATGCCAATGCCATGGGAGCAAGTTCGTGATGTGAAGGTTTTATATCATATTACTGGAGCCATCACTTTTGTGAATGAAATTCCATGGGTTGTTGAACCTATTTATTTAGCTCAGGTATGCTGATCCACTATCAATGTTGCATCTTTTTCTGTAGTTACTTTTGTGAGTTCATAGAAGTTATGAAGCAGATGGTGTAACATCACTATCCTGTTTATTCCGTGGACCTATCATTGTTGCTTTCTCTTCATGTAGAACGATTAACCTTCTATTAATATTATTGTACAGTGGGGTACAATGTGGATCATGATGCGAAGAGAGAAGAGAGATCGCAGACATTTCAAGAGAATGCGTTTTCCACCATTTGATGATGAGGAACCTCCACTAGACTATGCTGATAATCTGTTAGATGTTGATCCTCTGGAGCCAATTCAACTGGAGTTGGATGAAGAAGAAGATTCTGCGGTATATACTTGGTTTTATGACCATAAGCCTCTTGTGAAAACAAAGCTTATAAATGGTCCAAGTTACCGCAAATGGCACCTTTCTCTTCCCATCATGGCTACTCTTCACCGGCTTGCAGGGCAGCTACTTTCCGATTTAATTGACCACAACTATTTCTACTTGTTTGACATGGAGTCATTCTTTACTGCCAAGGCATTGAATATGTGCATTCCTGGTATGTCTGATTTTATGCTTGTGTGTGCACCCATGTGTGTGGTTCTTTTGAATACTACATTATTAGTCTTCTATTCTCCCAAATAGTGGGTTTTATCCAGTAATTACGTATGCAGTTGTTTGGGGACTTTTTCAATTAATTATTCCATCTTGCAGGTGGCCCTAAATTTGAGCCTTTGTACCGTGATATGGAGAAAGGTGATGAGGACTGGAATGAATTCAACGATATCAACAAACTCATTATTCGGTCACCTTTGAGGACCGAGTACAGAATTGCCTTCCCTCACCTTTATAACAACAGGCCTCGTAAAGTAAGGCTTGGGGTATATCATACTCCCATGGTCATGTACATAAAAACTGAAGATCCTGATTTGCCTGCATTTTATTATGATCCTTTGATACACCCCATAACTTCCACTAACAAGGATCGCCGAGAAAAGAAGGTTTATGATGATGGTGATGATGAGGATGATGATTTTTATCTGCCGGAGCAGGTGGAGCCATTGCTAAAAGATACTCAACTTTACACTGATACTACAGCTGCTGGAATTTCCCTATTATTTGCTCCACGTCCTTTCAATATGAGATCTGGTCGTATGCGACGAGCAGAAGATATACCCCTTGTGTCAGAGTGGTATAAGGAGCACTGGTAAGATTTCATCTTTTTTTTTTTTTTTTCCTTCTGATATTAAAAATTAAGATATACTGTAAAAATATATTAAATATTCAATCTTTTTGCTTTTTCTTTTGTCCTTTTTCCTTGTGATGTAAGATATAGTGTAAAAATATTTTAAATATCCAATCTGATTTCTGTGTGGTGTTGTTCTTCTGCAGCCCTCCATCTTATCCAGTAAAAGTTCGAGTCAGCTACCAGAAGTTGTTGAAATGTTTTGTCTTGAATGAGCTGCATCATCGACCACCCAAGGCTCAAAAGAAGAAGCACTTGTTCCGGTCTCTTCAGGCAACGAAGTTCTTTCAAACCACAGAGCTTGATTGGGCTGAAGCAGGTCTTCAAGTTTGTAAGCAGGGGTACAACATGCTGAATCTGTTGATTCATAGAAAAAATTTGAATTACCTTCATCTTGATTACAATTTCAATTTGAAGCCTGTGAAAACTCTCACTACAAAAGAGCGTAAGAAGTCTAGGTTTGGA
Organism: Anacardium occidentale; assembly: GCA_026122585.1. Lineage (NCBI taxonomy): Eukaryota > Viridiplantae > Streptophyta > Magnoliopsida > Sapindales > Anacardiaceae > Anacardium > Anacardium occidentale. Next base: position 258,397 of record JAJEJH010000121.1, on the reverse strand, counting down.
AATGCTTTTCATCTTTGCCGAGAAATTCTTCGATTGACAAAGCTTGTAGTTGATGCCAATATTCAGTTCCGCCTGGGTAATGTAGATGCCTTCCAATTGGCTGATGGGTTGCAATATACTTTCTCTCATGTGGGTCAGTTGACTGGTATGTATCGTTACAAGTACAGGCTGATGCGCCAGATTAGGATGTGCAAGGACTTGAAGCACTTGATCTACTACCGCTTCAATACTGGGCCAGTGGGTAAGGGACCTGGATGTGGATTCTGGGCTCCAATGTGGAGGGTATGGCTGTTTTTCCTTCGTGGCATAGTGCCTCTCTTGGAAAGATGGTTAGGAAATTTACTGGCTCGACAATTTGAAGGTCGCCATTCAAAAGGAGTTGCCAAGACTGTCACTAAGCAGCGTGTTGAAAGTCACTTTGACTTGGAGCTTCGAGCTGCTGTCATGCATGATGTTCTAGATGCCATGCCGGGTAAGATTCTTTTGACATTATAGATTTCCTATAATTAGCAGTTGTTGATGTTTGTCTGGTTTTTGGAATTAATGTGAATTGCTATAACCACGTAAAATTAAATTGCAGAGGGTATTAAGCAAAACAAGGCTAGAACTATTTTGCAGCATCTCAGTGAGGCATGGCGCTGTTGGAAAGCAAATATACCTTGGAAGGTAATATCTGCAGATGATTACTCATTTACCCTGTGCTTTGTAATGTGTGATTGTTGTCTAACCATATGGATCTCTAGGTACCTGGCTTGCCTGTACCCATTGAGAATATGATCCTTCGGTATGTCAAGTCAAAAGCCGACTGGTGGACAAATGTTGCTCACTACAATCGGGAACGTATTAGACGAGGTGCAACAGTAGATAAGACTGTTTGTAGGAAGAACCTTGGAAGATTGACTCGTCTTTGGCTGAAGGCTGAGCAGGTTTGCATTCTTTTTTGCTTTTTTTCTTACTCCATATTTGTGGTTTATTCGGCAACATATTTTGTTTTTTGATATTTTCCATGATACTTGCTTTTATATTGTTTCAATTATCATCTTTCTGTTTTAGGAAAGACAACACAACTATTTGAAAGATGGTCCATATGTCACCCCAGAAGAAGCTGTTGCTATTTATACAACAACTGTGCATTGGTTGGAATCAAGAAAGTTTTCTCCCATTCCATTTCCACCATTGTCATACAAGCATGACACGAAGCTACTTATCCTTGCTCTGGAGAGGCTAAAAGAGTCATACAGTGTGGCTGTTAGATTAAATCAGTTGCAGAGAGAAGAGCTGGGTCTCATAGAACAAGCATATGATAATCCTCATGAGGCTTTGTCTAGGATTAAGCGTCATCTGCTCACTCAGCGTGCCTTTAAAGAAGTGAGTTGAATGAAAAATGAGTTTATCGTTGATTTTGTGCTCCATTCCGCCATGTAACTTAAATTGAAAAATTAATTTGGTTTATTTATGATCTGTAGGTTGGCATTGAGTTCATGGACTTGTACAGCTATTTGATTCCAGTTTATGAGATTGAGCCACTGGAGAAAATTACAGATGCATATCTTGACCAGTATTTATGGTATGAAGGTGACAAGCGACACCTTTTTCCAAACTGGATTAAGCCTGCAGATTCAGAGCCTCCACCACTTTTGGTATATAAATGGTGTCAGGGTATAAACAATCTGCAAGGGATATGGGATACAAGTGATGGGCAGTGTGTGGTAATGCTTCAAACTAAGTTTGAGAGGTTCTTTGAAAAGATTGACTTGACCATGCTAAACAGGTAAATATCACGTAATCTTTTTACTTATTAATCAGTGAGGCTCCTATTTTGTTAATAACATTTGTTTTGATGGTATGTTGTAGGCTTTTGCGTTTGGTCCTTGACCACAATATTGCAGATTATGTCACTGCAAAGAACAATGTTGTCTTGTCCTACAAAGATATGAGCCATACAAACTCTTATGGCCTCATACGTGGTCTTCAGTTTGCTTCATTTGTTGTACAGTATTATGGACTTGTGCTGGATCTCTTGCTTCTTGGTTTGACACGTGCTAGTGAGATTGCTGGGCCCCCACAGATGCCAAATGAGTTCATCACTTACTGGGACACAAAAGTTGAGACAAGGCATCCAATAAGGTTGTATTCTAGGTATATTGATAGGGTTCACATCTTGTTCCGCTTCACTCATGAAGAGGCTCGCGATCTTATCCAGCGTTATCTTACTGAGCATCCAGATCCCAACAACGAGAATATGGTTGGATACAACAACAAGAAGTGTTGGCCAAGAGATGCGAGAATGAGGCTCATGAAACATGATGGTGAAACTTAAGATTTCCATTGTAATTCTAATTTTTAAGGATATATCAACTTGTATGAGTTCTTTTAATGCTTACTGTTCTTTTATACTTTTCAGTCAATCTTGGTAGGAGTGTTTTCTGGGATATGAAGAACCGTCTGCCCAGAAGCATTACAACTTTGGAGTGGGAGAACAGCTTTGTTTCTGTTTACAGCAAGGACAATCCAAATTTGCTTTTCAGCATGTATGTATATCTAACTTCTTGTTGCTATATCTGTTGCCTCTGATGCATCTAAGTGCATATGTGTTTCTGAACAACATAGTTTTTATAGTTTAAGCATTTCCTGTGATACATGACTGGTTAGTGTGAGGTGGCTTATGATCCCTGTTATGAGTGAACAGGCAGTTTGTGATGTATCTTTTTTTTTTTTTTTTTCTAGGTGTGGATTTGAAGTTCGAATACTTCCAAAAATAAGAATGACCCAAGAAGCATTCAGCAATACAAGGGATGGGGTATGGAATTTGCAGAATGAACAGACCAAAGAGCGGACTGCAGTTGCGTTCTTACGAGTTGATGATGAACACATGAAGGTATTTGAGAACCGTGTCAGGCAGATTCTTATGTCTTCAGGTTCAACAACGTTTACCAAAATTGTCAACAAGTGGAATACCGCCCTGATAGGTACACATTTCAGTTGTCAAAACTAGATTAAAATTTTGCTGCAGCCTGACAGTTCACAGTAGACATTGCTATCATTTTGTTATTATAATTGCTTTGTTTCTTTAACAGGTCTTATGACTTATTTCCGTGAAGCAACTGTACATACCCAAGAACTTTTAGATTTGCTGGTCAAATGTGAAAACAAAATCCAAACACGTATTAAGATTGGGTTGAACTCTAAAATGCCTAGCAGGTATATATTTGGTTGGATATGCTTCATATGGTTTTAAGTCTAGGATTTCTATTTTTTTTTTTTTTTTTGCTAAATTTTCCTAACGTTTGTTCTCCTTATAGATTTCCTCCTGTCATTTTTTATACCCCCAAAGAAATTGGAGGACTTGGAATGTTATCCATGGGTCACATATTGATTCCTCAAAGTGATCTCCGATATAGTCAGCAGACAGATGTTGGTGTCACCCACTTCAGGAGTGGAATGAGCCATGAGGAGGACCAGTTGATTCCAAATCTTTATCGGTACATACAGGTAATGTAAATCTAATGAACGCATCTGTTATGAAATATTATATGTTTTGATTTTTATGGTGCTTTTAATATGTTGACTATTATCTTGGTTTTTTTTCGACAGCCATGGGAAAGTGAATTCATAGATTCGCAGCGTGTTTGGGCAGAGTATGCACTGAAGAGGCAGGAAGCTCAGGCTCAGAATAGGCGGCTAACCCTTGAGGATCTGGAAGTCAGTATCTTTCCTTTATTTAACAGAGGCTTTATATATTTAGGGTTGCAGTCCATGTCTGATAATTGAATTCTGACAATAGTGGAATTAAATGTATTCATGTTTTAATAAATTTCTCCAACTCTATTGGCAGGATTCATGGGATAGGGGAATACCACGTATAAATACTTTGTTCCAGAAGGACAGACATACTTTAGCCTATGATAAAGGTTGGAGAGTGCGCACAGACTTTAAGCAGTATCAAGTATTAAAACAGAATCCCTTCTGGTGGACCCACCAAAGGCATGATGGGAAATTGTGGAACTTGAACAACTACCGTACTGATGTCATCCAAGCTCTTGGAGGTGTCGAGGGTATTCTTGAGCACACCTTGTTCAAAGGAACATAGTAAGTACCTTGTTTAGTTTAAAAATTAATTTATAATACTGTTTTTAATTAGATTCGATTTTTTATCTTAATTATTATTATTCTCTTAAGTATGGATAAAGTGGGCTGTAACAATGAAAAATCTTAAGTTTATATGTGGTAGTACCTCAATCTGTAGAATGCAATTTCTTCTGTGGCCCTTGGAGTGCTGTCTATTAATAGTTGTAATTACATGTTGCAAACAAAACCTGATTAAAACATCAGCCATTGATTATATATTGTTTGAAATCTCAGCTTTCCAACTTGGGAAGGTCTCTTCTGGGAGAAGGCATCAGGTTTTGAGGAATCAATGAAATATAAGAAGCTTACTAATGCACAGAGGTCTGGTCTGAACCAAATTCCTAACCGTCGGTTCACTCTCTGGTGGTCTCCTACAATAAATAGGGCCAATGTCTATGTTGGTTTCCAAGTGCAGTTGGATTTAACTGGAATTTTCATGCATGGAAAGATTCCTACACTGAAGATTTCCCTGATTCAGATCTTCCGTGCTCATCTGTGGCAAAAGATTCATGAGAGTGTGGTCATGGATCTCTGTCAGGTCTTGGATCAGGAGTTGGATGCTTTGGAAATTGAAACTGTGCAGAAAGAAACAATCCATCCGAGGAAGAGTTACAAAATGAACAGCTCTTGTGCAGATATTCTCCTATTTGCTGCTCATCGATGGCCTATGTCAAAGCCTAGTCTTGTTGCCGAGTCAAAGGATATGTTTGACCAGAAAGCAAGCAATAAATACTGGATAGATGTACAACTCCGTTGGGGAGATTATGATTCTCACGACATTGAACGGTACACACGGGCCAAATTTATGGATTATACGACTGACAACATGTCTATCTATCCATCTCCAACTGGTATATTTTTGCATATCATTTCTCATTACCTGACATGCTTGTCTGCTATGAATTAGTCTTGAATTGGCTTCCTGCTCTGCAGGTGTCATGATTGGGCTTGATCTGGCGTATAATTTGCATTCTGCATTTGGTAACTGGTTCCCTGGATCAAAACCATTGCTTGCTCAAGCAATGAATAAGATTATGAAGGTAATTGGCCAATTAAATTTGTGTCAACTTAATATCTTAGAGTTGCATCCCATGCTTAAATTGAACTAATGGTTCGTAATTCATCTGCAGTCAAATCCAGCTTTGTATGTCTTGAGAGAGCGTATAAGGAAAGGTTTGCAGTTGTATTCTTCCGAACCTACTGAACCATATTTATCATCTCAAAACTATGGAGAGATTTTCAGCAATCAGATAATATGGTTTGTTGATGACACCAATGTGTATCGTGTTACAATCCACAAAACATTTGAAGGAAATCTCACAACTAAACCAATCAATGGGGCTATCTTTATATTCAATCCAAGGACTGGACAGCTGTTCCTTAAGGTTTGGATCTTTTCAGGGTAACTAAACCTCTTTTGTTTAGATTCTAAATTCTGATCATTATATGATTTCCTGCAGGTCATCCACACAAGTGTGTGGGCAGGTCAGAAGCGTCTTGGTCAGTTAGCCAAGTGGAAAACAGCAGAAGAAGTTGCTGCTCTTGTTCGGTCTCTACCTGTTGAAGAACAACCAAAACAAATCATTGTTACTCGTAAGGGAATGTTGGATCCATTGGAGGTTCACTTGTTGGATTTCCCCAACATAGTTATCAAAGGAAGTGAACTCCAGCTTCCTTTCCAGGCCTGCTTGAAAATTGAGAAATTTGGTGATCTAATTTTGAAAGCAACGGAGCCTCAAATGGTTTTGTTCAATATCTATGATGATTGGCTGAAGAGTATCTCATCATACACAGCATTCTCCCGACTCATTCTGATTCTTCGTGCACTTCATGTAAACAATGAGAAAGCAAAGATGCTTTTAAAGCCTGACAAAACAATCATCACAGAGCCACATCACATCTGGCCTTCTCTGTCTGATGATCAATGGATGAAGGTAAGCTAGCTTATAAAATTTTGGATTTGTTTTCATTAAAATATTTTTATTTTGTGTACATTTGCACGTGTGATTTATCATTGGCGACATTTTCCTCATCTTTCTGTAAAAATAATAAGTTTGCAAGGTTGAAAAGATCATTTATCTACTGCATGATTTATTTTTTCTCATTATTATTTTTATTCCACACCTATGTCATACTTACATGATTTACCAAAGAATCTTTAGTAAGCTGCAAGCATTAACCATGATATTGCATGGTTCAGGTTGAGGTCGCTCTAAGAGATCTCATACTGTCAGACTATGCCAAGAAGAACAATGTGAATACATCAGCTCTAACACAGTCTGAGATCCGTGATATTATACTTGGAGCGGAGATTACGCCACCTTCCCAACAGAGGCAACAGATAGCTGAGATTGAGAAACAGGTGATGTTTTACTCGTCTTCAAACTTGGATATAACATTTTATTGTTAATTTGGCTTTGAATTTTTTATTTATTAATTAGGCCTATTTCTTTTTGTTGGATGTGTATATATCCAGGCAAAGGAAGCAAGCCAGCTGACGGCAGTCACAACAAGGACTACAAATGTGCATGGGGATGAGCTTATTGTCACCACCACTAGTCCCTATGAGCAAGCTGCATTTGGGTCCAAAACAGATTGGCGTGTAAGGGCAATATCAGCCACAAATCTCTATCTTCGAGTGAATCATATATATGTCAACTCAGAGGACATAAAGGTACATATCCACCTTTTGTTTTGATTTTAATGATTAGTATGAGATGTTTCATATTTGCTGATATTGATTATTCTTACAATGCAGGAGACTGGATATACTTACATTATGCCGAAGAATATATTGAAGAAGTTCATCTGCATAGCAGATCTACGAACTCAGATTGCTGGATACTTGTATGGTATAAGCCCACCGGATAATCCTCAAGTTAAGGAAATTCGTTGTATTGCCATGCCACCGCAGTGGGGGACTCATCAGCAAGTTCATCTTCCCTCAGCTCTTCCTGAGCATGATTTCCTTAATGATCTTGAGCCTTTGGGATGGATGCACACACAACCAAATGAGCTTCCCCAGTTATCGCCTCAGGATCTCACTAGTCATGCTCGGATTTTAGAAAACAACAAGCAATGGGATGGAGAGAAGTGCATTATCTTGACCTGCAGTTTCACTCCAGGTTCCTGCTCATTAACTGCATATAAACTTACCCCAAGCGGATATGAGTGGGGACGAGTCAATAAGGACACAGGAAGCAATCCCCATGGCTATCTTCCAACTCATTATGAGAAAGTCCAGATGCTTTTAAGTGACCGGTTCCTTGGTTTCTACATGGTAAGACTTAGCAGAAATTTGTTTGAATTACCACAGTACACTTACCTAGCATTGTGTTCCCCTGAAACTAAAATTTCTTCTTGTGAAGTTGCTAACTTGTTTAACTTATGCTGTTTTATTTAGGTTCCCGACAATGGGCCATGGAACTATAACTTCATGGGAGTAAAACATACTGTGAGCATGAAATATGGGGTGAAGCTTGGCACACCTAGAGAATACTACCATGAAGATCACAGACCAACCCACTTCTTGGAGTTCAGCAACCTGGAGGAGGGTGAAACTGCAGAGGGTGATCGGGAGGATACATTCTCTTAAATCTAGCGGTGCCATTGAGGTTATCCTTTAGTGTGAATCAATTGTAGTACCTACTCGCAAACTTTTCAACTTAAAGTAGATTCTACTCGGCAACTTGGGCAGTGAGGCAGTGCCATTTTTTAGTTATAGAAAATCTTTGTATGAAAGTTGTTTTAACTGTACGAGAGGTGTAAAGCCTATGTAACATTTTGATGTTATGAATTGGATGTAAATATATGGAAAGAAATTCATAATTCTGCTTCAATTGGATTGTTGAGTTATTGAATTGAGCCATAGGAAGCACATGCACAAGCACATTCTAGCTGTCGTGACAGTGAATCTTTTCACTTTATTTAAACTGATTGGCAGCCACAAATCTATGTAAAGCCCTCTATTACCCTTGGAAGCAGATGACATGAAGGGGTTGGATTCCTAAGTAAAAGACGTACAAAATGGTTTCCATGCCCTGCTTTTCTCACTCAATTTTCCATTCATAAAATCGAGTGAGAGGTTATTTTCATATTTGAAAACCATAAAACTTGACTATCAAGAAAGTTTCTTGATCAAGCCCTAAGCGTTTCTCTTTTAAACATTGCAATAAACTTCTCACATCGCCCCCTCATCAACGCATAATTTACAAGCCCCGTTTTTTTTTACCCTATGACTAAACCAGCTAACATATGAGCATTTAAAATACCACCCAATAAACAAGCGAAACAGTTCTGTGCCATTCATTTATATATTAAATGGAAACAAATGGGACTACTCACAAAAACCAATCTTACTTTCACCCCACTTATAAAAACATGCTTCCTGTACTTTATCAAATGCCCCAACGACCTTCACTTTTGCCTTTTAGTACAAAAAAAACCTGGCAAGCCAATGATCCTATTTCATCTTTTTGTGTCATTTAATTCAGCTGTTTTAAGCCTTTTCTGGTTCAATCTCCTCTACTTCCGTTTTAGGATCCTTCTCTTCTAAGATGAAGTCCGAACTGTCTTCGGGAAAAACTATCCCATCGTTATAATCTGCGGGCTGAGGGCTGTTGAACAGTTCATCATTTTCTAGTTCAGCCAACTTCTCTTTTGATTCTCCCTTTAATAACTCCAATACCTCAAGCATGGTGGGTCTTTTCTCGGGTCGACTGTGAGCACATATGAGTGAAACAAGGATGACTCTTTTCAACTCTTCCACTACGAACTTCCCATTCAACCTTGGATCTGCCAGTTCATTGAACTTCTTCTGGCAAGCCAGTGGTAACGCCCACTCTGTAATTGTGCGTTTCAAGGCAGAACTTAGTTTTTCAACGGGTTTTTTGCCGCTGGCCAGCTCAAGCAAGAGAATGCCAAAGCTGTATACATCACAACTCTCTGATGCTTTTCCTAACATAGCATATTCAGGGGCAAGGTAGCCTAGGGTACCCTTAACTCTTGTAGTCACATGTGTTGCACCATCTGGGATCAGCTTAGCAAAACCAAAATCAGCAACTTGAGCCTGAAAATCACCGTCTAGCAACACATTGCTGGCTTTGATGTCTCTATGAATTATATGTGGGGTAGCATGGTGGTGAAGATATCTAGATCAATCAAAATGGAGAGGTTAGTGTATGTGCTAATCAAATTAATGGAGATGGAAGTTGGATTAATACTTACGCAATTCCCTCGGCAGAACCTATTGCAATATTCATCCTTCTGTTCCAATCAAGAAGGCATTCTGATGAGTGTTGTCCATGAAGATGAGACAGCAAGCTCAAATTTGGCATATAGTCATATACAATAAGGCGCTCTTGGCCTTCGGCACAATAGCCACGTAAACTCAGCAGATTCTTGTGCCGAACTCGTGCAAGTATCTCAACCTCGACAGCAAATTCCATATCTGCTTTGTCACTCCAGACTTTTAATCTCTTAACTGCAATCTGCAAATAAGTGTACATAACATTTATAACACTATCTGCAAACTTGCAATTTCTTTCAAAAGTTATATGATGGATGATAACATAAAGTCATCTTTGATTACAAAGAACATAGCAACTTATCCAATACAGTATAACATTAGCATAACTCACACATGCACAGGCACATGCACTCAAGAGCTTAACTGAATTCTGCATTATAGAGAGCATTTGCATTCTTCTTGTTAGTATGTTCAGCTTCATCAGCTCAACTGAGGTTCCACTGGAAGATCCAACAAAGCTAATCTTAAACAACATAATCATTATTTTGGTAGGGTTTGATTGCATTAACATTCTCCTATAGAAACTTACTGCAAGTGCAGCTGAATTCTGCTTAATTGTCAGCATGCTCAGGTTCATCCGCTAAAAGGCAGCTCAAGAATGCACCAGTTTTTGGATACAAAAAGCAATGTGTTTATCAAAGTTCCTTTCTGTTCCAGAATTTTTATGTAAGTAGGCTTCAGTTCAATCTATTTGCTAAAACCTAGTCAAGAGATTAGAAGATTAGAGTCATCAACTTCACATTAAAATTAAGTTGAAATAAATCTAAGTATTAATGAAATGCTGAAGTGGAAATTGTTTCTAGACCAAACCTCAATCTTGCAGCCATGCCTAAATGGCTCTTTCTAATATTCTATTAGAATGAGGATACCCTAACAATATCCCATAAATCTTTCATATCTGTCTATAACAACTAAAACTCCATATCTTCCAGGTAATCAATCACCATGACAACTCACTTGAGAAAAAAGGTCCAGTATCAAAATAAGCACTGTTAATTATATGATTTCTTTTGAAAATTCATATCTTAAACCGGTTCCAAGCCCATACATACAAATATCAAAACCCCAAATAAAATTAATTTTAGCTAATTGGTTTGCTGTTAATACAATTTTGGGCACAATATATATTATCTTATCGGAAATGGCACTTTAACAGTGTTTTGTTTATCACCACTTAAAACACAGACAAACAGAGAGAGGGAAGGGAGAAGAGAGAGAGAGAGAGAGAGATTGGATAGTTGCCTGGCTAAGGTTAAAGTCTCAAGTAATGATAAGAAAATTGTTGATTCAACAGTGTGAAAAATAACTCCAATCTCCAAGGTTTGCAACAAAAATACTGAGAAGAGGCAATACAAAGAAAGGATAATGAAAACTGACACCACGAAACCACAAATGCAAGCCCCAATAACAAACTAGATTTTAGAGGCCATAAGAAAAAGGATTAACTAGTACAGGTTCCATCGAAGTATGGTCTTGCAAAGGAGGTTTTAAGTATGGTTTGATACATGCCATTTCTCTTGACCTTCAGCGCACGACTAATGAAGAAGTTTGAATTTCAACAGAACACATGTTATTAGATATAGTAGGTTCTTAACAAAGAATTTTTATTCAAACTTTTAGAGGTACGTAGTTCCTACAACAACAATGATTGCATGATCTCATGGAAACATGCTGAATCAAGAAAGGGAATACTCATGTATATGGCTGTGTCAACTTAATTCCTTCACGTTGAAGGTAAAGAAAATTTGGCATTCTTGATGTTTGTGGGAAGGTGATCAATGTTGGTATCTAGCTCAAACCCTTTGTTATAGCATATATACAATCAACTAGGTAAACCTTAGGATGTTATTCTAAAAGAGAACAAATTTTGCCTCATCGACAAAAATTTAGTTCTCTGTTGAGTATGAAAATAGCTCTAACTTGGCAAAGATTCTCATGAATTGAAGCTACCAACAAATTATAAAATTTCATAAAAGCTGTTTTCTAAACTACAAAAAATTCAAGAATACAAATATTATACAGGCCTCATCACTTGTCCCTTGCGATAGGGTCAGTTCCACACAATCAAGTATCCAGTAATGTATAAATTTGTAAGAAAATTCCAGCATATAAAAAACTAAAATATTTGAACTGTAACAATATTTTAACACATAAGCAAATGGAAACTGGAAAGTGATCATTACTTGTGATCCATCCCAAAGCTGACCCCAGTAAACACTTCCAAATCCTCCTTCTCCAAGCTTGTTATCGTAGTTGAAACTGTTCGTGGCAGAATGTAATTCCTTCAACGAAAAAATCCTCCATTTTGGTTCTTTTTTTCCCCTCCCGCTCCTATAATATATCAATCTCCATTAATCAAACGACCAACTCATAATAAAAAATCTTAATACACAATAAAGATTACCCTCTATTCGACAACTTAAACTAAGTATCGAGTACCAAACTAAATCAACTAATCATACTGAAACACAATAATTGCTTTTTTAAATTAATAAATAATAAAAAAGGAACATAACCCTGTAAACATTTCCAAAATCTAAACCGAACCCAGAACACAAAACACTCCTAATTAATCAAAACAGAAAGAAAAAACATTACCGATCTGAAGACTTGACACAACAAAAGATAGAGGCAAACGTCATTTGAGCTGGCACCAACCAAAAACCCACCGCCCTCTCGTTGATTCTTTCCCTTTGTTCTGCGTATCAATTGATGATGCCAATAATTAAGCGGATGGAGAGGAGATACCAAACGCAACACACGCGCATTTCTATTTTTTATTATTATAATTACATCAATGGAAGAAGAAGAAGAAGAAGAAGAAGACAGATTGAGAGTGTAGCGCTTCGGACAGAGAGATGTTCGTTAAAATGTTTGATTGAATTCAAGTTTTTTTTTTTAAAAAAAAAAACAGATAGAGAAGTAAGCTGAAAGTCTTTCCTTACTTAACTGGTTCCTCCACTTCCTGCTTGTCTTCAAGTTTAAATTTCGTTTTGGTATTATAATGCTGCTGCTGCTGGGTTTGTCACCGTCCTCTGTTCACCACCATGTCACAGTTCCACCGCCGTAACTGATACCTTAGAATTACCCTCCCCGGTGTGTTTCTGACAAATATTCCAACAAAAGAATTACCATAAACCAGATTTTCACATATAAATGTTTGATTTGATTAATCTTTGCATTATTAGCGTGATATTTTATTAATGGAATATGATCGTCAACAAATCTTCCAAATTTTACAGCGCATTCTTATCTCCTACAGCGTCTAGGAACGTCATCTATTATGGCTGCCTGCTGACTACCATAATTTTGGCTTTATTTTATTTATTTATTTATTATTGTTCATTTATGACGCAACTATTTTCATTTATGTCCAATTTAATGCATAAATTTGCAAACTTCGGTAAATTAAGGTCTCAATTATTGGGTTATTTACATTTTAATTTAGGTGCAAAAATCAAATTCAATTTTATTAAACAAATTCATGATATGATGTAGCAGGTAGGTGTGGATGTGGTCGTCAAGTTCAACTCAATTCTTATCAATAAGTCATAACAGCAATTCAATAACAATATTAGGTTTCTCTAGAACCCTTCAAAACTATAATAAAATTAATTACTTACATAATAAATATTATTTTGTTTAAATTAAAAAAGAGAGAGAGAGAGAGAGAGGGGGGGAAGGTAACGTTACTGGTGTGGCAGCATAAGCGGGAATCTAGTGTAGGGAAGATAACGCTTGGGCCAGTTTGTTTGGATACGGGAGGAAGTGAGGCTGCGTCTTTTGAGGAGCCATCCAATTAGAAATTAAAGATTTTTAAATTGGCAAGACATTTATAAATATAATATATATACATGAATTTCGTTTCGGGGATGGTTTGTATTAATATTTTTGTTGTTTTAAATTATGACTAGATTTACATTGAATTAAATATAAATATATATATATATATTTGTATTTGAAGATTTATATTTAAATTTATATTTGTTAAATTTTTTATAATCAAATTTGGATTCGTATTTAGGTTTGAGAGTTAGGTTTATGTTTAATTTATATTTATATTTGTATTTATATTTGGTTCATATAATTTTATATATTTATTAAAAATTATAATTACATAAAATATAAATAAAAATTTTTAATTTAAATTCTAGACTTGTGATTCGTATTAAATTTATATAATTCATATTCAGATTAGTATTTATAAATTTTTAAAACTATAATTTAAGTTTGCATTTAATTTAAATAGTTGATTTTTTATTTCGTTCAGATTAAATTTAAAAATAAATTTAAATATATTTGATTCAAATTTAATTTAATTTTAAATTAATTAAATTAATTATTATTGGTTGTTTGGTTTTTTAAATTAGAAATTAGAAATTAAAAATTGTGGCGGACGGAATTGTCGTACTCCTTTCTCCCACGAAGAGTTCGACGAAGCACCATTGGATAGATTTCTGACCTATTTAACCATATGCTGATAATGGAAAAAGACGCCGAAAAGGATTTGATGTTACGCAAAGTCCAAGCGTTAGTTATGATTCTTTGCACGAACCAAATAAATTAGAGGCTGTAAATACTTAATGACTAAATCTAAACTTATTAACAATAATAATTGCAATTATTGGAAATCTTACTGATTAATGTCAGAAGAAGGATTCTATTATAATTGGGAACTTCATTGGTTAACCATTTCATTTCGTAGTGAGAACAAACAGTGAGTATGTTTTGAAATTTCAGGCATAAAAAAAAGAAAGAAAGAAAAAAATTGCTTCGTACTGTTTTTTTTTTTTTTTTTTAAGTTATTGGGGCTATTAACAGGCTTTTGAGGTTGAGAGAAAACGTCCCAGGCCCATAAAAATCAGGAAGAATGAGACCATGGCTTTTTGTTTCCCTCACTCTCCTTCAACTTCCCCTTCTTTTTCTCTTCATTTCCCTCTATTGCCTTTAACTTTTGCCTTCTCAACCATCTTTCCTCTTTAATTTTTTGAACGCACTTGGGATTCGCTCACTCAGGTGAGGAATTAAGGCATTCAAGGACGTGAAAGCCGCTCTCTAAAATGAAAATAAATGAAGGCCAACTGAGTTAGCATTCATCTTCTCTCAAGGAAGTTGATTATGCACTCAAATAAGAATCTTGAGGCGCATTAAAGGGTTGGCCCTATCTTTATTTTCTCCCACTCAGAATCAGAAAATACGTATCTCCGTAAATTCCTTGTGGTATAAGTTTTGACTTCATATGAAAGCAGATTTTATCAAGCTTTCCATCTATAGATTGTGGTAACTCTCTGTTTCTACTAATCCTTTGAATTCCAAAACCAGAAGGTGGGACTTCCCTGGAAACTTCTCAAAACTGTATCAGTCCCATCTCTTAGAACTCTATGCTCCGTGGAAAGTTGCCCTGCTGTACCGTCATCTATATTCAAGATCAGAGACTTGGTCAAGGTAGGTACTCCACTCGACGCCTATGCCAAAGGATGCTGCCGAAAGGAATGGAACGTTGCTTCGCAACCACATGATCCGGACTCTCAAACCTCAAACGATTAAAAATGTGATCAACCTCAGAGTCTCTCAGACTGAATGCAATATTCCTCAAATTACCCAAATCAATAAAACTCTTAAACCATTACTTTTTTATGTTTCCACAATTTCGTGAACTGGGTTATCACGGTTTGCATCAAACATTGGCAGTGAAGGGGTTGTCTTTTTTGCTTGCGAGATGCGCGGTAAAGAGCCAGGGTTTAAAGAAGAGTAAGGAAGATGGCGGGTAGAGAACTTGTTGCTTGATAGATAAATGGAACGGAACACATATGGTAAGCATTGTAGTAGGGGTTTTAGGATTCAAGGATGGGGTGTTTGATTATCTTTCTCGTGGTTTGTGGGGAAATCTTCAAGGTGACTACGGTTTCAGGCAGAAATTAACTTAGACGATTTAAATAAAAAAAAGTCAAAGAACTTATTCATCTTTCAAATTTTTTTTTCGACGAAAATTTATTTATTAATTTTTTAAAATTTAAATTTAAACACTTATTTAATAATTAAATTAATAATTAAATTTAACCATTTTATTAAATATTTATAATTAAAAAATATTTTTATTTTTAATAATAAAACTTAAAATATTATAAAAATATTAAAATAATAAAATATTTAAAAAATATAAAAAAAAAACTACTGTCATCAACATCAACCTTAACAATAATGATTGCCTAAAATTAAATCAAATAACTTAGTTCATAGGATGATCTGATTTGATTGTCTCATTTTTTATAAAAACAATCAAATCTGATTATGTTCATCATCAATATTTATCTAAAATGGTTGTTGAATACAAAATTAGCCATTTTTTATTATTTTCAATCAATATTGATGCAATCACATAATCAATTATATAGCTTTTTTTAGTCATTTAATTTAATTTTTTACAATTATTATCATTAGTAACACTATTAATGATATTGATTTTTTTATGTTTAATTTTATAATTTTTTTTTTTAAAATTTTAATTTTTTTATTTTTTAATGAGAATATTTTAATTATTTTATTAAAATTTTGATAAAATTAAACAAAAATATTTTAATATTAATATTTAAATTTTAAAAAATTAACCGATAAAATTTATCATATAGGGAGAAAGCTAGGGGAATAAGTCCTTGGGCCACAAAAAATATGGGTTTAAGAGAACCCCTGGTTTTCCCCCAATCTTGAAAGTCGAGAAGAGAGAGGGGTTCACAGGCAAGCATCGATCAGAGGCTAAACAGAAAACCAGATAGTCTCATGATGCACCAACATCACATCACGCTTTTATAAATATATAAAAATTAAAAGCCAATTAATATATAATTAACTTAATAAAACATAATTACTTCTTGTTTTTGCTAGACCGTATCGAACCTGTAATCATGATGTAATAGTAGATTTATTGAACCATAATCTAAATTTTTTTGTTAACAATAAATTACGTCCCCTAAATAAAAAAACATTTTTTTTTATTAAACACTATTCGTATCTGTATGTATATTAATCTTCCCTAATTAAAAAATAAATACGATGTCTACATTATTAAAATTTAAAATACATGAAATGTAGTTCGTCATTTATACATTAGAATACATGTGACATAATGTCATTCAGGCCATTCTTATAAGGCACAAAAATAACGGCTTAAAAAACACACATGTCATGGATGTTTTGTTTTTGGAACTTACCATGTTGTGATAATAGTTATAATTATAAAAAAATAAATTATATATTTAGAAGAAAAAACATGTAATATAGATAATATGGCAAGTCGGACCGAAATAGTTTGAAAGTATTATATTTTTTCCTTTTTTTTCTGGATGTACTGATTAATATTGGTGTGCCGAAAATCCGGGAAGACAGAAAAATTTGATTGGCGCATTTCGCCACCCACCCACCCAACCATTTCTTTGTAAACTCCGCCATCAGCACCTTTAATATCACCCCCAACCCAAGCCTGCTCTCGTGTCTCTCTTTCACACCATCCCCCCATGGCCGTCGCCACCAACACCCCGACGCTTCACAGCCGTTCTTCTAAGCCGACTTGTGGCGCGGCTAACAATAACACTAATATCGATAAGCACGTTAACGGCATTGACGGAGATCGTGAAGTCGTTTCGCAGAAGAAACTGATGAGCATTCTTAGTGGTGGTGAGATTTTAAGAAAAGCTTCGTTCATGAGATGGAGTATGAAGGATGTGGTCCATGTGGCCAGATACCATTGGATACCGTGTGTGTTCGCAGTAGGTTTGCTGTTCTTCATGGCGGTGGAGTACACGCTCAGTATGGTACCGGCTCATTCACCGCCGTTCGATCTCGGTTTCGCGGTGACGAAGTCATTTCATACCGTTCTGGCGTCGTGGCCTGAGCTGAACACTCTGTTGGCAGCTCTTAACACGGTGCGTTTCATTCAACTTATCGTTAATGTATTAAACAAAATTCGATATAATATTACGTCAAGTCCATTTTTCGGACTGAAAGTTGGAGGTTTGGAAAGACAACAAAGAAAGTACCGGTGGAGTTGAACGGTCGTGATTTAATAATAATATTGTTTTGCTTTTTGCTTTTAAAATGATTGATTTTTCTAGACCTATATTGCGGAGGTTGTTGCGTTGTTAATTCAATTCATTACTTCAACAAAAAATTTTAAAAACTCTGAACCTATTTTGATTGGGTAAAATAGGTGTTTGTGGGGATGCAAACGGCTTATATATTATGGTGTTGGTTGATAGAAGGAAGACCAAGAGCCACAATAGCGGCACTATTCATGTTCACTTGCCGAGGCATTCTTGGTTATTCAACTCAGCTTCCTTTGCCCCAGGTGCCTCTCCTAGTCTTTCTTATTTCAATGGAATGTCCATTAATGTGGTTAGAACCACCCTTTTTCCATATTAGACTTGGAATGGACTGGAGTTATGGCACTAATATTACTCTTGTGTGTAATTGTTGTTGTTGTTGTCTAGGGATTTCTGGGCTCCGGTGTGGATTTTCCAGTAGGGAATGTGTCGTTTTTCCTATTTTTCTCAGGGCATGTGGCTGGATCAATGATTGCATCGTTAGACATGCGAAGAATGCAACGATGGGAACTGGCATGGATTTTTGATACACTTAATGTTCTTCAAAGCATAAGGTTGTTGAGTACAAGGGGCCATTATACAATAGACTTGGTTGTTGGTGTTGGTGCCGGAATTTTATTTGATTCTCTGGCCGGAAAGTACGAAGACGCCAAAACAAAATCACTAGTTGCAGCTAAAGAGGCTTCCCTAAAGTAAACAAAGCAAATGTCAATGACATTAGGAGTTGTATAAAGATGGAGATCAACAGAGTAAGGAATGTACATTAATATCATTCTTGCATATTAATGTCATGGCACAATATCTTTCAAACAACAAAGATTGAACATTATTAAATTTTATTATATCTACTTTTCCTTATTATTTATTTTTTCAAATTATTTTATAATCTCAATTTAACAAATTAAAAAAAAAAGGTTACCTATTTAAAATACAGAATTCTCTCGTTTCTTTCACTTTCATATTATTTCCCTTTATTTTTAATCCCCACTTACCACCTCCGATCTGATATTATCAAGCCCTCACTTACTTCTGTTGCTTTTCTGAATTACTCCATCACCAAATTTTACGAGGATCCGCTAAATGATATCATATCCAGGACTGCGACTCTATGATGAGAGGTGAATTTTTCCATCTTGTATCATTTACTATATTGATTCTGTTTTAGAGTTAGTGAATGTGTTTACAAAGAACATATAGAGAAAGAAGAGAGATTAAACAGAAGAAAGCAAAGGCAGCTTCTTGTTATTAAACCATTTTTGTTGGGGGGGGGCTGTGTTTTTGTGGTGGGGGGGGTGGGGGGTGTGGGTGTGGGGGAGCGAACTATTTGCAAGTTTTTAAATTTTTTAAAGGTTAAATATCTATGTTTGTCTGATTTATAAAAAGGCCAAACGAATAATTTCCATCCAAGGTTTTCTTTAATAAAAAAAATCACTCAAAAAGTTTTGAAATATTAAATACTCATCCCACTTAAATGTCTTATGTTTAAAAAATTTCATTGGGCACCTTGATTTTAGGGGTCCATTTTAAACGACTTAAATTCAGATGCTACGATCATCTTTTTCCATTTCTGAAAGACACCCTTTATTTTAACATCAACATTTAAGGCACGGAGGCTGGCTGTTGAATTGCCCTTTTTAGTCTATTGATTTTTCCCGCAAAATCATCGAATGTTTCTTGTTGTGTTGCTTCTTGATCAATACAATCACCTTAAACCATTACATCATTTGAGAATTTACATACAGAGCCGAACAAGCTGGATATCCCTCAACTGCCATGCCATATGCATTTTTTGTGAAGTTGTTGTCTTTATACATGCATAAGCTGCCATATTACCAATTGAGAGAGTATATATAATGTGAAATTAGTCCTCAAAATCACTATCAATAGGGCAAGATCCATCGTCTACATTGGCAAGTGGGTTATATAGGGAAGAGCTGGTATCCATGCAACCTGGAATGAGGTTCAGATCGCATCTGTCACCCTGCAATCATATTCAGATCATAAGATGTATGACTTGATCTTGAGGAGAACAAGTCATGAAATATTGTGATAAAAAAAAAGACACACAAGTTTGCTTACCCCTTCGACAGTCAAATTACCGATAATTGCACATCTATCGATCACAATGTCTGTGTCTGGAAAAATTGCTCTGTCACAGGCACCTTCTTTGCTCAACTCCTCCGCCAGACCCTGACATATAAATGATAGTTTCAACATGCCATCCTTTTTTCATAGAAGCTTAAAGTCAAGTGTGGTTCAAAGTAGCATTATTATTACATCAAGCCAGAGGCAGAGAATTCAAACAGCATTATACATATCCTATACCTGATTAAAAAAATTAAGTGGTTTATTTCTCCAAGCTTTAGGAATTTCGAATTGTATTCTGTAAGGACCATCCCAATCAACGCCATTTGTGAATGAGAAGATTAAGCTCAGAGCTGCAAAAAGTTAAAGAGTTCATAAGAGACAAAAATATCAAGATGGCAAAACTTTGTGGAGTGGCACCAACCATGCTTTGGTATGCATATTTGGATGGTATAGAATGGGGAGTCATTTTTGCCACGAGTTTTCCTAAGCATTACCCTTGGTTCACCGCCACACATAAAGGGCTGATTGAAACCTCCTGCAAAATTATATACAACAAATGGAGTCAATTAGGATGTGGTCCAAAAGGTGTTTGTATACTGCAAAACAACCTAGGATATTCAGTTTTACTCTTCACCCCATAATGTATGGCAATTAATACAGTCACAACACTAAAATTGCCCCTTAAACCATGCCTAAACTTGAAAAATGATGACAATTATAAAGAAATTTCCTATGTATATTGCACTGAAAATGATCTGACCATATATTTCACTAGTTTGCAGGGGTTGTATATGAGAGTGAACTTAGATGACAGCGTTCAACAAATATAAGTTAAACTCTCATCACAAAGGGCATGGGGCATTACCAGAAGAATTATGCTCTAAAATGTCTGACCTAAAATAAATAAAAAAGAAAAAGGCTGTCTAAATATCAAATGAGCCAGCTCATTCAACCATGGAGCTACCAACATATTAGCTCAGCTACCAGAAAAATCACCTTGGTCATTTCTTATGCATAATTCTGTTCTAAAGGTTTAAACATTTTATATGACAGAATAAACACTACTGCCGACATTCTATTCTGCTGGCAGCTCAAACAGAGAACTAAAGGTTGAACTTTCATGTGATGGAACAAAATGTATAGATTTTTACTAAATTATGGCATGGGTAAAATTCTGAGCAACAATACATTTCTGTTTTGCATTGACCAAATTTGTACCTCAAAACTCTGCAGAAAGCAAAACTGGTTGGATTAATTTAACAAAACAGTCTAGAACTTACCATTAAAACCAATTCCAAAATCCTCATTTGGAGCAAGTTTAGTTGCTTTTGGGTTGTAGAAAAGCTTCAATTTCTCACCCTGTTGAACATTTGGAATGCATTATAATTTGAATAGAAAAAAACAAAACAATATAGAACAAAGTTGAGAGTCAGTAGCAATGACAAACTTACAGCCATTGGAGGAAGACCATTCATGGTTTTCCAATATACAGGAGCCCTCCCGAGTTCAAACATAGCCCAGCTAGGACGGATATACCTAAAGTGAGCGGTACACAATTACAAGCATAGCATTAAGGTTCAATTGGTGTCCATAGAATCTCAGGATATGAAACAAATTTTCATACATGATCAGCAATAACTAATCAAATGAAATAATGAAATACTAAAAACTGGAGGCAAACTCGCACTCTTTAATTTCTTTGTAGGGAGTGGTTGCAATGGTTGTCACTGCAGCACTCACTTTTCCAGTAAACCTGACTAATTTCTTGCTCTTTGAAGAGCTTGGCCGCACTGAAGAACCAGTAAAACTACTACCTGCTTCGGAAAAAATTTAATCGTTAAGCATTCTACATCATAAAGTTGTCAACATTTTACAGATTCCATTAAGAACAACCTTTTTTCTTTTACATCCATAGCAAATAAATAAAACATCACAAACGCAGATTTTTTTAGCTGACAACGTGATTAGCACATAACATTCACTACTTATGTCTTGAGTCTCATTGAAATATTTTCTCTCAGCATTTTTGTGAATGTAATGTATGCTTCATCAGAAGATTGCATAATTTCCAATCAGCAAAATTTAATGACCTTATCCAAACTTCTAATCAAAATCACAGATCAATTAATCAATTCTCAAAGTTTTTCCATAATAAAATAGTCTGTATGCCTTCTAATATAAACATTACTGTCAAATCGTTTCCCTAAATCTTATTATAACGGGTAAAAGAAAGTCCCTATTACTAGAAATTTAGGACATCAAGTAACCAAATTTATCAAAATCCAACAACTGAATCCCAAATTTTCAAGTTAAATTACTACAGGAAACATATTTAATCTTCTGTATAACAAATTTGCACTGTATTAGGTAGGGGAAAAAAATTTTAAAGGACAAACAGTCAGCAAGTAAAGAAACTATCAAAAAGACAAGTTTTAAACAGACTCACCAAGGGTACTTGAATTAGAACTGTGCCTAGTTGCATTACTACAAGAAACCGATCTCGTGCCTGAAAAGAATTGTGTTGAAGACGTAAAGATTGACCCAGTTGTTGCAGCCATTTATCACACTTTTTGTGCTGCTTTAACTTCCAAGAGAGATAATTGCAGCTCAAGAAACAAGTGGCCAAAAAAGGCTACAAAGTGGAGAAAGATAGAAAGAGCTTATATAAGAAGGATAAGCAACCACAAACACAACAAAATAGTGCAAAAATATCTCTATAGACTTAGTTAAGAACAAAAAAAGCCCAAAAGAAATCTTATCTTTTGGAGCCAAAAAAATCTGGATTTTTTAAGTTTCAAGTGATCTGAACACAATTTTTCATGAATAGAACCGCATACCGCCCTGTCTATCTCACGCTATAATCCACGAGTTTCGACGCCGTAGACAAGCCTACTCCCATTTCCCACCTGAACTTTAATGAACTACCATTTCCCACCTTTATGTATAGAATTACATTTCATCGTCTGCTTTTATCAATAAAAATTATTTAATTTCAATACAAATTACTAATTTTTTTTAGTTACAAAATTACTCCATACACTTAATACAAGTATCAATTATGCTATTTCTACCAAAATTATAGAGACACCCTTTGCTATTAAATTATATCCTCTTTCTTAAGATAAAATTAATTGACAATTTCATCACTAAAATTAATCAATAATTTTATCACCAAAACTATAAAAGACTTTTTAAAATTTAAGAGTATTCAACTTCACTCACCTTGGTGAGTGATTATCAAGAAAACAAATTTGTGAATCGTCTAATTTCTTCAATGTTCAACATAACTTCAAATAAGAAGATTTCCATCGGTGGCAAGGGATTTTAACGGTCAAATAGGTGAAATTAAGGATTAAAGTTTTAAAATATTGTTTTTGTTTTTATTTTGACAATAAAATTATCGACTGATTCGATGATGAGATTGTTAGAGGCGTAATTTTGATAACAAATATATTTTCATAAAAAAAAAAAAATTGATAATTAGTATTTGTATTAAATATTCAAGACAATTATATAATTTTTTCAAAATGACAAATTAATAATTTAGAATAAAATTATATGATTTTCATTGACAAGTGGATGAGGTTGAATAAATGCACTGTTCAAATTTAAAGGGAGGAAAATGTTATTTTGTTAAAGTTTTCGTGGGAGATAGTGATTGGGCCTCGTAGATATGACATTTTGCGTTCCCACAAAATTCAGAACTCTTGCAGGTAAACACAAGTAGTCATCAACTCATCATCTCATGCATATAAAAAGCTCACCAAAGCCCGTATCTTTATCATACAAAACACCCGCAGCGAAAGGTCAGCCGCTTTCTTTCCATGGCTTTGATCACGTCATCTGTAAAGCCTGAATCTTTCACCTTTTCAACTCTCTGTCATGCAAGCAAGTCACGGAACAATTACACAGCACTAAGTTTTAGCCATTCCGATTTGAACAGCAAGAAAATATACACCAGTTTTGTACCGCGTGTTTATCATTGTAACAAATTAGCAATTGTCAATGCAGCTTCAGTAGAAGCAACAGAGCCAGAGTCAGAAGTAAGAAGCAGGGGGAGAATTTTGTTGTCAGATGTGGTGGTAAAAAGGAAAAGAAGGGTCTTTTTTGGGAGGAATTGGAACTCATTAGACATAATTACTGCCGGTGCTGTTCTGGCACTGCATTTGCTTAGTGTTTTTGCACCATTATATTTCAACTGGGGTGCTTTTTGGGTTGCTTTTGGACTTTACGTTATTACAGGACTTCTGGGAATCACTCTTTCTTTCCATAGAAATCTTTCTCATAGAAGTTTTAAGTTACCCAAATGGCTCGAGTACCTGTTTGCTTATTGTGGAGTTCAAGCCCTTCAGGTTTTTGAAATTAAAAAGAAAGATTATTTATTTATTTTATTATTAGTATTATCACTTTTTGTGATTGAGACTTGGCCTAAAATTTCATTCTTTTGAATTTTGATGGTTTCAGGGAAGCCCAATTGATTGGGTGAGGACACATAGGTATCATCACCAGTTTTGTGATACAGAAAGAGATCCTCACAGTCCCCTTGAAGGGTTTTGGTTTAGTCACATGAGTTGGCTTTTTGATTCCAATTCGGTGATGGAAAAGGTATGAATCAGTCTCCCAGATTCTAAATTATCAATTTCTTTTTTATTTCTGTGGTTTATTTAACCGGTGCATATGCAGTGTGGAGGACCAAGCAATGTTGGGGATTTAGAAAAGCAACCTTTCTACAGATTTCTGAAAAGCTCGTATGTTCTTCATCCAATTGCATTTGGAGTTTTGCTGTATGCATTGGGAGGTTTTCCCTTCATTGTCTGGGGAATGGTAAGAAAACTTCTATTTTAGAGGCTCTGTTTCATATCTGTTCATTGTGACTATATATATAATTGCCCCATTGGAGAATTAATAAAGCGTTTGGAGATAATGTTACCCCTTCCTTAACCGTTAGATATTCCAGTAGCTCTTAATAGGGTGAAATCCAATGGTTGACGTAAACTAACTTTAATACTCAAAGATTTCAGCCATTGATTCAGCCGTGTGGGCCTTCTCCCTTGAGTTCACTGGCTACCATTCAAGGTATAGAGCCTTCGTGCCGTATGTCAAGCGGGTATATTCATTCTTTCACAAAATAAAGAAGAAAAAATGGAGCCACATTTAAAGGTAGTTTGGCAAGTTTTGACTTCTTCACATGTCATCAATAGGAAGTTTGAAGCAATTGCTGTTTGAAAGTCTTATCCATCATAAACCTGAGTAAAGGGTTTCCCTCTGTTGTCAAGAGATCATGGAATCATGAGGCAAGAGTGAGAAATTCATGTTTTTGACATTTTCACTTGAAAGTGAAACTCACTTCTAGCATAGAGAATTTGACATGTTTTACCAGAGTGAGTTTCCTTGAAAAGCTTATGCTTCAAGGTATTGGCTTTGCAGGGTGTGAGGATTGTGTGGGTGTATCACATAACTTGGTTTGTGAACTCAGCTTGTCATCTATGGGGAAAGCAAGCATGGAATACCGGAGACTTGTCCAGGAACAATTGGTATTATACAACTTTCCTCGGCAGCCCATTTACGTGAAGAGTTAATCGCATTATCCTGGGGTTTCAGTTAAAAAAAAAAAAAAAAGATTCAGATCTTGTCCTTTCAAATACTAGGAAACTTCCTTTATTGAAAGGATGATAAAAATATTCCCCTAATGGTAATGTATAAATTTTCAAGGATCGACCTGAGGCATTCAAGAAAGATTTACAACCAAAGCGGTTTCCCAGTATTTGAAATGACAAGACCTTAATAAGCTGAAACCGCAAGGGGAATTAAGTATTATTTATCGAGAATTACTAATTTTGTTTTGTTTATTTAGGTGGGTGGCACTGCTTTCATTCGGAGAAGGTTGGCACAACAACCACCATGCATTCGAGTACTCAGCTCGACATGGCCTGGAATGGTGGCAAGTGGACTTGACTTGGTATGTGATAAGATCTCTGGAAGCCATTGGTTTGGCGACCAATGTAAAGTTACCAACTGAGCTTCAGAAACAGAGAATGGCTTTCAAGAATTGAAGCTATGTTCTTGCCAATGGGATTATTGGTGGGCAAATTCTAGCAGGTGCCTCTTGTTCAACTTCGGAAGAGATTCTTGGTTAGGCAAATGAATGATCTTTTTATAGGTGACTGTCAATCAACAACGAACTCTAGATCTCTGACATTTAACTTTGATGAATCCTCATTCATTGTTGAAGTTATATTGATGAATGCATTATAATACATTTTACTAAAATATATTGTCAATTTATTGTCATTTCACTTTTAATCTCATTCAGTTTATTACTTAAAATACCTAATAAGATGATGGGTAAATACGTTAATTTTCTTTGAAATTTTTCCATCATGGGTTTAGAATTATGTGTCAAATATTTAATTATATATTGCATAAAGCGGTCAAAAAATCCATTAACAATTAAAATTATATGTCTTTAACAAATAGATAAAAAAATATAATTTTTAAATTAAAAAAATGAAAAAATTCATTATTTCATTAAAATTTAGATAGAGAAAAGTCATTTGACTATATTTAAATTGTTAAAATTGGTCTCAAGGATTAAGGGTTAAGAAAAGAAATATTTAAAAGAATATGTAAAAGATTTAATTGTCAAAACGAAAATATAAGATTCTAATCTTTTTACTATTCTTATAGTCACTTAGTGTTAAATTGCTTGTTAACGATAGAGAGTTATTCGACAATCCAATTTTATATATAAGCATTATGGGATTCTTGTAATATATTACCATAATTAGAGTTGATTTATTTTTAGCTGTTAATAGATTGAGTTAATTCTTTAAAAAAATCAACTCAATTGCAATGATAGATTGTTAAGAGAGTTTTAAGATTCATGAATGGGACTGCGGATTACGAATCTTTATTTAAATCAACCAAGGTTTTGGGAAATTGGAAGCAATCTCGTATGTTGATTGGGCAACAAATACTAGTGACAAGAAATTAAGGTAATGAAGTTCTAAAAATATAAGGTATCAGCTTCTTCTTCTTTTTTTAATTGAACTAAAGTATAAGGTTTTGTGTTTGATCTAGTGTCATAAAAATTTGAATTTATACTCGTTGGACATAGAAATTTTTTCGCTCACCAATCAAATTATCCCTTAAAGATATATAAAATCAACACAGATAGAATACATACGAAGGTTTCTTCGCATTGATATACATTAAGGGAGCTTTATTTGCTCAAGTTTCTAATTAATGTGAGATTACCGGATAGTCGAAACAAATTTCAATTTCGGTGAGCAATAAATAGTATGAGCAAATAATTCGAAGATTATAAAATTATTAGACATAAAAATTAATTAAAGTCACTATCTGCACTCGAGCAACGAGTCCTTATTCCCTCTATTATCGTGTAACAACACGTCCCTAATGACCTCATTACTTTTAAATGTAATCCATTGAAAATTAATTAATGATTGAACAAGTTTATGTGACATAATTAAATATAAAACATTATTGCAGCTTTAGAGACCATGGAAGAAGCAAACTCTTTCCCAGGATTTGGAATTTCTAGACAAATGAATAATCATAATATTATTATTATTATAAGGACAGAAAAAGAATGGTATGTTTTCATCAGGGGATAAAAATATAATGGCTACACTGAATAACCACGGGAGCTGGAAAGCATGATTGTGGAGTGTGTGTTAAATATAATTAAGCACTTTTTACATGGGTTTAATCGCCTTCAAAAGTGTTCCTACTTACAAACAAAACTAAACACATTTCTAGGTTCATTACTCAATCATTAATCCTTGCACACGGCATTCTAATCCCATGCTTCCTCCACTTAATTTCTTTTTCTCTTTCAAAGTAAGTAGATGGCCAAATGACTATTTTCAATTTGATCTTTGACGAAATAATGGTTCTCCTCTCATCATTTTAAGTCTAAAAAATTTATATTTTTCGTCTATGGGTTAATTTTCAATTGTGAAATCTACAGGAATTTTTGAGATAGACTTAATGAAGAGATGAGAATGCTCTTTAATGAGAGTTTTAGGTTTTTAACAATTAATCATCATTGAATAGAGCAAAAAATTAAAAAAAAAAAAAAAAGTGATTCGAACAAATAATACACAACCATCACTGTAGGTCAGTCCCAAACAAAAGATTAATGGAAGGCATAACTTTGAAGAGAAGGAAAGTTGATGTTATACACACTTGATACGTTGCAATTAGTTTGTATCAAATTTCAGGTCCATTTTGTTTGGAATATTAAATTAATGTAGACACATGATGTGGGTGGGTTACGTCAGTGGAAAATAGGCATGCTGTGGAGTGAAGATATCGAGAATTCTATAAAACAAAATACCATGCTTCTCAGGAATAATATTTAATTTAATTTTAACCCATCACCCTATCTCAGTATGTTTAGAGCAGGCTCTGCACGGTTTCTATTAAAAATTATATTAAATATCAAACGGACACAAATGTAACATAAATTAATGTCTCTCATCATCCTCCCTCATACGCTAATTTTTGTTTAAGGGAAATTAAATAGGATTACCATTGTTTTCATATAAGGATAATGTTTTTATATATTATATGCTACAATCATGTATTAACAAAGTTTCATAATTAGTACAAAGCATTAATATTGTTTTCAACTGAAAATAACAAAATGAATGATTGTATACTACACATTCTATAAACTTAGAAGGAGAAGCTGCTTTACGTCTCTAAATTATCAAAATCCAAATATGAAAACATAATTGATGATGGCCCAATAATATAGAAATCGTGGGTGAAAAACACAACGACACACCTATGTTTTTGTGCTTCAAAAACCCTGACTGAATTCAGTTTCAGTCTCCAAATAAACCATCGTAAACCCTTTTCAAAAGTCTCATACTACTACCATTATCATAATCAAAACCCTAGTAATAAACTTAAAAACTTTTCGGTAAAGCAGTCTCATTCCATTCATTCCCTCGACAAAAATACAAGAACAAACAATTACCCATTTTGCCACGTGTGTACTCACTCTTTTGCCTTGTTTCCCGGGCGCTTCTCTCTGACTTCCTGGCCCATACTTCAATTTCCTACTCCCCGTTTCCCGAGAAAGAGAGAGAAAAAGTCAAGGAGTGTTTACAGTTGCTGTTCGGACGCATGGAATGGAAGACAAAAGACAGAGCAAAGGTGGAAATTTTGATATTGTATAGAAGGTAGTAAAGAAGTTGTGGCACATTGTGTAAAATTCAGGGACGAAGTTTATTATTGCGGTAGAGGAGGGGGGGTGTTGTGGGGTTGTTGGGGTGTTGTTGAGGTAACTGACAAGTAACCGGCTGCAGGCAGTTGTCGGGTGGGAGTGAGTGAGGGCCGATGAACGCCGCACTAGACTGTCAAGGCAGCATGCACGCGAGGTGACCGGAAACAGGAACAACTAGTGAAGACAAAAAAAGCGTAAAAGCATTACCAGTTTCTTGCTTGCTTGACTGTTTGGCGGAATGGTCTGGTTGATTCCCCACATTCACCTCGATTTGGGCCACACTGCACGCTCTCTCCTTAAAAGAAAACCCTAACTCACTCTCTTTCGTAGAATGTGAATTTCAAATTGAATTTTTTTGTTTACAGCTACAAAAAATTTCTATCTTTTTGACTTGTACATTTTTTTTATAGGAATTAATTATTCTGGATGATTTTGATGCATGGTTTTGGAAAGGAAAGCATGTTTTTATGAATATTACCATTATTGGACAAAAATGCTGCTGCTGCTTCTTATTCTAATTCCCAAGTCACACCTTCCCAAGAAGTTTCTTTTCCCTTATGTATTTAATTTTCTAGACCCTTAACTGCTTATAAAAGTTTTCACATGGGTTTTCAAGCATTTTGTTTGTTGCTATATTTCAAACCTTCATAGAAGTGTTGGAATTACATGAAGTTTATGTCATGTCTAATGTATATTAATTGGGTAATTACTGTAATTTCAAGGGGAGTGATATTTTTCATCCAAACTTTAATGAAATAATATTTTTTACAATAAAAACATATTTTCTCTTTCATTTATTCAATTTGTTAATTAAGTCTGATAATTATTTTTAGATAGGTAGTGAAAGACAAAAATATCTTCCTTCTTTAATGAATCTATTATAAACAAATCCATTTTATATCATCTTTGCCCAAGCTCAATCTTCGTATAGACGCCCATTCTTTGTCCGATGAGCAAGTTAATATTGTGGTAGGTGATGTAGTGTATGGTGAGGAGTTTCACTAAAATTGGGAGGTTGAAGGGGGCATTCAGCAAGGGCATTGAGATTTCCATTACCTATTACAAATTTGCTCTGGAACTTGCAGTGAAGTACCTATCACAAAATTTAATTAACAATGTCAATTACAAATTGCATAATTATGAATCTCGTTAATCCATTTTGTAATTCACAAATTGCATCAATTGTGAGAGAAATTATCAAATGGATATAATTTGGTCAAATGAAGTTCTTGTTAAGTAAACTAGCTCTCAATGACAATTAAGTGCTATTAAGATTAAAATGGTGTTTTTATCTTATAGAAAACACTTAATGCATCTTTGAATATGGAGCCAAACAGTAATGAGAACAAATTGACTTAAAATTTATAAAATCATTAATCGCAAGTAATTAACTTTGTAAAATTCATAGTTTTCATACCAATAAACAAAAATATTAATACAAAAGGTTTGGAAATTATGAAAATAGTTTTAAAATATAATAAAGTTTTAGAATATATAATTTTGTCCATTCAAACAAGCACAGAGATAGTACGTTACAAGGCTGAGCTAGTTTTAGTAATAATGATAATTAATTCAATATAAAAACAATTAGTATTTGTTTAATATCGCCCGGGCCACCGACACCCTTTAAATACTCGTCACCTCAGCTTTCTGCTCCCGCTAGTAACGAACACTTCAAAGAACCCCGAAGCCAGTGATACTACTGACCAAAATCTTCCAAGTCTTGACCCCTTGATCGAACCAATTGACTAGCCAAAACGGGTCTGCCTTTGTGGATGCTCGGCTTGGGTGCGGATCGGTTACGAGCCGATATGAATCGTTTGCTAGCTTTACTCTTCCACCAGGTACCCATCCATCTTGTTCAGTATTTTTTTTTTTTTTTGGTCTCATAGATGCGTTAAAGATAGCATATACTTATAATGGTTATTCTTTTTGTTTTTGGTGATTTCTGTGTGTTTATAGGGAGTGTTGGATGAGCAATTCTTGCAACTCCAGCAACTTCAAGACGAGAGCACCCCAAACTTTGTATCTGAAGTTGTCAACATTTACTTTCACGAGTCTGAAAAGCTCTTGAGAAATCTCAGATCAATACTGTAAATATTTTCTTCCTCTTATCGTCCTCCATGGAATCTTTGTATTCTAAACATCAAACTGAAAAACTTTTTCCCATGGTGTTCAAATTTTCTTCAAATTATCGAACTGTTTTACTCTCTTGAGGTTTGAGGTTCGAGACACCTCGTGAGATTTCAAATTCTCTTCGCAAGCCGGTGCTCGTAGGAAACAATAGCCTTTAACCATGCAGTTTGATAATTACTTGTTCAAGTATGTATTAGCGTGCTTTTGGTTATTAATAAATGATTAATTTGATGGTGTGATGGTACAGGATGGATAAAGAGTTCTCGGACTACAAGAAAATAGGAATACATTTAAATCAGATGATGGGGAGTAGCTCGAGCATAGGTGCAAAAAGAGTCAGCACTGTTTGTGTTGCGTTTCGAGCCGCTTCTGAACAGAACAACCGTGCCGGGTATTGCCCCTTTCTTTCTCTATTATCGTGCCCTTTCACACAAATGCACTCCCCTCTCCCACTTTCTATTTATAAAAACATTTAGAATGCTTTTACCCAACTGGGTTTTAATATATTATATGAAAGTTGTAAGCCTTTCCGAATTGATACTTCTGCTATGCGTGAATACAATACTGCCCAGAAATGTAATTCTCCACGTGAACCGGACTCGTGCCCCCCATTTGCTCTGGAAAATTTGTATTTCTAGCAATAAACATCCTGGCTGCGTCAAAAGACAGAAATATTAATGTATTTTCCATAACAAGGTCCTGTTGAAATGTGGGATTTTCAGGTGTCTGAGAGCATTGGAGGTGCTGGAACACGAGTACTGTTACTTAAAGAACAAATTACACGAACTGTTTCAGGTATATTCTCAGTCAGAAGCTTTAAGCATTTATTTTTGAACTTTTGTCCTTTAAAAGTGTTAGGTAAATGTATAAAAAACATGAAAACTAACAGTGGTGTTGGTGATTACTTTATTATATTTCACTCAGATAGAGCAGCAGAGAGTACTGGCAGCTGGAGTTAGATATCCAATGCATATGTGAAACTACAAAGGCATAAATAAAAGCTCTGGGTTATTGGTGTTTCCACTTTCCTTCAAGTTTTTGCAAGTCACTGGCATGGCTGCTGGAGTGCCTTTATTAATAATAATAATAATCATGTTGTAGAGTTATTCTAATTTTTTGAGCAAGCTAGGTTGTAAGTTTCAATGCAAAATCATCAATTCTACTACTGACCTAACGGAGGTTAATGGGAATTTCAGACTCTTTAAATGGCTTACTTTGACACTGGAATTTTTTCCTTTTCTCTTTTGTCTTCAGTTTCACCCTTCTATCCTGTGTGACTGAAATTTATGCACATCCCTGCCTCTTGCTTTCAATCCAAACTTCTGAACTAAAATTTAAAAGAGAAAAAGGTATTTTGAAATACCTTAATTTTATCATTTAAAGAAACTTTGGATGGGAATAAGTCCTTCTGGCCATTTCAACCAACCACTCCAGGGTTCGAACCAGAGACCAATCAACATGATCCCAAAGCACTGAAACCACCGAGCCCACAAAGGGTTGGTGACCCGAGTCTTCACATTTATAATTTTGTTCTTCAATCCTTATTTTTGGTATTATTTAAAAGAAAGCGACTAAAATGAATTTACTTATATAATTTTTTTGGTCTGTTTGGTGCATCTTAATTTCCAGGTTCTAATTATGCACTCTTTTTGGATTTAAACAATAATAATTCATTTTAAAATGATCATTTGCAACAAAAATTTTGACTTTAATGTAGCAAAGATGAGAACCCAACCAAATTGGTTTAAACTAAAATAGTTTAGTTTAACTCAAATTTATTAAATAAAAAATTAAAAATAATTCAAATTTAAAGTATAGATAAAATGGGTTCAATTTAGTTAAAAAATTTTTCAGATTAACATTTCGAATTTGAGATTTGAATTCATAATTTATTTATAAAATGATATTATTTTATCAATTAATTGTAACATTTAATAATCATCCCGATTCTTGTTTTCAATCCAAACTTCTAAATAAAAAATAAAAACAGAAAAAGGTATTTTGAAATACCTTTCTTCAGTGATAATTAATCGTTATAATCATCAAAGTTTCGGGTGGGAACTTTGTCATTTCATGAAAACCTTGGGTGTACCAACCACTCCCAGGCTCGAACCCGAGACCACCCAATCCGATCCCAGAAGAGCTGCAAACCACCGACTCCACAGAGTGCTGGTAGCGGCCGTCTCCAGATCCCTACTTTTGATCTTTAGGTCCTTACTTTTAAAAATATCATTTGCAAGAAAAACTTTTGAGTTTTAATGTGGCAAAGTTATGAACCAAACCTAATCTAAACATCCTTTTATTTGAATTCAATTTGGAAAAAAAAAAGTTTGGTTTGCGTTTGATTCAAATTTGTTTAAAAATTAAAG
Organism: Anacardium occidentale; assembly: GCA_026122585.1. Taxonomy (NCBI): domain Eukaryota; kingdom Viridiplantae; phylum Streptophyta; class Magnoliopsida; order Sapindales; family Anacardiaceae; genus Anacardium; species Anacardium occidentale. Next base: position 225,013 of record JAJEJH010000121.1, on the reverse strand, counting down.
ATAACTCGAGTGTAACTTAGATAAAATTAGTTCAATTTGAATTCGATTCAAATTTATAACTATAATTGATTATTTGAGTTTGTAGTTCAATATCGTGACTCATTAATAAAACAAATATCATTTTGTCAATAAAATTACACACTTAAATTATAAAATTTGAATTACAGATTTAAACTACAAAATCACATTGATTTTGAGTCATAAATTCAAACTGAATACAAGTCATATTTGAGTCACCAAATCATATAAATTTAAGATAAATTCGAACCAAACTTAAGTCAAAATAAGTCAAATTTGCTTTAACTTGAGTTTGACTAAATTATAAATACAAATTCAATTTTTTGGCTTTAAATTTGGTTCAAATTTGAATTAAATAAACTTAAATCAAAATAAGAATCAACCCAATTCGATCTATATCCAACCTTAGTAAATATAAGAAAAATAAGAGAAGACTTGACACTGATAATTACAAACCATGTCTAAAATAATTGTATTTATTTCATTGTTTAATTCGAATAAGACATTCTAAAACATGAGAAATGGATAATTATTCCACAAAATTTCTATTTTTTATTTTCGTATATTGTAATATGCAAACTTAAGGATTCAATCAAAATTAAGATTCACAAACTTATAAGTCATCGAATTACACTGATCCAAAATTTGTTTTTATAAACCTTTTACACATGAGTTTATAAATAGTAATAGATTAATATGTATCGTTCGTGTTATTTTCCAATAAAATATATATAGAGTTCATGTTATTTTGAATTTAAAAAACAGAGAGAAAAAGGTATTTTGAAATACCTGACTTGAGTGGAATTTTACCACTTAGAGAAACCTTGATGGCAATAAGTCCTTTCGGCCGTTTTAACCAACCACTCCAGGGCTCGAACCAGAGACCAGTCAGTATGATCCCTAAAGCACCGACACCACCGAGTCCACAGAGGGTTGGCGAGTCCAGACGGTCAGATTTTTATTTTTGTTCTTTAATCCTTGTTTTTGGTATTATTTAAATAAAAGCGAGTAAAATAATTTACTGTTATAATTTTTTTAGTCTGTTTGGTATCTTTAATTTCCAGGTTCTAATTATGAGCTGTTTTTGGATTTAAACAAATAATAATTCATTTTAAAATGATCTTTAGCTGCCAAAATTTTTTAATTTAATGTAGCAAACATAAGAACCCCAGGAACTTTAACAAGTTCGGTGTAAAAAAATAATTTTATTTGAATTTAACTTAAATTTAATAAATAAAAAAATTTAAATTTAAATTAAATAAAATTAATTCAATTCAATTTAAGTTTATAATTTGAATTAACATTTCAGATTTAAAATTTAAGTTTACAATTTATTAATAAAATAATATCATTTTATCAATGAATTACAAAATTTAATAATCATCCTACTCTTGTTTTCAATCCAAACTACTGAATTAAAAAAAAAAAAAAAAAAAAAAAAGAGAAAAAGGTATTTTGAAATACCTTCCTTCAGTGATAATCGTTCTAATCATCACAGTTCCGGGTGGGAAATTTGTCATTTCATGAAAACCTTGGGCCTACCAACCACGGCAAGGCTCGAACCCAAGATCACTCATTATGGTCCCAGAACAGCCAAAAACCGCCGAGTCCTGTGAGGGTTGCTAGCCGAAGTCTCCCGATCCTTACGTTTGGGTCGCAATTCTTGTTTTTGGTATTATTTATTTAAAAAACAAAAGCAAATAAAATAATTCACTTTTATAATTTGTTCGGCCTGTTTGGTACATCTTAACTACCAGATTTTTCGGATTTAAACAATAATAATTAATTTTAAAAAAAACATTTGCAAGAAAAACTTTTGAGCTTAATGTAGCAAAGGTATGAATCGAACCGAATTTAAATATCCTTTCATTTGAGTTTAATTCAAACAAATAGATTAGTTTGAGTTTGATTCAAATTTGTTGAATTAAAATTAAAAGTAACTTAAATTTAGTTTAAATAAAATTGGTTTAATTCAAAGTTGTGAATATGAATAATGATTCAGATTGATGATTTGAGCTTGTGGTACCCGGTTTTGACTCATAAATAAAACAACGTCGTTTTATAAATAAATTTACAAACTCAAACTATGAATCTGAGTTAAGGGTTCAAACTATAAACTCACATTAACCTCAAGCCATATATACAAATTGAATTCAATCCATATTTAGGCTTTAAAATTAAATTATAAATTCAAGATAAATTCGAACTAAACTTAAATCAAACTAAGTCAAATTTGCTTTAACTTGAGTTTTATTAGATTATAAATATAAGTCAATATTTTTTTGTTTTAAAATTGGGTCAAATTTGAACTAAATAAACTCAAATTGGAATAAGTCAATTTTTAAAATCGAATTAATTCGATCTCTACCCAACCTTAGAAAATATGATTATAAGAAAAAAAAAAAAAAAGACTTTGACACTCGTGATTACACACCATGACTAAAACAAATGTATTTATTTGGCCGCTTAATTCGAATAAGACATTCTAAGCATGAGAAATTGAAATTATTTTGAGAAAATTTTCTAAATTTCATTTTCATCGGTAGTAACATGCTTATAACCTATTTTCTCGTAATTAATTATTAATGTGAGATTATTATATTTACTAATGAAATCACTACTTTCGTTAAAAAAATATATATATCTAGATTATACTGATGACAACAAATCGAATTAAGTTTAATTCTATCAAATTTAAAGAGTTTGATCGAGATTAAGACTCACAAATTCACAGATTAAAGAGTTTGATCGAATTGGGCCAGTTTAAATTTTGATGGTCTCTATGAGCCTTTAACAATTGAGCTTATAAACACTAATAGATTAGTTTGTATTGTTTAAATTATTTTGAAATAGAATTTTTATTATAATTTATATATTCTTAAATTTAAAATGAAAAACGGTTCAACACACAAGTCTATCTCAATATAAAAAATTTTATATTGGTTGTCATGAATCGATTTTACTCTTTTGACGTCTTTACTTTTGTATATATGTGTGAGCGCGTGTATGTGACTGTTTGTACAGAAAAATATTAAAAGGTAAAAAAAAACCAAACAACTTATTTCCATGCAAGTTTTTTTAAACGGCCCCTTTTTATCCAAAAGCTTTTAAAAATTAAACACTCATCTTTTAATTAAAATTGAAAAGGTATTTTTATTTTTTTAAGTAAAAATTTAAAAATAATAAAAATATAAAATAATATTAAAACAATAAAAATTATAAAAATAAAAAAAAGTTACCAGCGACGGTAGCAATAGTCATTATTAACCTAATTAAGTAGTTAGAAATGGTCTTTGATTCCATTAAAAGTTAGGTTTGGTTGTTTTGATGGCGAAAGTATCAAAATTTAGCATCCAAATATCTCTGGTTGCATCCATCATCTAAAATAGTAGTAAATGATCGGTTTTAAACATGTCAGTCATTTTCGACATTCTCTCATGATGAAATGACTAGATATAATCGTTAATAGAATTAGACGATCGTTTTCGATCACATGATTAAGTTAATAGTTGTTATTGCTTTTAAAATTTTATTTTATTTTAATATTTTTAAAACTTTAATTAATTTTAAAATTATTATTTTAATATTAACTTTTGTTTTAATATTGATATAATTTATTTTTATAGAGGGTATTTTGGTATTTTTAATGAAAGGATGGTAATTTGACTTTTAAAATCTTTTTGCCCAAGAATTTGTAATTTAAAAAAACCTTGGGTGGGAATTAGTGCTCTGGCTTAAAGAAAACAAATTTATAATACTAATTACATTTTAGTAATTCAGTTAGTAAAATTATTTTTGCCTCCTTGTTTGGATGGATTCATCTCATAAAGGGACAAATTTAGAAAAGGTATTTTGAAATACCTCTCTGGAGTTAATCGTTTCATCATCATCATCATCAAAGTTCGAGTGGGAAATAGTCATAATATTCCAGGAAACCTTGGGCCCACCAACCACTCCAGGACTCGAACCCGAGACCAGACAATATGATCTCAGAAGTACTGGCACCACCGCATCCACGGAGGGTTGGTGGGTAAGTATGTTCAGATTTTAGATCCTTATATGTTGGTACTATTTCAAAAAGGCAAATAACATGATTCATTCTTGTATTTTTTTTTGGTCTGTTTGGGACATCTTAATTACCAGGATCTAATTATGAAATATTTTCGGATGTAGACAATAATATAATTAATTTTAAAAAGATCATTTGCTAGAAAAACTTTGGAATACCCCTTAGTTTGAATTTGATTTGGAAAAATAATATAATTTAAATTTGATTCGAATTTGTTAAATTAAAATTAAAGATAACTCAAATTTAATTTAGATAAAATTGATTCGATTAGAATTTAAGTTCAAAATATTGATTCGAATTGATGATTCAGAGTTATGATTCAAATTCGTTATTCATTAACAAAACAACACTGTTTTGTTAATGAATTAAAAACTTAAATTACGAATCTAAGTTACTAGTTCAACTATAAACTTAATCTAACCTTATGTCATAAATTTAAATCAAATTTATAGCTTAAAAAAATTTAAGTATAATTTAAGTCAAATTCGAATAAAAATAATTTAATTTAAGTTTGTCTTTTATTCGAATTTATAGTTTAATTTTATAATTTAAATTTATGAATAATTAAAAAATAATATTATTTTACTTATTAATTAATAAAATAATATTATTTTAAAAATTATTTGATAAATTTTAGATTGAATCATAAACCAAATTTGGATCCTACCAAAGTAACATTTAACTCCGAAGCCAGACTAAATTTAATTCTTTTGAACTCGAGCTAACCGAAGCGCCGCGTGGTGATTCTATTTGACGTACCATAATTTTGTAGCGCAGCTTGAATCTGATAGATTTCTTTGCATTTAAAACTATATTAAATACGAGAATGGAAGCTTCACGACGAGCATGTGCGACTCAGATTAATATTCAAATTATTAAACAAATCCACAACTAATTCATTATGTTTGCTTTAATGATGATATCATTCTTCAACTACGTATGCCCAATTATCTTTCATTGATTAATCCTTTTTTTTCTTTTTGAATATTTTTCATCACTGAGATTCAAGGTCTATATATATATATATATATATATATATATATATATATATATATATATAATAATTTAAAGTAGATTATTCAACCTAATTATTTTCTAAAAAATCATGATTTAAAATATTTAATTATAATTTACTAAATAGTTGTTAATTTCAAATATGTTGAATTATGGGTAGAAAACGTAAAGTAGAAAATAGGCACCGACGTGAAAAACAATAATTCAACAGGGTTGGTGGCTTTCGTGATCAGTTAGTTACTTGGAGCTAAATTGAAATTTCTGGGTGTTTGGTTTGGAGTCATACGAGGAAAGTACACCAAGCCAACCAGACAAAAGCTAGGCGGACAGGGCGGTGGTGACTTTAGTTGGTTTGTAGTAATTTTGTGAATCAGCAATCGGCCGCTGCCTTCTGACTTCTTGCATTCGTTTGACCCAAAGCCACTGAGTGTCTTGCTGGCAGCAGCGTCCAGCTCCATTCACCACCATGCCCATATTTAAATCACTTATTCCCACCTTTAAAATCTAATTACTCACCTTCTCTATTTTTTACTTAATTTTTTAAATATTTTTGCTAAAATAATTAAAGTATTTTCTTAAAATAATTTTTTTATAAAAATATAATTTAGTATTAAAATATAAAATGTAAAAAATATATACAAATTTTAAAAAATTAAAATATAAAAAAATCGTTACCATCATTCATGTTAGTCAAATTGGCCGCCTCCTCTTTTAATAGGGTCAAGACCCCTATTAAATGTGACAATCAATGATTATTTTTAGTTATTTAATTAATTTTTTTAAGTTGATTTTTTAAAATTTTAATTAATTTAAAATTTGTTTAAATATTTTTATAATTGATTTTAATATTTTTATTATTTTGTTATTTTTAAAATTCTTTTTTTCAAAAAAACTAAAATATCTTTTAAACTGTTAATATTTAACCGTTGAATTTAATCAATAAATAAATATTTGAATTTTGAAAAACTGAGGACGGAATTTTGTCTTCTAAGGAGAACCTTGGGTGAGAATATGTCCTTTGGCCTTTTCAAATAAGATTGAATAGCTTATTTTATTAAAATGATAAAATTTTATTTATTAAATTTAAAAATCAAATTTTTATTTTTTTTATTATTTTATAAAATTAATGAAAATATAAAAATATTTTTGAATTTGAATTAAATAATATTTTATTTTTAAATTGTATTAAATTTAATTATTTTAATTTATATTCATTAAAATTAAAAATACTAAAAAAATTATTATTAATAAATAAAAATAAAATATAATGATAAATAAGTATATATTAACTTTAAAAAATGTAAGAGAATTTTTTTAATTTAAAAAGTTTAAGATTTTTTAAAATTTGAAAAATTTTAGGATTTTTTAAAGTTTGACAAAAGCTAGGGTATGTTATTAAATTTTAAAAAGAGTTATGAGTTTTTCTAAAATTTTTATAATTTTAATAAATTTTTTTAATTGTTTTAAAAGTAATAATTATATTAAAAAAATAATTATAAATGATGACATATAATAATTTTTAAAATTAAAAAAATAATTGTTAAAAATTATAATATAATTTTGAAATATATAAATAAATATAATAATTTTTAAAATTAAAACGGGGGATGGTGACTTTAGTTGGTTCCTAGTAATTTTGTGAATCGGCAATCGACTGCCGCCGTCTGACTTCCTGTATTCATTCGACCCAAAGCCATTGTGTGTGTTGCTGGGAGCATGGTCCTACTTCCCTTGCCACCACGCCCAGTTTCAAATAAAGCCGAAACACTTATTCCCATTTACTATTTTATTAAATGATGACATTTTTATTTATTATATTAAAAATTAAAATTTTATCTACTTTTTTATCTACTTATTAAATTTTTGTTATTTTTTTTTAAATTATAAAAATAAAAATATTCTCAAATTAAAAATTATTTTGTATTTAATTTTTTAATTTTAATTTATATTTATTCAAATTAAAAATAATAAAAAACGTTGTTACTATAAAATGATAAATAATTATAAATTGGAGTTGCATTATAATTTTTTAAAAATTTGGGGGGGTTTTGAAATGCAAAAAAAAGTTTGGAATATTCTTTAAAATTTGAATAAATTTAGGATTTTTTTTTCTAAAATTTGTATGTCTTTTAATAATTTCAAAAACATCAATTACACCGAAAATTACTATAAGTTATAGGTATAAATATTTCATTATAAACTGTTGAAGTTGTGATATATTTTAAAAATATTTGAGTGCACGTGAATTGTTAAAATAAGATAGAAAAATTATACATTTGCCTCTATAAGTTAAAAAATAACGTTTATATTACAAATACATCTTTATCATACAATTTGGATAAAATGATATATATTAGGATAAAATGTATAATTTTTAAAATTTAGGGGTTTTTTAAATTTTAAAAAAATTTAAAGCGTTTTCTAAAATTTTAAGAGATTTTTTGTTTAATTTAAAAAAAGTTTAAAAGTGTAAATATCATATTACAAATTATTATGGTACAAAATATTTTTAATATATATAATTAATATAATAATTTTTAAAATAATAATTAAATTACTTTTTATCCTTATTAAGTTTGAAAAAAAAATATTTATACCCCAATACATTTCTATCATTAATGAATAGACACTAACGAATTAAACGAAAAAAAAAAAAAAAGAGAAAGAGAGTAAAATCATGGACAACCCAAAATCGAGAAAAATAAAGTGAAACAAGAATAAAAGAAAATAAAAATAAATAAAAAAATTTTAATATATAATTTGAATATTTAAAAAGTTATTTTTAATACTTTCAATTTAAAATTCAAAATAATTTTAAAATAAAATAATAGAGATAAATATAATTTTCACTAAAATCTTCCATTTATATCTTTTTGCCCTTGCCGTGTCATTTACAGACCAAGCTACTTTAATTTTAAAAAAAATTACAGAGAGAAACGTGGCAGAAACTTCCCTACAAGATATTACAAATACGGCCGACATGTCACACCAAGATTGAAGCTCGATCTGTGTACTTCAGTCTGCATCATCTTCCTCTATAAATCAACCGAAGCCTTTCCTGCCAAGGCTTTAACCTCAACTACATGTAACATTTCACCTTTCTTCGAAGTTGACGTTCACTTCTCTCGCTACCTTATTACTTAAACAATATCCTTTCTGAGTTTGTAAAATAAGTTAATCTCAAAACTCAGAGAAATGAAGGCGGGAGTGGTGGTGAATGATGGCTTTATCTACGCAGAAGAAACCCATCTCACTGTGTTGAAGACCTCGTTGTTCTTCGCCAACGACGGCTTCACTGTTTACGACTGCAAAGGGGAGTTGGTCTTCCGAGTTGACACTTACGGCCCCGACACTCGTGACCGAGATGAACTCGTTTTGATGGACGCTCACGGAAAGTGCCTCCTCACTGTCCGGAGAAAGGTTTTGATTCCATCTCTTGCTCTTTATTATAGTGTAAAATGATTTTGAGTCAGTTTGAGTCAACACAGCGGGTTAATCTTTGATGTGTAGAGACCAAGTCTACATCAACGGTGGGAAGGATTCGTGGGAGAGAGACTGGAGGGTCAGAAGCCGATCTTTAGCGTGCGAAGATCGTCGATAATCGGACGGTCGAGCGTAACGGTGGAGATGTACGAGAATCCAGGTGAAGAATACCAGATCGAAGGTAACTTCGCGCAGCGTTGCTGCACGATCTTCAATACGATGAAAGAATCAGTGGCTGAGATTCGACGCAAAGTGGATGCATCAACCCATGTGATGCTTGGTAAAGATGTGTTCTCATTGTCCCTCAAGCCCGGGCTCGACGGGGCCTTCGCCATGGGATTGGTTCTGGTTCTTGATCAGATCAACGGTGATGATGATATCCCGGATAATGCAGTCGTGGTGGACCCCCCTAGATAAGAATAATTTTCACGCTTTCTCTTGCCTGGGCAGGGATAACTTTTTCTTATTGTATTATTGCCACTGAGATATTTTATGACCTTTTTTTTTTATTATTTTAAATTAACTTTACTAATGTTGAAAGGAGATTTTAGTTAGTGTTATTTAAAATAAATAAATAAATTTCACACAAATATATTAAAAAGTTTTTTCGAGGAAGCATCAAGTAAATAAAAATAAATGCATGAATTATTTGTAAAAATAGATCATCGTAATAGTGTATATATCTAATTTTAAATCAAGTAGGCCCTCTGGTTTTTCTAAATTTTCGATCTGATTCTGATACGAAGAATCCAATATGTCAATGTTAGGTGGGCAGACGAAGAACATTTTACCTCAAAACGATAACAATAAACTCTAATTTAGAGTTACTGTAGGATATGTTGTAGTTGTATATAGACCACAAATTTGATATGATACGACATCTCTATTTTAGTTATATGGTTCATATCAAAAGCTTTGAAAATGGCTTTTCATTGAAATTACAGAAATATACCATAATCGTAGTCTTGAATGACATTGCTAAAAATTTTTAGGCCAACCGGCATATGCCCACCGAAGGTTTCCTTAAATGACAAGGTCTCACCATGAAGTTTTCCTTAAATGACAAGGTCTCACCATGAAGTTTTAAAAAATCAATTACCTCCTGTTTGATCAAAGTTAAAAAAATAATAATATTATTTTTTAAACTAAAAATTAAAAAATATTATAAAAATAATTAAAATATAAAATAATATTAAAATAATAATAAAAATTTAAAATAATAATCATTGCCGTTGATAAATTTTAATATAAATTGTATAACATAATTTCAATAACATCTTTATTATATGTATATATAATAAATTATATTACAATTCTATTGTGAGTATTCTGTTAAATGAGTTTCGCTATGCTCCCTCACAACTAACCTTTATAAAACATAACAATAAAAAAACAAAAAAATTACAAAGACTATGATAATTAAAACGTTCCAATTGCATAAAAATCAATTAAGCTAGAAATGTAACCGAAAAGTGGTCAAAATATATAGTCATTTATATGTCTTTCAAAGATCATATCCTTCTCATTTTTAGTCCGTTTGGAGTGACCTCAGTGTCAATTTAAAGCTTGCATATATAGTACTACAACAATGTGCAATTTTTTGGGATAACAAAGGGTTCCCAACAGACATAAAAAAATGCCCAAACAACCCAAATAATTATGTCACAAAGACGTGAAACTACATTGATTTGGTTAATCAAAATTACCAATGCCATCAATTGGTCACCAAAACACATAAACATAACGAGATTGACATGATAACAAAGCATAAACAAGTATGATGCCAATGGTGGATACAAAAATTCAATTAAACGAATCAATTGATCGAGTGACCATGTTCTAAGTGCTTCAATTCACGATGAACGAGTTTCAGCCAGGCATGGAGACAACTACCAACCTGAGTGTTCTCCAAAAAAATCCACACCCTACTTTTATACTATTTTTCTGAATGTTTGTATATTTTCCCATGCAGGGAAATCATTTATTAATCCCTATTTAATTTCTGCAGAGAAATAGTTTAGAATAGGTTTTATATATCCAATGATATGATTTAGGATACTCTTATTTAGAGGTAGAGGCGGCTATTTCCGTCAAAGGAGGGCACTGCTCTGTCCCCCACATACAATAAATAATTAATTTTTCTTCCCATCCCATCCCCTTCCCTTCCCCTCCCCATCCTCTCCGGTCAATTATTATCGTAATAGTGACATTGTGAAAAATATTTAAAAGGATAATGAATATTTTAAAAAAATTATATTTAAAAAATAGGTATAATGTTACTGTTTTTATCCTCGTCCCTGCTTATATCAAGAAATTTTTAATACAAAATTTCTATTTTTTTAGCTTTCATTGATGGATTTTAAATTGTTATATTTCAAAAATTCATACACACATGAACGAGAGAGAGATATTATATACAGATTAATAGGTTTATGGAATGTTAATCGTATCGATGATGATCTTGCCCTGGATGACATTTATTTTCTGAAGTATTTAAAGTCAATTTGGAACCCCTATTATTATTATTATTATTATTCAAATTAAAGAAGAAATTATATGTGAGGATTGAGATTAATTTACATTATTAATTTGAGATGTCTTTTATGAAAGAACTAATTATACAATCCCATAGAAAATGTACATCATTTTCTTTTCGAGCTAGTTTCGCATTCCAGCTGAACAATTAAAATAAATTTGATCAAATCTTGGGAAACTTTATTTGTCATATTCACTCAAATCAAATACATAAAATTCAATACAAAAATTTTCAAAGTTCAATAGCGTACAAATGAATCGTAACTTTATTCTATAACATGCAAATTACAGCGAACATGGACAACAAAGAGCTGGCACAAAATTAGACATATTGCAGCCCTCTTATATTCTAAAACAACCAACCTATAACAACAGCAAACATGGACAACAAAGCACTGGCCAACACCACAGGTGAAGAAGAATTAGGAGCCGGCCCGCCGGGGGGAGGAGGGGGAGTCCTAGAGACAGAGGGGCCCGACGACGGAGGGTAGGCTTCGGTGACTGTAATGGCTAGTTTCTGGCCGTTGGCGCAGTGTTGTCCGAACGTGCAAATGTAGTACTTGTCGCCGGCAGATTGAAGGGTGACATTTGCGGGGCCGTTTTTTATTATCTGTCCGATAGGTTCTGAAAAAGTGCAGTCGTCGTAGGACTCTTTTGGAACTTCAAGTACGTCATGTTCATTTGTGGTGAAGTTGAAAACTAGTAGAACAAGAAAAAAAACAAGTTAGAATTTAATAAGAAATAATTAGAAAGTCATTAAAGATTAGGTTATTAATTAACGAGAAGATTAATTAATAAGTGGAAAAACATACTTAGAAAATCACCAACCAAGAAGGTTTTGCCAGCAGCCCAAGTTTCATAAGCGTTAGTGTCTTGCGGAATTTTCCATCCCAGGTTGTCTCCGACTTCATGATTCGTCGCTGCCACCGCACATTGCAGGAGAGCCACGCAATAAACTCCGACAAATGCCAAGCTCAGAAACCTAGCCATTTCTCTCAATGGATCTTAATTAAAAAGAAACTAATTTATAAGTAAAGTTGAGTGAGAAAAATGTGAAGGCCTCCAGTGTATTTATATACTCTTCCTCTATCAAGACTTAGATGCATTTTTATTTTTTGTGTTTAATTGACGCGGCCTTGACGGGAAGTGAAGAGAAGACCGGGAGTCAGCGGCGTACTGAAGGTGCAAGTGGAAACGACCGTGTATGGCTTATTTTCTCTGCTATCTGTGGCCTTCAAACGCAGCCGAGGTTGAAATTGTCAAAGCAAAGACTATCATGTATGCATATATTTCTTGCGAAATTTCGACATCATTTAATGGAATTTTGAATCGGCCTTCATTTGCAATTAATTGGAAACTTCTCCTTACCAATTTCTTCTTTTACCTGAATCCTGACATCTCTAACTCCTTCAAAATTTTTGTCCCTCCAGAACTTATGAAAGCAGTTATAAGATTGTTAATGTTATCCTACTTCGATAACAATACAATCAATGCAGAATAATCCTATATATTAACCTCTTATTATGAATAAACTCTAATTTTTAGAGACCGATTGCTGCATTTCTTCTTTTAGAAGATTATCCTCTGCAATGTAAAGTTTAAACCCAACAGATTTAGTACTTTGAATATCTTTTTTCTAAAAATAGTTGATGAAACTGATAGATTTTTGGAGAATATTAGGGATCAATCTTTTTACACATAGTTTATTGTATGTGCACTTCCATAGAAAACAAATATAAACCAACTGTCAGATGATAATTTAATACGAAATATAAAAATCATTTTACCCTTTTATAATCACTTAAAATTCTAAATATTTAGCTCTCATTCATTGGTAATTATGATTGGTGCTATAATATTATGACATCAATAACATAGTAAATATTATGACATCAATAACATAGTTTATATATTTAATTTTTCAAAATAAGGAGTCAAGCATGAAATGTACGCCAAAGCACCATCAGCTGACTTTCGTAGCTTCAATTTTCCTTCTTTTCCCATTCTTCCCAGAGATATGCAAAGAGTCCAGACCGGCACAATGGAGAGCCGGTCCGGGCCTGGGGATGTGGTGCCGATACCTCGGAGCCGGCCCTTAGGACTGGACCGGATCCAACTATTAAATGAATAAAAAATTAAACAAAATTGCAATTTTACCTTCGACAGGGAAATGAAAAAGAGAAAAAAAGTTTATTTTCGTACACTCGGAACCTACAAATACCCTCTTCAAACCATTCGTATCTTCTTATTTATATGACATTAATTGTTATTTTCAATTCTCAAACTCCCTTCAACTTAATCAAAAATATTTTTTTCTATATTCATAGTATCTTTCAAAGGTTAAGTATTTTTGTATCTCTAGACAAATGTCAAATAAAAGACTAGTAGATTGTGACTGATGTTTCAAGTCTTTAAAGGTTACAATTGGCCTTTATAAACCAAGAGAACTTTTAAATAACTTTTTGATGAAGTCTCAATACCAATGAACTTTTAGACGGCATTTTCGAAACTTCATGGATGAAATAGGTGAGTGTTTACGCTTTCAAACACTTCCACAAGGTTGTATTTGTGTGATATTTGCAATTTTGTGTTTAGAAACAATTTTGAAACACAAAATGCAACTATTTGGAGGATGATGTGCTCCGCTATGCAGGAGAGAAATGAGAGAACAACTTTTGATCAAATTTGTTTATATGGGGCAAACAACACGCAAGGTCTGATGCACATCCATGGGGGCACACGTTCAGAGACATCTTATGTGTCATAAGGCTGAAGTAGTTATCTTTCGGGGTTTCCCAATGTATTGAAACAGTAATGGATTCATGACCTAGGTAATTGGCGTCCTTTTAGCTATTGGAGACAGAAGTAACTTATCCTGCAGACACTTATCTTACAGGGTGTTGTAATGGACCAATAGGACAACTGATTCAAATCTAAACGAACTGGTGTTCCTTAAAGTCATAAGGTTATGCAGAGAGTCGAATATTTGTACAATTTTCTAGTGGTCCTTTACAAAAAATTTATGCAGAAGAGTGTTTATACAAATAGGTGCAGAAGAGTATCGTAACCTTATCCAATAACATTATGACAAAACTAGTAAGTGTGGAAAGAGTATGAGATTGTGTAATTTCACAAAATATTTAAGTGGGGTGTGACAACTAAAACATGATGCGTATTTCGTCTTATCACATTATTAATGCATAAGAATTTTTAATAGGGATCTGCTATGTGAGAACGGAGTGTAGGATGAAGCCAGAAGGAATTCTTTAGGCCAAACGACTATGTCCCACCTAAAGTTTGCTAAACTAAAAAGTCTCATACTTAAGTTTCAAAAAGTCACATTTCCACCTATCATCAATTTTAAGTGAAATGATAAAAGATAATTTTACAAACTTTTCTGTTACATTTGGACCATTTTTCCTTGAGTTTCAAACTTTTCAATTGATACACTTCCAGGAGTTTGAAGCTTCTTGTTTTGTGGCTGCTAGTGTTTGTGATTATTTTAATAGCATTATAGGATACAAATTATTAAATGTTAATGATCCCTAAAATGGTACTTACACAGATTTTAAGAGGCATCATTAGATTTATGCTGAGAGAACTGAAAGCTGCTCCTTAATGAGAGATAAATTGCTCTTGTTCTAAAGAAATCATGAATACAACAGACAAGCATGTAAAATTTTAACCACTCAGAAATAGTGCTGTGATCTATCTTTCTGGCGGTGACGGGCAGTACATTCTCCTGTAGAAGAAACTTAAGGGCTTTCCAAACATTTAATTCAGTCACTAACATAAGATAAAGCCAGTTTACAACTCTACAAATTAGGTTCCTGCACAATACAACATAAGGTCGCTGCATCATCTACCGTCTAATCTAATATAAAGATACAGATTGATTCTTCCTACATACAATTAAATCTACCAACACCATCAACAAGTTCAATGTTACAGTCATCCACGACATCTCAAAAAGTTCCAGGACAAATGACAGGATAATATAGGAGTATTATACGGGCTAAAGTTGATGGATAAATAGTACAGCACATTTAGCAGCTCACTGGAGCTGGCTGTTGTGAGGTGTCAGTTCGCCCCATTTGGTCGACTTTCCCATTTTCAATAACCTCTGCTTCAATTTCTTTACCTTTCTCATTGACCTGCACAGGTGCTGATCTATTGGCCTGTTCTTTTTCCGCTCCTCCATTTGCATCTGTGGTCACACTAGCAGGGTTGTCCACTTTGTTAGCGGTCTCTTTAGCTTCTGGCTTTTGCACTTCTGTTACACTTGCTTCTGGCTTTTGCACTTCTTTTGCGCTTGCATTTTCTTTAGCGTCAAGAACTCCTTGTTCTTCAATCTCCTTGGTTTCTTCAGCATGTTTTTGGTTCTCTGCACTAGATTTCTCCAAATCAACATCTTTGTTCATGATGAGACCTTCAGCATTTTCCTTCTGAGTGACTTCTGTATTTTGCATTTCAACATCTTTCCCTTCCTCAGTTTTCTCTGGAGTAGCTTCGTCTTCTTTGCTACCCTTCTTTGAGCCTGATGATGATTTTCGGCTTCGCTTCTTCGGAGGTTCCTTTTCTGGTGTTGGAGTTGCCTTTGCCCTCTCACTGATCCTCGCTGACCTCCTTGGTGTCTCACCAGTGCTCCAGTCGAACTCTGAGATGGCAGGATTACCAGGGTGAGATTTTAGGTATTGCTCCAGTTGTTTTCTGTTATTAATCTCCTCCCCAGTAGGTGCAATGAACATAATCTCACTTTTCCTAGGGGTACCTGCTTTCTTGGGCAAGTACTGCAAGAATCAGAGCAAAGAGTATCTTAGTGAGTTATGCAACAATAACTATGCACAATGACCGCATCCACTCAGAGCTTTTAACACCGAGACAATGAAAAGCACACAAAGAAATAGCCAAAGAACATCAAAACTGTAGAAGATGTGCCTCGAGCTATTCACTTTTGCGGATATTAAGTCTATAAGTCATCAAATGACACTAAATGACAAGCATTCATATCTTCTATTCTAACTTAGTGTGCACCAATTATTCATCAACTCAGCACCAGCTAACAATGTGCACCAAGTATTTAACCTGTTCTGAGCAAACTTAAAACAGTTGGAACAAATTTTATCATAAGGGAAACCAGAGTTCAGAGAGCACTGTACACAAAATTTCTCTGTCTCTAGGCATTGTCTTCATTATACATCTTGTGTATACATAAACATTGATTTTGGCAATGAAATTTACCATGGCTATACTTTTAAGTTGCAAGATAATATATCAATGAATGCTGTATCCTGGGCTCCCTTCAATCTTCTACAGACCATGCCATGTGTCCCATTAATTAGCATCTCATCATAATCCGAAATAATCATCTTTAACTGCCTAGTCACAAACCATAAAAAATATATAACACTGATAAATTCACATCAATATAACCTAGGCATTCCAGACTTAGGACAAGCTCATTCATCTACACTAGTTGTATTGGTATTACACTTTTTTACCTTAACTTTCTTTTAGTAATTACATAAAGCCAATTACAGTCTCATCAGGTGAAGTCATTATTGAACATATCCTCTTAGTCAGTCAGTAATTAGGTTCTCCCTCCAGCACATGTTGCTGATTAACAGACCAGTCAAACAAGAAGAAAATAGCTTTGCTCACTTGACAGAATTGAACAGATTGAAGCACAAAAATGAAACTCTGGTGACCAAAGAAGAAAAAAAAACTCATAACCACTTGAGATGTAATAAAGCCAAGAGTTGCGATTGCATATCATTATATTAATATTAACTAAAGGCTTTTAACTACAGAAATATACAACCATTTACACCATTATATTACATAACTTGATAATTTACTATTAAAACAACCATTAAAACGTACAAGCTCCTCATGGATACAATTTAGTCTTGAATATATTTATATGTATATATGGAACACACAAAATTTATTAATTTCAAAATAATTATCAAAAACAGCACCAACAAATTTTCTTTTTGTTTAACAGAAAATTAAGCATGCAACCTTGACAGTAAAAGAAGTTAAAAAATTATAAATGTTCAAAAGCATTTCATAAAATGTCCATAAAAGAAATTGAAAGAATGAAACATTTTATAAAACTAAAATGGCAACTATCCTAGCTAAATCATATTAAAGGGAAAAAGGAACAAAAAAGGGAAATTTTTCCTTTCCATCAAAGCTTGTTTGTTATAGTTCAAAATAAATGTCACTACAACCTTACAATATCTCACGTCTTCTCACACTATCGTTCGGCATCAAGTCTCAGCAACTAGGGTTGTTTCTATTAAAGTGGTTTAAATAATTTAGGCCCCACCAGGAAAAGATGGAGAAAAAAACAAACAAAGTCGTAAACCACGTGGTAGGCAATTGTTGATGTTCAAAGGAAAAATAGAATGTGCTCGAGAAGAATTTGATTTTCCAGCATTTCCCCTCTCTTCCTGGGTGTTCTTTCCACAATCCAATTTGAAAAATAAGCAGATAAAATAATCTTGTATTTCATTTCTAGCTTTTCAAAAAAGAAGTTAAAGCTTTGTTGTACAAACCAAAGTTTAGATCAGTTTCAGAAGAATTAATTCACCAACTTAGGCATATATCTCTCAAACTTAAATTTTAAGATAACAATTATAAACCAAATCATGAATATGACAACAACAGATTGTTGAAATTTATCGAAATTTCAACAATCACACCAAATTATCCAGACTGAGTTTGCCCATTATAATCATTGTCATATATTGCACTACTCACATAAAAATACCATCAAACCAGAAGAAGCATATCATTGATCCATCCAAACATATATCACTAATAGATATAAATAATTACTCCATCAATACTGAAAGACAGCAATAATTCAATGCAGAAATACAGAGGGGGAAGTAAAATGCGTAAAACACAGAGCAAATGCAGAGGAAATCTTCATGAAGCATAACACAAAGTGTAACTTATCACCATGATCAATCTCATAGCAGAATGATAATGGATCTCACAAAAGCAGGATTCTGACAGTGATAAATATGATAAAAATCTATATTTTCTCAGATATCTTAAGACTTTAATAAACCCAACCCCACACACAACCCAAAAAAAAAAAGAACAATTTATCAGTAATACTGTAGACATTAAACAAGCTCATGCCGTCTTATGCTAACACAGCAATAATAGTTAAGATATTTGCAAGTATACACCACCAAATAACCTAATTTGCAATGCAAAAGCCAAGAAGATCTATAAAACAGTCAAATACATTGCAAAATGACCCAAAATAGCTATCTCTAGCCAAAGCACTCCTATTGACTACAAGGGGTAGCATGGTCCCCGTGGATAAAAGCCAAGCCAAGAAAAATAGTTGACTATAAAACTAGAAAAATCTGAAACTTAACCACTTAAGGGAAAATGCTACAATAATCATCTACTAATATGAAAAACACTTAGTATGAACCAATAATGGGATGGGAAAGAAGCATTGGGCAGAAAACTAAAAAACATAATTTATACTGACAGAACCAAAAAGATAGTTTTTATGTACATGATTTTCATAACAATTAAGTGAAGAGGACCAGGAGAAAAACAATGCATTAACCAATTTTACCAAAACTTTAAGTTTCAAGATCAGAATTACATATCTGGTAAACACTTCCTAAAAAAATGATATTTAATAAAACTCTAGTTTCAATGAAGAACACCTTTTTCATTTTCATAAAACGCACTAAGAAGTTTTGATAGAATGCTTTCGGTAAAATAACCCTGTCCAAGCTCTACCCCCTATGTATAAGCAACAAAGCTCTTCTGCAGATAAATTACTGATAAAATTCAGCAAGAAAATCAAGAATTACTACTTAAATCCTGTCCAAGACTTGAAAATAAGGCTTACTTTGACTTGAATAAAAACTGCTGCTTAAAATTTTAAGGACCTTATTTGTTCTATACAAAATTCAAGTGAAGAACCATTAACAGTTCAGAAATTAAAATTTCCCAAATTAGTGGGAAAAGGTTAAAATTTAAGTGGGGCACATATAGAAAATACTAAACGGAAAAGTATCCCTAACTGCAACAACCACCACTCAGAAAAAGCTAAATCCTTTAAAGAGAGCCCTAAAAAGCAAAATTCCACCAAAAATTTTGAAAACCCTCAATTTATGAATCAGAAAAACCTCAAAATTCTACCAACAAAAACTTCAAATTTTGTAACAGTTATATGAAAACCACAGAGGAAAATGGAAATTAACTTCAAAATAAAGCTAAAGATCAAAACTTTACCAGAAATCCTAGCTACAAAACCAGCACAACCAAAATTCAACCAAAAACAATACTGAAAATCAACAAATAAAAATAAAGAAAACTCAACCTACCCAGAAATAAAATAACACTCACAAGCCACAAAACACAAGCTTCACCGTCACAAAAAAAAAAACAAAAAATAAAGCCTTAAAGAGACAAGAAGAAACCATTTTCTTCCAAGCAGCAGGAGCTGGCAGCTCAACAGAAATAACTTCCTCTTTGCTCTCCATTTTTCACCTGTAAAACCAACAAACCAGAACCTTTTCTCTCTCTCTTCTCTCGTCTTGTCTCCCCTTAAAGTTGTGTCACAAATACCGTTGAGTGGATTTTTTAGATATGTTTTGTTTTGCTGGTTGGCTTGGTTTTTTCATTTTTATTTTTATTTTTATTTAGTTTTCTCTGTTTCTAATTCTATCCACACTGTTCATGTAAGCCGGTGGAGAAGTGATAAAGGTACAGTAAGACACACAATATTTAATAATAAGTTTGAAAGCCCCCAATGCAAAGCTGACACGTTCTCTGTTGAAGTTGATTTTCGTCGATACAAGAGCGAACCGAAGTATCTTGTTAGGTTTTAAAGTTAAGCGCGTTGAGCTGCTAACACGTGTGCGTGTGATCCAGAAGGTTACTAAATTTCCTCCTGTTTTCCCCACGATCAGTTGTTGCGCGTGCCGTCCACAACCCCAAATCCTTAGAATCAGTTTTTTTTTCCTCTCCTTTTTTTAATTGTAAGAATAAAGAATAAAATTTAATTAAGGACTAGAGGCAATTATGGGTGTTGAACAGATAGATTATTATTTATTTAATTCTTTGGGAACAAGGAGGACATTCAAAATATAATTAATATTAATTAATAACTATTAATTTAATAATACTAATTTTTTATTTAAACATTTATGTAATTCATGATAAAGACTAACTCCTTAAATTTTCTAAAAGGAAACAGTGAGCAATTAATTTGGTAAACTTTGCAATTTATGTAATTTGTTTTTTCCAATTTGGAAAGTGTACAGGAGATTTTGTTCCAATCATGGATACAATGGATAGACACACACTTTTTGTTTGTCTACTGCCACGCGCCAAGCTGAGGGCGTGGGTTAATGAGAACCAATTGCAGTGAAATATGACCACTTGTCTCGTGGCAGCATAAAGATTGGGATAACGTTCAAATTAACTGATTTGGAAAGTGGCTTTGGCGTCCGAAGATGACGGTCTTCTCAAGACTATACGATGACACTTTCCCGGTTCGTTCAATGCCGGTATGAATTAGAATCTGAGGAATAAAAGAATATTCGACCGAGCAGTTGGATAAATTGAATAAAGCGTATTTGGTTACTCAAAATAATTATTTTTTACCTCAATTCTCTATATAATATGTAGCATACGGTATTGTCTAATTTAAATAATTTGCTTTTCCAACATTAGGGCTATTAATTTAAGTGAACATATTTTCAGAGGCTATTCGAAAATTATCAACTCCTCGAGGATTAAACATTTACGACCACGAGTTTACACGCTATCGAGCATCCCCCTATATAAATAAACCAAGTTTTCAATTATTTGATGCCCATTTTCAAAACTCTAGCCAGTTTTACTTCTAAAATCTAGAAGCAAATTTGACAAACACATCACTCGTATTCACTTTTTAGACTTTAAAACAATTTTTTTTTGAGTTTTGATTTATTTTTTATTATTGTTTGAGTTATTGTAACAATTATCTCTATTATTATCATTGTTGAGTATTTTATTGTTGTTTTCAATTAGATAATAGAGAAAAAAAAAAAAAGATCTATCATTTCATGTAATGATGTTTATATTTTAATCATGATTTATGAATTTATGTTATGTTAATCTTGATTAATGTGGGTTTACATTTGAGAGTTTGTGTTTTAAATAATCTGATTAAAATTTGAAGGTTTTTAAGTTATTTATTTGATTAAAATTGTTAATCTGTTTATGATTAAGAGAGTTTAAAGTGTGATTTGATAGATTAAACAAGATTAGAGTTGATTAAATTGATAATTTTATAAAAAACAAAGTTTAGCATTGATTTTTCTATTTTAACAGTGAGATGAGGATTTTATTTGTATATATATTGTGCCAACAATTTTATTTTTTATATATTTATACAATTTTTAGTGTATTTGTGCATAAAAATAACTTTGACGTGGAATAATAAGTTTAGGGATCACTCAACCTTGCAATAAAAAATACACCATTTCTGGGTTTTCGGATATTAACCATGCCTAATTTGAAGGGGTTAATTGGGAAATTCACTCTAACAATATACGAGGTTTTTTTTATTTTTATTATTTTTTCATAATTTATGCTTCTTTAAATTCTTAGAAATCGTTTTCTAACATAATATAAAACACATTATATTATTTAAATACTTTTAATATTAAAATATCAACAACATAATAACACAAGAATTAATTCTCGAATTTCAAGTTAACATTGTCCACGAAAACAGGGCCCCCCATAATTAGATTTTGTACAAATTCCTCCCTCCACGTTATTCTTCAAATTATTCTAAATCAGTAATTGTGCCATCAGTCTTGTTTTTTTTTTTATTTTATTTTCGGCCAGATCACTATTTCCCACTCAAGACATAATGAAATAATATTTGTATCTATTAATTTTTAAAAAAATTAAAATTTATTTATTTATCAAAAATTATGATAATAAAAATATTTATATTATTTTTAATTAAATATTGTAATAACAATCTATTTTAGATATAAATATTATTTATTTTCAAAAACTTAAACAAAATAAACATTTTCACTGATTTGTTAAAATAATTATAATATTCATATTTATATATTATAAAATACTTATCTAATTATAATAATTTATGATATGATATTTATATATTAAAATGCTAAGGGTAACAGGTTAAAATTTAAAGTTTTTACTTAAATTTTTTAAATCTCATGAAATCTTTAAATTTTTTTTAATACTTCTAAAAGTTTTTAAATTTATAATTAACCAAAAATAAATAAATAAACTTTATTAACACGTGTATTTATTTATACAAATAAAATATGTTGTTATTTTTAATTAAAATTAATGGATATTAATATAAAAACATTAAATAAAATTTTGTAAAGAAAATATTATTTAGTTTGAAAAGATTTATATTTTTTTTAAAAGTTTATAAAAATGTAAGAGAATTTATTAACAAATTTTAATCAATAGGTAAAAATTAAGTTTTTTAATTTATTTAATAACTGAGAATTGTCACTTCATGAGACCTTTGGTGGCAAAAATTTAGTTTCTTAATGTTAAATTTAATAATACGTTTAAAATCAATTATTTTTTATCTTCTTTAATGGTAAAAGTGATTAGATTTAATTATTTCAATCATCAAAATAATCAGATTTGATTGTCAATCAAATCAAATAATTATTTTCGATTATTTAGTTAGATTTATAATGATTTTTTTAATTTTATTTTATTTTTAATAATTTTAAAATATTATTTTATATTAACTTTTATTTTAATATTAATATTACTTATATTTTTAATAAAAAATATTTTAATTATTTTATCAAAAATAATAATAAAATTACATGAAAATTGATTAAGGACAGATATTTAGTTTTTTAAAAATATTTATTATTAGAATTTTAGGAATCTTCTTTTAGCGAAACCTTGGATGGGAATAAGCCGTTTGGCCCTTTTAAAGTCCATCACTTTCTTCGTGTCATGCCTATTTATTATTATCTTACTAAATGTAAACACACTTTTCAAAACTGGTGGGCAAATCTTTCACCATCCGTGTCATTTCATTGCCAGACAACGTAACACATGCGATGAGCTTACGTAGAAGAAGAATTCGTCGGCTAAAGAGGAAATAGAAAAAAGGACGAAGGTTGGTTGCTGGATTTACTTAAGTTTAAAAAAGTTAATGAATTTTCATTACCTGCCCTGCCAACCCCTATTGGCATCTCCTTCTAAACCAATTTAATAATCACACACTTCACATCTTAAAGCTTGTTATTTTCCTTGAATCAAGACAAACCCATCTCCGGCCATTCATTTGTCTCTCTAATTCCATCACTAGCTTGGGTCAGTCATAATGGTTATATTAGTTTCTTCCTCATTATTTTTACTGTTAAATCTTTGCTTGTAACATAGCTGTTTCTTATTATCTTTTGTTGATTTAGTCGCTCTAAGATTTTCAGTTGCTTCTTGTAGATATATTTTGTGAATCCATTGTACTTTAATCTTGTGATATATAGCAAAAGTTGGAGAATTCTTTTGGGTATATGAAATCTTTTCACTTGTTAATATGAAATTCTGCTTGTCATTTGGTAAGTCTCTGATAGTGGGTATAAGTCTTCATACTGTTTTTATTTTGATTATTTATCAAAGTTTCAGTTTTTTATTTCTGTTGTAGGAATTATGGGTTTGTTTCAATATGGTAGAGCCTTGTGTTTTTGTCTACTTCTAGTGTTCAGAACTTGCATTGCTGGATCTCAACATTTTGGGAAGATATATCCTGGCTTTGAGGCATCCCACATGGAATGGATCGATAACAATGGCCTCTTTTTGCGATCAAACAATTCGGTTTTCAGTTTTGGGTTTTACACTGCCTTGGATCCTCAATTCTTTTTGCTTGTTGTTATTCACACTAGTAGTTCCAAAGTAGTTTGGACTGCTAACAGAGACAAATTGGTTAAAGGATCTGATAAGTTTGTGTTTGGGAAGAATGGGGATGTTTATTTGCAACTGGAAAATGGGTTAGCTTGGTCCACAAATACTACTGGAGAGAAAGTTACATCCATGGAATTGCTTGATTCAGGTAACTTGGTGTTGCTTGGGGAGAATGGAGGAGTTATTTGGCAGAGTTATAGCCATCCCACTGATACTCTTTTACCTGGCCAGAAGTTTTTGGAAGGAATGAAACTTAAGAGTTTTCCCAACAGCAACAACTTGAGTGTTTTTCTTGAAATAAAGTCTGGTGATTTGGTGTTGTATGCAGGTTATCAGACTCCACAGACCTATTGGTCATTGGCAAATGATAGCCGAAAAACCAATAATAGTGCTGGTGGCAAGGTCCATTCTGCATATCTGGAGGCCAACGCTTGGAATTTCTATGATCAGAATAAGAATTTGCTTGGGCAGTTCGTCTTCACTGATAATACTTATCCCAATGCTACCTGGGCTGCCATTTTAGGTTCTGATGGGGCAATTACGTTTTCTGATCTTCACAAGGGAAATCAAGTTGATACTGAGGCAACCAAGATACCAGAAAATTCTTGCGGCAATCCTGAACATTGTGGCCCCTATTATGTGTGTTATTTTGAGAATTGGTGCCAGTGCCCTTCGTCTCTTCAAACTTTTAACTGTGAACCTCCAATTGCTTCAACTTGTGATGATTCCAAAGATTTAGCAGAGCTTTTCTACGTTGGCGAGAATCTTTATTATTTTGCACTTGGGTTTGTTGAACCCTTTTCAGGATTCAATGTTGAGGCTTGTAAACAAGCTTGCCTTCATAACTGCTCCTGCTCTGCACTTTTCTTTGAAAAGAGTACTCAAAGTTGCTATCTGTTTGATGAAATAGGTACTTTGCAGCGTTCTCAGCAGGGTTCAGCTGGTTATGTTTCTTACTTGAAGATCTTGAGTGGAACTGGTGATGGAAGAAGGAATGGGGTAAAGAATACTTTATTAATTGTGTTCATGGTTGTTGCAAACATAATTGTCATTGCTGGTCTACTTTATCTGGGACTATGGTGCCGTGGGAGAAAGAGGGCAATGGAGTTTTCTCAAGAAAACTTGGAGGAGGACACTTTTTGGGACAGTTTTTCTGGCATGCCTATTCGCTTCAGTTATAATGATCTTAGTAAAGCAACCAAAAGCTTCTCTACCAAGGTTGGTCAAGGAGGGTTTGGATCTGTTTATCTAGGTGACCTACCAGATGGAACCCAATTGGCTGTTAAAAAACTGGAGGGCATTGGCCAAGGGAAGAAGGAGTTTAGAGCTGAAGTAAGTATAATTGGGAATATACATCATGTCCATCTGGTCAGGCTTAAAGGATTCTGTGCTGAGGGGGCTCACAGGCTTCTTGTTTATGAGTACATGGCAAACAGGTCTTTGGATAAATGGATCTTCAAAACTGATAATGAAAGTCAATTGTTGAGTTGGAATACAAGATTCAACATTGCAGTGGGTACTGCAAAGGGATTAGCTTATCTCCACGAGGAATGTGAAGTGAAAATTGTCCACTGTGACATAAAACCTGAAAATGTTCTTCTTGATGATCATTTCACTGCCAAAGTTTCGGATTTTGGTCTGGCGAAGCTGATGAACCGTGAAGAAAGCCTTGTATATACAACACTGAGGGGTACAAGGGGGTACCTTGCACCAGAATGGATAACAAACAATCCTATTTCAGAGAAGAGTGATGTATACAGCTATGGCTTGGTCTTGCTTGAGATCATTGGTGGCAGGAAGTGTTTTGAGCCAGGGAATGATTCTGAGAAAGCCCATTTTCCTTCATATGCCTCCAAGATGCTGGAAGAAGGAAAACTAAGAGAAATCCTTGATCCAAGGCTAGATGTCAATGAAAATGGCGAGCAACTTTTCACTGCTATTAAAGTTGCGTTGTGGTGCATACAAGATGAAATGCATCTGAGACCGCCAATGACTAAAGTTGTCCAAATGCTTGAAGGGTTGTGCATTGTACCTCAGCCACCTATCCCTTCTCGGTTAAATTCTCGGGTATACTCAGGTTGTTTCAAGTGGAGTGATGATGGTACTTCATCAGGAACACTTGGTGACAATAGTGCCTTACTTATGTCAGCTGTTCAACTGTCAGGTCCAAGATAATAGAAGAAATGTGATATATATACGGATGGAGACATGAGACATTTATAGAGTTGTGGGCTTGCTAGCATAACAGGTTCCATTTTACTCTCAGTAGTATTTGAACAATTAGACTTCCTGGTTCTATGTACTTCATTCATTATGCTTGTAAGTTATATCAGGTGAAACTGCTATACACCCAATGAAAATTTAGTTTTTTTTTTGTAAACTTTTCTATTTCAATGTCTTCATTGTTTTGTTTTCGTGCTGGTCTATTTGTACTGTACATTAGTTTATATAACATCCATCCTTGCAAACTTATTTAATTGCAGATATATTCCATTTATAGTTTCCCTTACTATTTTTGTTCCTGGACACCACATGTTTCTATATCCTTACTGAATATAACATTTGTAATCTAGATTGCTATCATAAAGAATTATTGGAGTTCAAACAAAATGCATTTCAAGAGGTGGCTTTTTATACAATTTCTCAAACCTTTCATTAATTAAATATAGGTAATTTCCCATGTATTTCCAGTGTAAAACTGTCGCTTCTGAACTTAAATGTTATAAACAGGTCTAACCTTGAAAATTTGAAAATAAAGGATGTATAAGTTTGTGTTTCAAACCCTAATTGTTATTTGTCTTGCACATTAGTTGTCATTTGATACAATTTTTTATCTGCATAAATATATATATTTTTGCTACTTTTGGTTTTTCCCTCAATGTTCAATGCCTTAAAGAGTGAGACAGTATAAAGTAATTGCGATTTTCTTTGAAGAAAAGGTCCCACCTATATATCTTGGTGGTGCTTTTGAGTTTGTTTTCTTATTTAGGAAGATGATGATTCAAAGTTGTTTTTCTCTTTTGTACCCTTCATTGTAGTAAATTTTGACTATTCTAATTGTTGTTATGTAGCTGAAAAATACCGTACTAATTCAAGCTGGTGTTCAGTGTGTTCTCACCTATTTATCTTCTTGTAAACAACTTTTGGAAGGTGAGTTTCTGATAAAAGGGCATCCGAATGATAATGCACTCCAGAGTTGAACTTTTTGGTGACAATCCAGTACTTCAACTCACCATACATCACAGAGTTAAAAGGAGGAGACACATAACCCCCTTCTTCCATTTTAATTTATCACCAAACCCGCTTGAACAAAATAAATTCACTCCCTCTAAATATGGAAACAAATCTATTTTTTTTCTGCTAGTCAATCAAGAAATGAGGTTAGTCACTTCATATTTCTTTCTCAGATGGTTTTCTTCTTTGCTCTCCATTAGGCTCTATATGTAAAGTCAAAAATTTGCTTTTGGTTGTTTGTGGTTAACACTCATATTGTAATTTAGCAGGTTTTTGTAATCTTCAGAGTTGCTTGTGTATTGAATTTTCCCTCTCTTGTACTAAATCCAAGGATAGACAGCAAAACTCTTCGGAACTAAATTGTATT
Source organism: Anacardium occidentale (assembly GCA_026122585.1). Lineage (NCBI taxonomy): Eukaryota > Viridiplantae > Streptophyta > Magnoliopsida > Sapindales > Anacardiaceae > Anacardium > Anacardium occidentale. Next base: position 197,330 of record JAJEJH010000121.1, on the reverse strand, counting down.
TGTAATTTAAATAAGCCCCTGAATTTCAAAGGTTTATTAATTGATTTTCTTGTGTTTATTTGGCAAAGTTCAGTGTAATTTTTTCAGTTGTAGAAATCATGGGTTTTTGTCAATATAGTAGAATTTTGTGTTCTAGGCTACTCCTTGTGTTTAAAACTTGTATTGCTGGATCTCAACATATTGGCAAGATACATGGAATGCATTGATAACTATGGCCTATTCCTGCTATATAACAAATCGGTTTTCAGTTGTGGCTTTTGCATTACCTTGGATGATGAACGCTTATTTGCTTGTAGTCATTCACATTAGCAGTTCTGAAGCAATTTGGACTGCCAACAGAGACAAAATGATTGGAGGATCTGATAAGTTCATGTTTGAGAACAACAGCAATGCTTATTTTCAAACAGAAAATGGCGTAGTTTTGGTCCATAGATACTACTAGGGAAGATGTTACATCCATGGAACAGTAACGCAGGTAACTTGTTTCTCGGGGAGGGTGGAGTTATTGTTTGGAAGGGTTATAGCCATCCCACTGATAATCTTTTGCCTGGCCAGGAATTTCCCAAAGGAAAGCAACTTAAGTATTTTCTGCCCAACAGCAGCAACACAATTGTTTATGTTGAAATGAAGCTCGTGCTTTGATATTGTATGCAGGCTGTCATACTTCAATAAGCTAATGGTCTTTGGCAAATGAGATCCCAAAAAACAATAATAGTGTTGGTGACTGGATCCAGTCTGCATATCTGGTGTCCAATTCATGGAATTTCTATGATCAGAACAGTCAGTTGCTTCAGCAGTTAGTCTACACTGAAGATACTAATCCTAAGCTACCCGGGCTTTCATTTTAGGCTCTGATGTGGTATTTACGTTTCTAATCTTTACAAGGGAATTCAAGTTGCTTCTGCGGCAGTCAAGATACCATAAGATTATTGTGGCAGTCCTGAGTCTTGTGACTGCTATTATTTGTGCTATTTGGTGACTGGTGTAAGTGTCCTACAACTCTTCAAAATTTAGATTGTGAACGTCCAATTGCTTCAACGTGTGGTAACTCTGTGGGTTCAGCAGAGCTTTTGTACGTTGGTGAGAATCTTGATAATTTTGCACTTCAGTTTGTCATACCCATTGCAAAATTGCATCTTGATGCTTGCAAAGAAGCTTGCCTTCATAACTGCACCTACTCTGCACTGTTCTTTGAAAATAGTCCTCAAAGTTGCTATCTATTTGATGACATAGGTTGTTTGCAACTCGCTCAGCAAGGTTCAGCTGGCTATAGTTTATATTTGAAAGTCATTCTAGGACTGAAGAAAGATCCAAGACTGACAAAAGATCCATCCAAGTGTTTGCATTCACAATTGTTGTTACCGCAAGGATACTGGTGGGTTTATTGTATGTCGGACTCAGGTATCACAGAAAAAAGAAGAAATTAATTAATTTTCTACGGATAATGTGAAAGATTATCAATTCTGGGACAATTTTTCAGGCATGCGTGTTCACTTCAGTTGTAATCATTTTTGTCAAGCTACTAAAAGATTTTCCACAAAGATTAGTCAAGGAGGGTTTGGTTCAATCTATGGTGTGTCACCGGACGGTACTCAACTGGCTGTAAAAAAGTTGGAGGTGGTTGGGAAGCGGAAAGAGCTCAAAGCTCAAGTCAGTACAATTGGAAGGCACATCATCTGCATTTAGTCAAACTCCGAGGCTTCTGAACTGAGAATACTCACTGAATTCTTGTTTATGCGTACATGGGAAATGGCTCTTTGAATAAATGGATTTTCATATCATTGTGGAAAGTCAGTTGTTGAGGTGGAACATAAGATTTAATATTGACTGGGTACAGCGAATAATCTAGCCTCTCCGTTCAGACAGTGAAGTAAAGATTGTCTATTGTGACAAAATCGTTTTAGTGTTCTTCTTGGTGACAATGTCAATACCAAAGTTTCAGATTTCAGTTTGGCTAACTGATGATGCATGAACAAAGCTGCGTCTATACAGTACTGAGAGGTACAAGAACTACCTTGCACCAGAATGGATTAAAAGCAACACAATTTCAGAGAAGACCGATGTATACAGCTATGGTGTGGTCTTGCTTGAGATCAAAGGTGGCAGGAGGTGTTATGATCCGAAGGATGATTCAGAGAAATCCCATTTCCTCTTGTATGCCTTCAAGATGTTGGAAGAAGGAAGGCCAACCGGAATCCTTGACTTTCAGCTAGACATCAATTAAAATGATGAGTGTTGTAAATGCAATAGGAGTTGCATTGCAGTGCATACAGGATGCTGTGCATTTGATTACACATATGACTAAGGTAAGGTAGTCAAAATGCTTAAAGGCAGTTGTTCTGTACCTCAGCCCCCAACCCTGTCTCAATTGAATTCCCAGGGAGGTGAAGCCAATACTGATGATGGCATTATATCAGAAGTTGAAATATCAGGCCCCAGATGGTTGAAACAATCATTGCGGACAAATGAAGATCATTCACAATGTTTTAAGCATCATGAACGATCAGAATCTAGTTTGATGATGTACCTGTCCTTGAAATTTATTCTGTGTTTGGATGTAAATTTCAAGAGATTTAGCCACTGAAATCATTTAGCGTTTATCTAATTTCAGCAGTTTCAAAGTGCAATATCCTTACTGTTCATCTTCTTTTGGTTTAGAGTAGAGAGTATACATTAAAAGTCAAAGGCAATCAGCATGAGGGAATAATTTTCAACATTTCCCAAAGATGTTACATTGAGAGATTTTATGTTTGAAAATGAATGTATAATTTGAATCATTAGTACACAATTCCTGATCTTCTAGATTGTGTCAATGCATCTTTTCTATTATATTAGAATGGAGGTGTGTTCTTTAAACCTGCTCCCAATGAAGACGAAATTTTCAAAAGGTGGGAAGTACTCAACTAGACTTGTAAGTCTAACAAGTCAAACAATAAGTATTATGTATTAAATTTAGTATATTCAAGAGGGGCCGTTACATAAAATAATATCTCCTATCCCTTTGGTAGAAATTTTGACTAAATCAATTACAGCCATTTTCTTTCCAAACCAACTTGACTCATTTCTGCGTGATATCACTAATATAACTATCCATCAAGGTTATCAAGGGGGCATAACAATACCAAAATATCTCAATTAGCAGCACTTCCTCTTGTACCAAACCAAATCAGTGGAACCATACTCTTTCATATGTTATACTTTAATATAATATGTGTAGTAGAACTCACAGTATCATTTCAATTGAATCCAATTATATTTAAGTGAGAATTGATATAAAAACGCCACGGCTATAAACTAGTATGAGTAGTTTTCATCCTGTGTACTTGTCATTAATGTGGAATTTCCTAACTAATGAAGTGGGATCAGCAAGTTCTTTCGCTATAAACTTTACAGCTACATTTCCACTAAGGTCAATGGCGAAAGGGAAATCACACCAACCACAATAGATTATCTTGTGGACGCCTACCTTGTATGCCAACCAAATTTGATAAAATGAAGTCAAATCCTAACCATTATCATCTGTAAAGCCACTGTAAAAGGAAACGATCACCTAAAATCGATTCAACATTATCAAATTCAACACACTTAAATCTCATATTTCCAATGAAAAATAGATGAAAGGTGTAGGAAAAGAGTTATGTACAAGAAAATTAGGGAACTTATAAAAAGGAGTGAGGTCACTGTGCCGATTGCTTGATGATATTAAAGAGCAGTAAATAAAGTGGGATTAGTTTTCATTCCACTATAAAGCAATCGAATTTCTCTCAGTAAATGACAAAAGTTTTCTGTTGATAATATCTAGATTCAAGAAAGACACTCAATTTTGGTCTTCCGTGAAGATAAGGTTGGTATCACTTAATCATAATATCTATTAATTTCAATTCTAAAATTATATGTCAATGGAAAGACTTAATTGTAATTATCTGTTGAAGTATAAGTGATGCTAAGAGGGGAAGTGAAAAATGAAATAGATTGATTGTGCAGGTGATTTTGGTGACTTAATTTTCTAGTATTTTCAAACATAGAATGTGAATAAACCCTGTACTGGGTTTGTTAAAGCTTTTCTCTCTCCATGGAATTCATTCTAAGACAAATTGACTTCTTCTGAAATTAATCTTTATCCTTATTTGTTGTTGGACATGATTGCTTCTTTTTGAGTGGAGAGATCTGTCCTCGTCGACATTCACGTGAAAAAAAGGGGCTCCATTATAAAATGAAGAAAGACTTGCAGAGCACACAAGAAGCAAAAGAGTTGCAGCCTAACCTCCATGGCAGCACAGGAGAAAAATCATCAGAAATAAATAAAAAGGCAGAAAATTTTAGGTGGATAAATCTATGTCGATTAGTCAAATTTTAGTGTACCTGCCCTACCAACTCCTTTCTTCTTTCTCTGTCTGTAATTATAACTTGCTGATTGACAGATGAGCAGGTCATTATGTCACTTTTTTCGAGCTTTTGCTTCTTACCCCAAGAAAAAATCCATTCACTTCCACAATACCGTTTTGTTTGTGTGTCTGAAATCAGCACATGAGGTCAGTCCCCTTTCTCGACTCATTTTTCGTTTGTTCTCCAGTAAGCTCAATCTGTGTTAAAACTTTTATTAAACATCCGAAAGATTAGGCCCTTTTGTTCATTTCTAATACTTTCTTGCTAATCTTTGCTTTGATTCGTAAGTAGTTTCTTCTTAAATCATCACTGACAAAGCTAATAAATTTGAGATATGTCTGTTTTCGCATTTAGATAGTAGTGATTTCCTCTTCATATTTTCTGATCTTCCATTTAGTGAACTTAAAGTTTCACATTATGCTTAGATCTGCCGTGTATGGATTTCGATAAGTTGTTGTGCCTTAAATTTCCCTTCATTACACTTGAATCATATAGTATATAACAGAACTCAAAGACTTGTCTTGGATGCCAGTTTTTTCCGTTAAATTCAATCAAGTTCCAAAACTTCAAGTGGGTATCAGTCTTTAGACAGGTTTTCTTATGTTTATTTGGCCAAGCTCAGTGTACTTTTTGCAGCTATATAAATTATGGGTTTTTTCCAATATAGTGGAATCTTGTGTTTTTGTCTACTTCTTGTGTTCAAAACTTGTATTGCTGACTCTCAATATGTTGGCAATATATATCCTGGGTTTGAGTCATCCCACAGTGACTGGGTTAATAACAATGGTCTATTCCTTCGGTCTAACAACTCGGTTTTTGGTTGTGGATTTTACACTGCCTTGGATGCTCAATTCTTTTTGCTGGTTGTCATTCACATTAGTAGTGCCAAAGTAGTTTGGACTGCTAATAGAGGCAAATTGATTAGAGATTCTGATAAATTTGTGTTTGAGAAAAATGGCAATGCTTATTTGCAAATGGGAAGTAGTGTAGCTTGGTCCTCAAATACTACTGGAAAGAAAGTTACATCCATGGAACTGCAGGACTCAGGCAACTTGGTATTGCTTGGGGGTGGAAGTATTGTTTGGCAGAGTTATAGCCATCCCACTGATACTCTTTTACCAGGCCAGGAATTTTCCGAAGGAATGAGACTTAAGAGCTTTCCCAAAAGTGATAACTTGAGTGTTTATCTTGAATTCAAGTCGGGTGATTTGATCTTGTATGCCGGCTATAAAACTCCACAAACCTATTGGTCTTTGGCAAATGACAGCCGAAAAACCAATGACAGTGTCAATGGCAAGGTCTACTCTGCAGCTCTGGTGTCCAATTCATGGAATTTCTATGATCATAATAAGGAGTTACTTTGGCAATTCATCTTCTCTGACAAGACTGATGAAAACGCTACTTGGGCTGCCATTTTAGGTTCTGATGGAACAATTACATTTACTAATCTTCAAAAGGGAAATGAAGCAACTACTGAATCATTCAAGATACCACAAAATCCATGTGGCATACCTGAGCCTTGTAGCCCATACTATGTGTGCTATTTCGACAATTGGTGCCAGTGTCCTGAACCTCTCAAGTCTCAATTCAATTGCAACCCTCCGGTTGCTTCAACATGTGATAGCTCCAGGAATTCAGCAGAGCTTTTCTATGTAGGTGAGAGGCTAGACTATTTTGCACTAGGTTTTATTATACCCATTTCAACATACAGCCTTGATTCTTGCAAAGAGGCTTGCCTTGGTAACTGCTCCTGCTCTGCCTTGTTCTTTGAAAATAGTTCAAGGAGTTGCTATCTATTTGATCAAATAGGTAGTCTGCAACGATCTCAGCAGGGTTCAGCTGGTTATCTTTCATATATCAAAGTCTCTACTGGAAATGGCGGTAAAAGAAATAGTGAATGGAAAAAAATTCTGTTCATTGTCTTCATAGTTCTTGCAACCATACTGATAATTGCTGGTCTACTGTGTGTGGGATTTTGGTACCACTACAAAAAGAAAAGATTGATGGAATTTCCTCAAGCAAACTTGGAAGAGGATGATTTCTTGGATAGCATATCTGGCATGCCTGTTCGCTTCAGCTATAATGATCTTCATACAGCCACTAAAAGCTTCTCTACAAAGGTTGGCCAGGGAGGGTTTGGCTCAGTATATCTAGGCGTGCTTCCAGACGGTACCCAATTGGCTGTCAAAATGTTGGAGGGTATAGGCCAGGGGAAGAAGGAGTTTCGAGCTGAAGTGAGTATAATTGGGAATATACATCATGTCCATCTAGTCAAACTCAAAGGCTTCTGTGCCGAAGGGACTCACAGGCTTCTTGTTTATGAATACATGGCAAACAGGTCATTGGATAAATGGATCTTCAAGACTGACAAAGAAAGTCAGTTGATGAATTGGGATACAAGATTTAATATTGCATTGGGTACTGCAAAGGGATTAGCTTATCTGCATGAGGAGTGTGAAGTAAAGATAGTTCATTGTGACATAAAACCTGAAAATGTTCTTTTAGATGATAATTTCAATGCCAAAGTTTCAGATTTTGGTTTGGCTAAGTTGATGAATAGAGAAGAAAGCCTTGTATATACGACATTGAGAGGTACACGGGGGTACCTCGCTCCAGAATGGATTACAAACAATCCCATTTCAGAGAAGAGTGATGTGTATAGCTATGGCATTGTGTTGCTCGAGATCATTGGAGGCAGGAAGAATTATGATCCAGGGGTTGATTCAGAGAAAGCACACCTCCCTTCTTATGCATTCAAGATGCTAGAAGAAGAAAAACTAAGCGAAATTATTGATTCGAGACTAGATGTCAATGAAAAAGATGAGAGAATTGTGACTGCAATTAATGTTGCATTGTGGTGCATACAAGACGAGATGTATATGAGACCACCAATGACCAAAGTAGTCCAAATGCTTGAAGGTCTTTGTGCTGTACCTCAGCCCCCAACACCTTCTCAGTTGAATTCTCGGGTTTACTCAGGTTGCATTAAGTGGAGCAGCGACGAGGGTACTTCATCAGGACTAAATGACGACAATAGTGGCATATTTATGTCAGATATTCGACTATCAGGTCCAAGATAACAGAAGCAACGTAATACACATGAAGATAAATTTATACCTGTAATTTTCAGCTTTCAAGTTAGCTTCCATAGCATCGTGAACTATTAAACGTCCTTGATTTAAAATTTGTGTCTTTTTTCGCTGGTGAGTTGTAATATTTACAGAAGCAGCTTTATCAACTGTGAAAATTTTGTCTTTATTTTTGTGTGAAACCTAAAGGAGACTTCCGAGTCTTCTTTCTTGATGTAATAGCAAGTTGTCAGATCAATATTAGATGTCTATGACGCCAATTTTCCTTCATTTTAAGTCCAGCCGATTCCATGTAAGAAAGATTTCAGGAGATGGTAGCTTTATAGAATTTGTCTAAAATCCACCCATTTATTAGTTCTAACCAAAAGCAAGGCACCCATGTTGTTACTTTTTATATTCTACTTTTATCCGTATTTCTTTCCAATACAAAAAATAGTTCATGTGAAAATAAATAATATTATTGTTCAATTAAGAAGTATAATAAACTGTTTTAAGGTAAAAATAACATATATATGGTAAGAAGTAATTAAAATTTTGGTCTGTCCATAAGCCATTCTGTTAGTATATGGACAAATTTTGATACTCCTCTGAGCTACCTACATCAGAGGAATACCATTACTACGAAGTCGGCGGCATCTGGGTATGGAACTCAGATGGAAACGCCCACATCGCGTCAGCGTATTAAAATTGCATGAACATTAGGTTACCGCGCGTGTTGGCATCTGCAGGAGGAATAACTCCTTTAGGCCCGACCCCCATCATGGCTTCTTCATCTTCTCTTCGTCCCGGCAATCTCCTTCTTAATATCCACAAACCACAACCTCTTTTCTTCATCTTCTTCATTTTTTTTTTCAGTCAATTCCTTCTTTGTTGATTGTTGTTTTCTTGTTAAAAAAATTAATCATAGTGTTGTCTTAGTTGTCAGTAAGTTGATCTTCTTCCTCTCTTATTGTGCATGTGTAACCGTGCATCATGAGCTATATTCGACGATATATCTTTCATGTCGCAACAAAATGAATGAAAATGTTTAATGCCAGATCACAAGGAAATATATGTTGCAGCATGATTCCAGGAAACGTTAATCCAGTTAGAATACAAATTTCACATTGCGAAGATAACAAAGATTTGACAATTGCCCAAATTACTCTGTACCACTATACTCCAAATGAGAAACCTAAACCTACCCAAGATATTTATGTAAGAGACTCAAGAGTACAGAAAAGTTTAGAATAAACTTAAACATCTCTAGTATCCAAGAGTTAATAAGCATACCAGATAGTTTATGACATGTTAAGAATAGAGTCGAGAAGTGATTATCATTGCATATGAGAACATAGTACATGTATACTTCAGTAACAAGAGATTTTATGTATACAAGATCTCTAATAAGATGTTATGACATGAAATATATAGTTAATTAATATCGAATGTGTAGAGTTTATACAAAGTTAAGAGTACATGAAAACATTGTTTGCATGTTCTAAGAGTTATGTGTTGAACATGTGCATTAGAGAGAGGAGACTTATTTCCTCCGGACATTATTGCACAAGAGAATGTTTGCCCAAGAGTTCCTTTTTTTTATATAACACGCTAAGAGTTGTAATGTTTTCATGATGAATTGTTGTATGGGCAAATCCGCAGAGCGTCGCCATGAGTTGTAGTAGGGTCCTAAAGTAGAGTAGTCTTTACAGTTTCGTGTGCATACTCAAGACGATTGTAAGAGTGAAACTAACATGGCAGAGATTCTAAGTCTCTACACCAACCAAATTCAATCAGTAGAGATGTTTAAAGAAAATAATATTTTTTGGGGAAAGTGCTTGTCATTCAAGCATTGTATTGTTTAGAGAGTCATAAAAGCATGTTAAGAAATTATGTGACTTGAGTTGTAACGAATGAAATGTACGTGTTGTGAGAATGAATTATATGATGGTGACTTTAATGACAGACCACTTATTGAGCATCTAATATTCATTCCATTATGTTTTGTGTTTTGCGAGTAAGCCATGACTGGAAAATATGATCAAGATGGTGCAATGAGAGAGAGAAGAATATTAGGGACTTAGTGATAAACAATTTACTCGTATTTTCCACGTAAGAGTAATGATATGTAAGAACAATTGAATGATTTAAGTTTGAAAAACATCTTTATATGCTCTCCGTTGTAAGTCCAAAAAGTTTTTACATTCATGAATACTTTCCGCAATAATAGTTGTTTAGGTATAATTTAAGTATAGATATAGAAATTTTAATCTCTGTATGGACACAAATTGAGAATTATCCTAGAGAAAGTATTTTCTATATGTTTTCTGTAAAGTTTTACTGTTAGAAAAATGGAAACACCTACAGAGTACCCAGTTGGAACGGGCGTTACAATTAGAATAGAAAATATTATATCTATATGGGTTAAGAGTTATCAGGTTTTACTGAAAACTAGTCAATTTTTTTATTCACTGGTTTGAAAACCCAAGCATTAAAAAGTAGCTTGCTGGCGTAATTTTGACATACATACATCCATACATCCATGATCATTGGATGAATGCATATGTATATGCTGCATAGAAAACTTCTGTGCCTATGCTGACTAGAAATCAATTAGTTACAGAAACTGTCATCTCTAGGAATTAAGATTTTTGCAATCACATTTTCCAAGGGCAGAGAATTTCATTTAACGTGTAGGGGAACCTGACAAGTTCATGTCATGGCCTAATGCATCATATATCCTCATTGCATAACTACAAGAAAAAAGAAGTTAAATTGAGCGAGTTCTCTTCCACATTTTTACATATTTAGGCTTGGTAAATTTGAAGTTGCTTGCAGTCGGCAAGTTACCTCTACTGTGTATCTTACAATTTTGAGTTGCTGATATGTTATTTGGATATGTTACATCTCCAGCTACTGTTCAAAACATGTTCATGATCTTCAAGAAGCCGCAGTAAAAGGGGGATAGTGAGGAGCTCCATGGAAGAAGTTTGGTGGAGAGATATGGCTGTGTTCATTTCCATTTACATGCTCTTCTTCTTCTTCTTCTTCTTCAGCATCCCACATAAATTTAGCATATGATGCAAGCACATAACTGCAATAAAATTGGTTACAGCTCTCCACGTCAAATTTAAGCCATATCTACAGATGAAAAATGTGAATTAAGAGTTTAATCATTCAGTTACCAATCATCAGGAGCAGCTTTGACAGCCTGATCAAAGTAATCTTCAGCTCTGTGAGCATCTTTATGTGATTGCCATATTAAATCAGCATAGAGTGATAAGACACTTGCATCACTTGGGTTAGCCAAAATTGCTCTTCCACAAAATTCCTCAGCTCTGGCAAAATCTCTTTTAACCTACTCATCACAAATGAAAATTCCACTAATATTTCATCACATGGAACCAAAAAAATTAAACTAAGAAACAAAAAAGAACGAAAAGATCTTGTATGGTTTACCTCTTTCAAGAACCTTGCATAGTTTCCTAGTAAAAGTGCATTTCCGGGATTTGCCTCAATCATCTTTTGATAATAAGTATCAGTCGAATTACTCTTCTTATTCTCAAAGGACCCCGAACCACCATTGTCACCACCACCAGGAATAACACCACCACCAATTTTGCCACCATTACGCCCCATGCCACTACCCATCACCATGGTTTGCGCTAGATTTTCTTCTTCCAGCCCACATCCTTCATCATTCTCATTTGATTTCTCTCCCAACCCAGAGCTTGAAAACAAGCTCTGGATTCTTGAACTTGATAATATTTCTTCTTCATCAAGTTCTTTACTTGATGGTCGAATGATGTTCTTTTTCCGCTTTGGCACGTCTTGGGGAGTCGTTACAAGCTTCTTTGTTGAGTGATCATTAATTGACTGCGAAGAGCACTGACACATGCTCGATAAGGAAACTGATTTTGTTCTCTGTGAAACCTGGAACTCCGGCTCCGGTGAAGAGTCCTTGGCGCACTTGGGCAGCCATGAACTCGAGATTGGAGTAGATGAGCTTCTGAGAAGCATGCTTACAGAAGTGCTTTGAAATAATCTGCTTCGGTAGGAAACCCTTATGGGAAGCGAGAAGCGCTTTTAACAGAGTGAAGAAAGCATTATACACTACATAGGTCATAAGATGAAATCTGGACAAAAATAATAGTGACAGTACAGATGTGTTCGTATGTGCTGTCGCTTCCGTATGAGCCCACCTATAAAACCAGTAAGTGTAAGCGGCTGACGGCCTCCAGTGGAGCGACACGACGGTGTGATATCGTGGGAGATAGGCCCACCATGGGATGGGAAGGTGATTTATGATGGGGTTTTGTTTTGTTAGGGAGAATGGACGGCGGAAGATAGATACCGGGAAATGACAGAAATAATAGAACTGTATGTATGTGATCATTGAAGATGCTAACTGTATTGTCCAAACACACGCTGACACGTTTCTGGGTGTTGAAAGATGCTGAGAAAAAGACTTGCCATTTCGAACCCATACCCCCCACTTCCATCGTCGGCTCGGCTATGATAACTTTGTGTTCATATCAAACCAAAACTATCATTATGGCAATGACAATTTACTTCATAGTGGTCTATGGAAGGAAACATTGCTCACTTTCATCAATGTACTTATAACATAGTTTAAACTATCTAAATTCATCGTTGCATTAAATTCAATTTTAAATGAAAAAATATAAATTAAAATATAAAGAAATTATAGTGTGATTTCTAAGGTGAAGTAAACATTTATATGTTGTACCCCATATCTTAAGTTAAAAATATAATAAAACATGTGTAATTAATTATTTAACAATCTATTCCAAAAACCCTCTTTGATTTGTTAGCAAACGAATGACAGTGTGATTTTACTAGAAAATATAATCAATAATCATTTGCATATGTTTGCTGAAGATAAAATTTCTGAAAGGATTAAAGAAGGAGGCTTCTTAGTTATTGGAGTGAAAATGTAGAAGATTGCATATAAAAAACTTTCTAGGTCTTTTGATTGGATTGCAATGAAAATGCACATACTGTATTAAGAATTATTTTTTAAGGGATCAGATATTATAAGGTATATATATCTATCTGAACTTTAAAATTTCATATAGATGTATGAATGGTTTTGTTTCATTTAAAACATGCATTGTATTGTTACAAGGTATGCTGTATCTTTTAAGGGATCTAATATTGATTCATTAAAAATGTTTTTAAATTCAACATATTTTATGTTTAATATTACTAAACTCATTCGGTAGAGATAAAAAATAATAATTATTATTTTGATTAAAAAAAAAAAGGTTAATGTTTGAGAGAAAGATAGTGATGTGAACAAACTAAAATTTGTTAATGTGATGGGTGTGTTTGTATTTCACTTAACACTAAATTAAGAGAACGATTTGATTATATTAATTGATAATACTATAATTAACATTTCAATACAATTAATAGTTACCTAAATGAAAAATACATTTAAAAAACATTTGATTAAAATTGATATTTATAAATTATCTTTAAAAATTTTAAATTAGATATTCTTAAAAAAAAAACATGTTGATGATTTTTGTGGGTTTAAATAGCTCTTCTTCTTTGGGGATAAAAAAGATAAAAAATTCAGTTTTATTTGCTAGTTAAGTCGATGAAGTAAGGCAGAATAATTTTGGGCCATCTTAGACGTTCTTGGACCAAAATTGGGCTAATAACTTTTATCCCGACAAGCCCAATTTTTTACACATCATGCACCTGAATTCTGAAACTTGAAAATTATTTACAGGGATTTTGTTATCAATAATACATTCGGGTTTAAGGCAAATTTGATTTAGCTTGATTTGGTTCAAACGAGTTAAACTCGAATCAAAATTCGAGGTTAATAAGTTTTGATAGAGTCGAGCTTGGCTTAGAGTTGTAGTATTTTTAAATTTAAATTATTAATTATTGTTTTTAAAATTTTATATTTTTAATAAAAAAGGAAAAATTTAAATTGCAAAAAAGAAGAAAAAGAATAAGCTTATTTATAACAAATAAAAAAAGTTATTAAAATTCAACTAATCTAGGTTGAGAGTTTTGGAGTTGGGTTACAAGCTTATTTATAGTGAACGAACTTAGTTTTATAAAGAAGATAGAGAATTATAATAATTACAAATAATTTTATTATTCTGCTTTTTATCGCAGTTCAATTTTTCATTATGTGTTTATTTAAAACCAACAAATTTTAAAAATATTTTTTGTTGAACTTGAGTCAAGTTTGATAAAATATTAAAATTATAGTTAAAATTTGAATTTGAGTTATAAATACTCATTTCAAGTTTTCTTAAGACGAGCCATGCCATTTCAAAGTCTATCAACCGAACCTTAACTCAAATCCAATCTTAAATTGATTATTTTAAATAAAAAAAATTAAATTAGGCGATCAAACTTAGATACCCACCGTGAGTTAAAATAGGAACTCAGATAAAAAAGTCATCAATTTCCTCTTAACTTCTTGAGAAAGAACCGAACAGAAAAATTACAAAGATTGAACGAAAAACACACAAGTTCAGACTTGTAGAAAAAAAAAAAAAAAAGAAAGATACAACTAAAGTGGAATTCTCAACCATTTACAATCTGTGCGGAGGAAAACGAATCAGTTAAGAAAACAGAGAGAGAAGTTTGATGAAGGTGTTGGGTAGCTAAGACATAAAATAAACATAAATAAAGTAAAGCTGATGTATATTGTTATATTGCCTCATTTAATAGTGTACTTTCAATTTTCAATGATGCTTGACATGTTATCTGTTTTGTCCCGACTTGTACCTAAACTATTTCAAAGGATCCCAGTCAAGATATTTGGTAGCAAAGACTTGGAACTAATTGCTTGGAAGTTGAAAACCTGCAGATTACCTGTCTTTGGTAATTCCCGGGCCACCCAATTCAGCCAGAGAGAGCTCAGGAACCACCTGACGCCACACAAGAAAATAACAGCCAGCTCTTCTGGAAATCAACCATATGCCTTCCTTTGCACTTTACCTACGATTCAATCTCATTATCATATATCCTCCAATGACCAAAGGCTCCATTTATGGTGAAAAGACCGTAAATTACATTCCACCATTTCCATACAACCAGAGAAACAATATGTATGACAATATGTGAAAGAATTTTAGTTAAAAAGCATCTTGTATTTTATTAAGAGTTTGAAATTTGGTTTACCACAGGTTACACAAGTGGATCCCTCAGGAGCCAACAGAAGATGAATTCAAGCAAGTTTCTGATCACTATGTACGTAAACAACAATGAATCTTCTTCATGTATTCCTAATATTGCTTCAAGTTTTACATATATACAGGATAAAAGCTTCTTAGTCATCTTCTAAATCTTGATCTCTTGGTTCGTCTACCATTATCCCTCTTATCAAATGCAGAAGCCCAGAAAAATAGAGACATCCAGAATAGAACTGCAAAGAAGATCTGAATACGATCTTGAAGTCTGGATAAGCCTGTGAAGAGAAATATATCATAAAATATGCCAACAGAAGAAATACAATTCCAAAATTATCAGTAGTAATTCTGAATTTTAAAACTCAAATGAGAAAGGGAATTTTCAGTCAGACAAAAGAGGCTTAACTTTATCAGCAATTAAGCTCTTACATAGCATGCAATATTTCACTATTTGTATTACAAGAATTTGTTATTTCCTGACCACTATCCAATAACTCATATGAAGTATCATAGTTTTTCATATCACATCATGGAAATAAACCTAAGTGATAGTTCACATTGAAACCATGCACAAGGTTGGGGTCAGAACCTTCTTCCAGTGGGGTGGTTATCGTCTTATTTGGTGCTAATCTTGAATGCAATAAATCTACGAACCCCACCCTAACATATGATGAAAGCATATGCTTCTATATATATTGCATGATTCACAAATATCTTCCATGTTACTAACAAGTCAGTACCTTAGTCGTCGTCATTATCACAAATTAATACACAAGGGAATCAAACACAAAATAGTATCAGGGCTAAAACAAATTTCCCAACTTCTCAATACTTGGAACCAATGTTAACCCTTTCTTCCTATATCAGCCACAAATTATTCAGATTTTGGCCCATATGCTTACGGTTGAGGCAGAAGCTCCAAGCTTTGCACTTACTCAAGAAGATGCTTAATTGACAAGAAAAAAATAAAATTAGAACCTTGATCAGATGCCTTACTACATCCACAGTGGCTCCCATCAGCTTTTTTCAGGCTGCTTAAAAAGTTCAAAGAAATAGTAGAAGACTGAACAAGAAACGCAATCACCTTGATATCTTCTCCAACCACAAGGGATAGCAATTCTAAATGTTGATGATAATGTTATACATTTCTAATCTTTCTATATTCTTATAGTCATAGAATAGAATCCTACATCAAAAATAACTATCAAACACTAGACGTTGATGACCAACTAGACCAGTAAAATCAAATTAAGTCTCGTCGTCCATTCATACAGCCCATCATAACTTACCAATAAATTCTCCAAAACATGAATAGTCCCTACTAATAGCAAACTACAACCTTCAAACTCGAACACATGCCGTGTTCAGACATTGGAGCAGATCACACTCAAACAACCCCAAAAAAATTATAGAACAAAACATAATATTGTGGAACCATAATACTAAAATTTCAAGGGAGATTTTCAACAAAACAACACATCTGAGGTTCAGTTGAACATCAGGCGGTTAAAGGTTTCATTTTTTTTTTTTTTTAACCATAAGCCATCATTACAAGGGTGATTTATGAAATAATAATTTCTGAAAGTTACGGAAAGGTTGGTATGTGATTAAGAAAATCGCAACTGACCTAAACATCAGGGGTGGTTTCAGAAATTCTCCCAAATATTTCAATTAAAACAATTTCATACAACCATTCGCCACTGTAACCAAATTCCAATAAAGAAAATACATGAAGCGCGAAATTATATATCAATTTATACAACTAAAATAACAGAAATTTCACAAATAAAATCAAACTAACCAGTGAGCTGGACGGGGTTTTGTTGGGGAGGAGGGTCGGACGGGGGAGGGACAGGACTAGCAGCGAGGCAACGACGGAGACGTGGAGCAGAGGGAGGACTAAGGATAAGCTGAAGAGAAGGCCGGCGGGGCGGAGGCAGAGACAAGATGGACGATGGAGATTGATTTGTGTAGAAATGCATAAACGGCGATTTAAGGGGTGTGTTTGTCGTCGTCGTTGGAGAAAGAAGATCCATTTTGATTTCGACTTAATTTTTTGATTTTGAGTCCGCGTGATATACTGATCAGCGAGACTGTATAAATTGGGTTGGGCTTACGACTGCTGATTGCTGGGCTTAAAACTTTCATCTTCATGTGTGTCAAACTTAGCCGGAGTCGACCTCCCGTATTAGTCCAAAGGGTAAAAGACATAACTCATTTAGGTGGCCAAATAGAATGAAATTCGTCGGAGGCAGCGATAAAATGGTAAAATTACTTTTGGACATACGACGTTCGAGGAATTAGTTTTATTATTAATGAGCAAACGTTTCATATTAATAGTATGCAAACAGTATCATCCACTATCTCATATATTTACACCTACCAAATATATTATATATAAAAATAAATGTTTTTAGTAAGAATAATATATACTTTAATCTAATTATTATCATAAAACAAATAAAGTAATGATAATAGTTATCGCCTACGTATTTTCTTCACCCTTTAGACTATAATACAAAAAATATAATTAAATAAATTTAATAGTATCTTTGTTGTTGTCTCTTTGTAGACCCGTTTCAAATAAAAACGATTGTTTTCGTAATTAATTAAACTACATTTGAAAAATCAAATCCATTTACCCTAAACACAAACTTTGAGGGCGGTTCCCCTTAATTTACTTGATGGGAGAGCAGAAATGGATAAAGATCATATCAAATTTCTTCTTCTCGAGATCTAATAAAGCTTCAAAATATGTTTCACAAAATAGCTTATTTTTATAATTCTTTATATGCTTTTAATGGATTTTCTTCATTATATTTTATGGTTTTACACATCAACAATATTTTGAATTAGTATGATGAATAAAATTTATTTACCTTAAACTCTAGATAGATAACATTATATTTGGTCATTTTTTTACGTTTGATGTTGATCTCTAGATAAAAATTCAAAACTTAGGTTAATTTATAAACAAAAAGTAAAAAATATTTAATATAAAAAGTAAATAAACCTAGAACCTAAGGAAAAAAAATCTTAAACTATAAAATGTCAATCTACCTGCTAGAAGAATGTTATGCCTACTAAATTTATCAAATACCAAGTACCCCCACTAGGATTTATGCCTAAATGAAATATTAAAGCAACCCTTACAATGCGTACCAAAAATTATTTATTACCTTTTTACGCACTGCGTTTAGTAAAATATAATTTTACCTCATAAAATATCTATCTTAAAATTACAATTTCTTCTCTTTGTTGAATCTCATAGATAAATCTTATTCACTTAATAAGGATGATTATACTTATTAAATAATTCGAATGTTTGATGTTTCTACCATTTTTTAGTTTTCCAATAAAAAAAAGAAAAAAAAAATACCCTAAACTTCTTTAAAACACTTTTTCGCCAACTATAAACCAATTTCAAGTGAAAAAATGTAACATCCAAAGTTCAAATATCCTAAATCTTCACATGAAATATAAAACGCAAACCCAACATTTAAAACATTACAATAATCACTTAAAAAAATCCTCTAAAATAAACAATTTAAATAATTTATATTAACCTTTAAACCTGTTTTAGGGAAAGCAAAATGTTTTCAGTTTATCGGTATATGAACTTCCAAAGTCGTTAACATAGGTTAAAAAAATAATATCTCTTATATATCAAGGCAAATTCATCATCAAACCTCATTTTACTATTATACCCGTGTTGATTAATTCTGTATAGAGGCCATAAATTTGGATGTACATAGCATTTATTCTCCTGTTCACAGCATTTATGCTGGGTTGAATACAACAAGAATAGATTCAACAACCCATTTAATTTTAGAGATGAACGATCACAAGACAGGATAGCCATCACATTTCAAAATGCCACTTCAATTTAAGATACAACTGGGAAGAAAATGAAAGTGCAGTAACTTTCATAAAATTGAAGTTAAAATGTTAATTTAAAGCTAGGAAGATTTAGTTTCTTCATAAAAACTTGTAATCTCTTTTTCATTAATTGATTTACAAGACATATATTTGCTGGTTTTGTCTTCAACCTGCAGGCTGCCAATATCACTGCATATGTGATTATTATTATCATCTTCATTATTATTATATATAGAGAATTAATTCATGTGGAAGCAAAATGGCAATCACATCTATGAAAATTCGACCCGTCTTTTTCCCTTTAATGGGGAGAAAAAGAGAACGATAGACTAGTCTTTTCATGTTGTTTATATAGTATCCATGTATTAAAAATGAAGAAAAGGAAAGAAACTACCCAGAAAAATTCTGAAACACCATGTAACAGTTATTAACATGCATTATATATCTTAATAAATAATGTCACAGTATCATCGATATTACACAAAACACACAACATGATGATGATGATGAACAGAAGATACCTTCCGTCAGAGATTCACCTGATCATCGTTTATCTGTCGTAGATAATAATTATAATAATAATAACAATAAAAAATATATTTGATAGTAATATTTTATTTTCTAAGGTTCGAAGAGCTTATTGCCGCATTTGCATTTCCATGATTGGAGATAGTAACTTTCATCTTCTTCAAGATCATGATACAATTTTGATGCCAATCTCGATCGACCCTTTTTATGGTCATGAGAAATTACAAGAGTCGCAGTACACGGCCTGCAATTGGAGCATTTGTGAACACAAGTTGGAGGCCTTGATCCCAACCTCTTTTTCATCTCAGTAAAACTCTTTTCATCACCTGAAACTGCACACACTACAACAAAACAAAACCAAGACGATATGCAAGTTTTGGAACTAATAAACATATATAAACAATAAGTAGGATTAAATGTTAATTGATTCTGTACCTGATTTGAGTGACGAAAACATGATGAGCAAAAAGATGAAAGCTACAGTGAGAAGTGCTGCTTTTGAGCCAAGTTGGTAGTTTTTTCCTGAAGGATCCATCACCATAATTTGATTGAGTTTTCTTTTTGCTTTTTTTCTTTTCTAAAAGGTTACAGCGAAGAAAGGGATGTGAAGAGAGAAGATTAGGAGGACGTTGAAAAAGGATTGGATCATGGACATGGGATTGGAGTCAATGATTAAAATAGGGAAGGAATGGATGTGCAAGAGTATATATTCACAGATGTACAGTATTTTCCAAACACTGTTTTGCCTGTAGAAGAGGAGACATGACTTTGATTCGATCAGTTTCTCACCTATCAAACACCTTCACCGTGTCAAAAATATTAATTCGTTTCCCCTCCTCTCGGTCCCCTTCGGAAACTGGGGAAAAACTGCGAACTTTAGGCCTTTGTGAATGACTCGAGAAACATTGGTTCACCAACCATTTAGGATGACTCCTCAGTAATTTTAAATGCATCCATTTCATTGACCCAAAAAGATAATGACAGTAATTGTTTGGATTTCATTCTTTTTCATTAATTTTTCTTTTTGATCTCCTAAAAGATCAGAGAATTAATCAAAATGCTATATATTATTAAAAGTAAGTATGAATAATTATGTAATTACTAAAAATTAACAACAGAACTAATCGCATAAATATTTTGTTTTCGTTGAATACTGACAAGAATAATATTTTTATTATCCCAAAAACTTTCTTTTAACTCGGTGAAAGGAACGAAACATGGCAGAAGTTGAACGTGGAAACTTACTTTTAATGTATAGAGAAGAGAAATTGTCGTTTTGGAAAACAATTTGCATGAATACAACATAAAGATTGTTGATGGATATGCATATATGTTATGTAAATGTAATATCTCGTGCATTTCTTCAGGTGTTCAAAAAAGGCCACCTGCCTTCTATCTTTACGTACTGGAAATATTATCAGTTGTTTTCTTGATTCTGAAAACAGTTCTCGCAGTCTGCTGAATAAATGAAAACAGTTCCGAGAATTGCCAGTGAAAACGCTTTTACGCACCTTCTTCTTTTTACTTTATTTTAAGGGAAATTTGCTTGATAACCATCTCTTTAAGAACTAACATTATAAATATAGTATGAAAAATTTTTCTTCTAACAAGTGCTAGCCCATTAATTATTGAAGAGTGATTACGTTTTCCCACTCAGAATGTGACTTCAAAATTCTTTTTTACACCAATACATGGATCACATTTTCTTATCCAAAACTTAATTCATTGTAAAATGAAGTGTGATGATACAAGGGCAAAAGTATGATTTTTATTTCTTTGAAAATTTAAACCTTTACGCAAACAAATGTATTTGAGAACTTGCAAATCAACTCCTATGAATTGCACTTCTTCTTTTCTAATATATATTTGAAAACTTGTAAATTAACCCCTACAACTTGGGTTTCTTCCTCATCTTCATTGAACATCTCATTAAACTTATTTGTTATCTTTATTCATAAAATTCATGCAATAAAATGACAATGAAAACATAGATCAAGATTATTTTATTATGATTTGTCCAATAACAACAATCAAAACTTGGGGTAACAAGATGGTGTTTTGCAATATATAATTTATATTGAATCATGAAAATTTGATAATAAATTCTTATCTATTATCTTTAAAATTTTAGCAACAAAAATGGAGATGACGCAAACGATTATAACTATGATAAAGATGATGGTGGTGGGGATAACAATGATGATGACAGTAAAGATGAAGATAATAGAAGTGGAGATGATAGTAGAATTGATAATGAGATGGAGGTAGTGAAAAATTAAGTTTCAACCCACTAACCATAATAACGAGAGAGAAAAAGAAAAAAAAGGTAATATAATAATTGTTATTTCTATATGAAACCACAACCAAATTTTTATTAATAAAGTTTTGTGATTTTTGTATTTAAAGAGTAGAAAAATGTTTTTTTAAGATCATACTTTGAAAAGGAAAATGTAAATCATTCGTTTTCTCACGAATTAATTATCAAAAGTTATTAATTATTTGTTAAAGTATCATTTACAATGATTATTATTTAAAATTTTAATATTATAACAGAAATAGAAACATTGTAAGAAAAAAAATTCACAAGAAACAAGACAAGTTATAAAATTTTATTTCGCAATTAAGAATGTCTATTATGATATAAATAAATAATTGTGTGTGTCTATATAAATACGGATATATTACAAATTTTTGTTGCAATAACATATTTAACATGATCAAAGGAAAGGTAGAGAAGCCCAAAATATAAAAATAATTTTTATTGAAGTTTTCAAGGGTCGTAGATCATATTTCCACATTTGCATTTCCATACTTGGGTATAATAATGTTTCTCATAATCTTGAAGATCAATATGATTTGGTGCTGTTCTTGAAGGCTTTTTACTGTCATCAACAGTAACAAGAGTAGCAGAACAAGGCCTGCAATTAAAGCACTTGTTTGCACAAGTCGGAAGGGTTGAACCGAGTTTCATCTCGAAAGAATTCTCATTAACTTCACCTGAAACTGCATAAAATAGACAAAAACATGCAACTTATTAACACTAAGGAAGCTTGAAATTAATATATTTGAGTAAGGTTTAATATAATCATTTGATTCTTTACCAGCTTTCAGTGACAAAAACGAGAGAAAAAAGATGATAGCTACACTGAATGTTGCTTTCGGCTTTGGGCCATGTGGGAACTTTCTTGAAGGATTATTCATCACCATAATTAAGGGTTTTTTTATTTTTTTATTTTTTTTGAAAGTTAAAGTGAAGAAAAGGATGTTAAGAGAAGAACATGAGGTAGACATATTACTATATGCATATAACCATTAATTGAACTTCAAAATTAAGCCACAAATAGCATATATACAATTGCAATTAGATTTAGCTAATTAATGGTACATACCATAAATGTTAACATAGCAAAATAAAGTTGATTTTTTTTTTTTTTTTTTTGTAATTAACTAGACGACATGTTTTGATTTCATTTTTCTAATTATTTTTATCAGAGAATCAAGCCTTCATCAATGCTCTACATTATTCAGTTATGGGAAAGCCCTCCGAAATTAAGTGCAAAACTAAACCATATTCACAATAAAAACTGAAGTAATCTGGCTCTTAAACTCACACATTAATTAAGCTTTTAATTTTAAATTCAGTGGCTGCATTCATTGATAGCTCTAAAGATGATAACAATTATTATCATTATCCCAAAAGCTTTCTTTTTAACTTGGTGAAAGGAACAAAACAGAGCAGAACTTAAGCATGGAAACTTGCTTTAATGTATAGAGAAGCAAAAATTAGTTGTCGTTTTGGAGAACACTTTGCACAGATGTATATGATAGGTAAAGGTAATATCTAATGAATCTCTTCAGGTGTATAGAAAAAGCCATCTGTTATCTTTATGAACTAGAAATATTGTCAGTTGTTTTTTAGATTTTGAAAACAGTTCCTGCATTCTGCCCAAGAAATGAACACAGTTCTAAGAATGCCCAGGCAAATAAAATTGATTTACACCTTCAACCTTTCACTTTATCTCAGTGAAATTTTTTCTTCATAAGTCGTCTGTCAATTCCTAACAGTCTAAGTAATAGGAAAATTTCGTTTTCTTCTTTTTCATACTCAATTCTCCGCATTCATAAATCATCCTAAGAATCCAGTCACAGAAAATATGTACTTCAACATTCATCTCCGACTTACTTTTTTTTTTTTTAATCCTCTTTTTTTTTTTTTTTTTGCAATCTTACACCTCCAACAAATTAATTAGCACAAACTGTTATTCACATCCGACTTCAGCTTCTTGGTAAACTTTAGTTACTTTTTTATTAATGGGGCAGATATTTTTTTCTTTCTTTACTAAATTTAGTAAAGAAGAAAACACTTTGGTCAGGAATCCAAACGGAGCTCTGAAAAAGTTGTTTAAAATCGATTCTATCCATCTGTCCTCCAAAGTGAAAACTCTGTTCAAGTGCTGACTACAACATGAACAACAGTTGGGTTCAATCTTTATTTCTGACAAACATTTGGCAGCGTTTTGTTACTGAAAAATTAAATTAAGTTCTATAGCATGAAAGAAATGCAAAATACATTACATAATTGTAATTCAACTATATTAAGAAGGTTTTTTATTGGTTATGATAGAAAATATAATGGGGTGGGGTTGATATTAATTATAATTTTAATGTAATCAAATTAGGTAATTGATTAGTTCAATGAAAATTTATGAATGTATTTAATGTAATTAATAAAGATAAGTTCAATACAATATTTAGAATATGATTTAAGCATATGACATCAATGAGAATTTTAAAATTTCACTTTAGATAAGAGTCCAATAACCAATCAAAGGTTATAGAATTTTGTTGATCGATAGATTTTATTTTAGATTGAATATTATAGCACATTGTACTCTCATATTAGGATTGATAAATTTAAATTATCAACTTTATAGTTAGTGGTTAAATTTGTACATTAAAGAAGAATTATTGTGCATTAGACTAAATGTAATAATAAGATATTATATCTAATGAATTTTTATTAGGACAATATTGTATAATATCACTGTAATAATTTTGTGAGTTCTTAAAATGTGTATTGTCAAAACAATACATTATTGAAATTTATAATATTTTCCCTTCAGTGATGATAGATTCTTAAGTTTTGATGTATAAGATTAACTTTTAGATACAAATTAAGATCTGAACCAAGGTAGTCTAAATAGACTTTTCTCTCTTAAAAATCATATATATATATGTTTTACATTCATTGTAATAACAACACAGTAGACATAAACATGATCATTAGACGAAAGCACATTAAAAACCTGATGTTTTATTTATTCTCTTAATTATAGCTACTCATCCACTCACTTACTATCATAATTTACCCTATTCAAAGCTTTGAATTGCAAATATCATAAAAATCACATCAACACTCAAATCCACACGCATGGCACATAAATCTACCGAATGCAGAAACTTGAAAGCAACCATACATGCCCAGTTCTCAATATTCGTTCAGCTCTTGAATTAACAGCCAGAGCTTTTGCAATTTTAGCAATGCATTCACTTGGCATTTGTTTTAGATGTACTTTTTTATAGCATCACGGTGACACTTACCACGCAACTGCAAAGTTATGAATCATTTGAGAACATAAGAATTAAGGAAAAACTTGTTGCTCAATACAGAACAAGATCATGTCCAAAAAGGCCTTTAAATTGAAACAAAAATCCACCAGAGGGCATATGACTAATCATGTTACAGTTGATAATTGATCTACAGTCCACGGCTTTGCTTCACTGATTTTTCACTATGAAAGCAAATCAAATGTTACAGCTGAGATGGGTTTCAATTTTTGACCAAACTTCAAATATAATGTCTTGTACTTTCTTTGTCTCAATCGTACAAACCCTCCTGCTCCCAAACATCGACAAGAAAATCTACCATTTCCTGCCAATATCAAGATCAAATAGTGATAAGCTAAACCATCTTATATATAGAAAACACCAACAAGGGCGGAGACTCTTACTGAGAGGGGAATAGGCTGAGGGAAAGGCTTATTGCTCCCAAGTAAACTATCATATGTTGCGTTCCAACTGCAAAGCCAGAAGTTTTTAACCATGCTGAGACAATGAGTGCTGACAAGTAAAAGAAAACAATTTATGAATGAACAATGTCTACCTTAGTGAGAAAAAGTAAATAATCCAGCGACGGTTCTGATTTACAGACGTGCCACCTACTTGACTACTTGAGACCCTTTCTAAGTAAATATAAAAGTAACAATATATGTAAACAAATCTAAATGCATAGCCGCACCTACTACAGTAGTTTACTCATGACAAGGAGACTTGAAATTCCCTTTTTTTTTTTTTTTCAAAACGATTAAATTTCACAAGAATTAATGACATAAAAACAATGAAACAGTGATGGTACTTAGGAAAAAAATATTTTAAGCCATCATGAGAAACGGGAAATCACTCCCAACACCTGAGTTATAGCAATGTCATACAATGAAATAAGGTTATTTATTATATGCTTAAGGAACATTTACTTAGACAAGATGCTATAGAAATACTTGTTAGGACAAGTGTATGTCACCTGCAACAGCAACAATCGGGGAGCATGGGTAGCACAAGTGCAGAGCAACACCTTGGGAGCACAAATGTCACAAACACACAAGGGATAGTAGGACCACATGGGAGATGACTAATGTGGCAAGAGTTGAGAGGGGCAGTTAGAGAATGAGCTGAAATAACAGTTGGATGATAACATGGGGAAAAAAGAAGAAGGAAAATTTAGGGGAAAACTTAGGGAGAAATCTAGCCTCTCGAATAGCTAGAAGTGGAGAGCACCAGCCTCTTGCATACTCAGAAGTGGAGTGCATCAAACTCTTGAATAGCTGGAAGTTTTTGTCTAAGTCCTACAATTTTCCGATTTCATTTTCTTTCAGTTTTATAGGCTGGTTTGGCATTTACCTTCCATGTAATCTCCTCATTGATCAATAAACATTATCTGTGGGTGAGATTTTCAATCCATTCTCTTGCTCATTTCTGGATTTTTGTTCAAGCAATTCCCATATTTTCTAGGTTCCTAAAAAGTGGTATTGGAGCCTATTGGGGTAGGGTTATAGTGAACACTGGGATGGATTCTAGATTTGATCCATTAGAGAAGGATTTAATGGAAAGGGTGGACGGTTTAAATGCTGAGATTTGGTTATTCAAGGAAGGCTCAGGAGAGGTAAAGGATCTCATGACATTGTTGTATCAAAATGAACACTGGGATGGATTCTAGATTTGATCCATTAGAGAAGGATTTAATGGAAAGGGTGGACGGTTTAAATGCTGAGATTTGGTTATTCAAGGAAGGCTCAGGAGAGGTAAAGGATCTCATGACATTGTTGTATCAAAATAACGAACAGGGGAATTGCAACAAAGCTTCAACTGAGCAATTGGAAGCTTAAGGAGGTGTTGGGATTCCGGCAAAAGGGGCAAGAGGTCAGAATGGGTTGATGGAGACCAGAGCATGTTGGAAAGAAGAGAACTGGGGCCATCGAACCAAGACACTGTTGGTGGGAATGCAGGGCCACAACACATGGTGGTCTCTGAATAGCAAGTTAGACACCTGGAATTGCCTATAATTATCGTCGACGATTTCAGAGTGGTTGTTGCAGGCGACAGGATATTTCTTTGTTAATAAAATTTCTGGCAAAGAGAAGATCTCCTTGATGCAAGAGATTGGGAAGAATCTGACGGTCAAGGAAGTGGCAACAAGAGAGAACATTGAGGGTGCTCAACAAGATGCACCTTACTAGAGAATGGAGTTATTGATATTTATCGGAGGATTTTCAATGGGTTGGTATCTTAACACAACAACAATGCTGAGTTATTTGGGGTTGAAAAAACAAAGGGTACACAAATTTTCATTTTGAAAATTATTATTATTTTTTCATAAGAAAAAGGGAGAAACAGAAGAGATTAAGAGGATTTTCCAATTTTCCACCTTGAGGACAAGATTGTTCTTAAAGAAGTGGATAATGTTAGGACTCACCTATATGTCACCTACAAAAGCAAAAATTTGGGAGAAGAAATAGCACAAGCACAGAGAAACACCTTGGGAACACAAATGTCACAAACACACAAAGAGAGCAAGACCACGTGGAGGCGATGACTAACATGGCAAGAGTTGAGAGGTCAATTAAAGAATGAGCTGAACTGAAGGCTGGATGATGAAATGGGATAGGGAGGAGAAAAAAAAAAAATTTAGGGTAACACTTCGGGAGAGTTATGGCCTCTCGAATAGCCAGAAGTGGAAAACACCAACCTCTCCAATGGTCAGAAGTGGAAAGCACTGGCCTCTTGAATAGCTGAAAGTTTCTAGGTCCTACCATTTTCTGAAGTTTGGCATCTGCCTCCTCTGTAATCTTTGTATTGATCAATAAATAATATCTTTGGGTGGGATCACCAACTCATTCTCTTGCTCATTTATGGATTTTTTTTCAAGCAATTTCTACATTTTTTGGGTTCCTAACCAAAGAACTTTCTCTAAAATTCAGACATTGTGTAGGGAAATAATGAAGAGATTACTTTTAGTGGGCTGAATAATAATGGAACACCCTCCACCCTTGATTTCGAAACAGATGAAAACACTTGCAGCTCCATTTGTTAAAACAGTTTTTCTAGTTTTCTTTTTCTCTTCTTCTGTATGTGCTAAACCAGAAGATATAACAAGTTAAGCAGAAGATTGAAAATTTCTCTTAACTATAAGTTTGTGTATAAGAAGGAGAATGTCCCTATCCAGAGTCAATATTTAAGTCTCCACAAGCATGGTTAAATTCAGAAAGTGGTGGTGGCATACATAGCTGCAACTGCACTTTAGGCTAGACATAAGTTGCAAAATAACAGTACATTATCTAATCTCTTTGGAGATGAGACAATATATTAGTCTCTTCACTAGAAACATTAAACTGAGAGAGAGCAGGCATAAAGTTAGAACTTTACATGCAGAATAGACAAAAGTATTGAAATTTAGAGACAACGAAACAGCATAAAATCTCCTCTCTTAAAGATCTACACCTAAATAGCATAATATACCTGTTCTAATGGTAAATCTCCTATCCCCTTGTGACAAGGGCCAACCAAAACAAGAGTTGAAATCAATGGTGTTAAGTCATGAAAGCAAATTCAATTCATTAACACACTCATCGCTAAGACCTCTTAGCTATTTTAATTTCATTACCTACCAAACCACACATACTCCTCAGAATCTCCAACCCAACAAGTCATAATGATGCTAAATACCTGCTCCTGTGTTTACACCGTTATGCAGGTCTCGTTAAAATTAATTATAATAAATATCCTAATTAATCAAGATTGTGCAATTGGTTATTTTGCAGCCAAGGCCATTGGCAAACAAACAAGTAAGCACAAAAAGTATATTGCATGAAGATACTATAGTGGACACTCTGATTAATTGATTACTTTAGAATATTCAAGCAACTCACTTTAATTTGGGTTCCTGGACTTGTTGAGCTCTGTTCTCATACACTTTATTTCCTACCCAACGTTGTCTAGTTTGGTTCCAGAGAAGAAGACCTGCAAACCAAGAGGCCACATAAGATAGTGTAAAGGCAGCTTGGTCTTATCTAGTGAACCAAAAGGGCTCCAAATGGTGAGTCATTGCCAGAGTTCCAATCTACACAACCTAATCAAATTTATGACATGCAAACACAATTAAGTCACTACACATCCAAGCAATAACAACTTTTTTTGTTGGAGTAAGTGCAATGAAAACTTGCCATGGTTTACAAACTCAGAAGGTGCTTTAGTGCCAGCACCACCATGTGCATCAAGGACCTGGTTGTTTGTGCTAATTGATGAGATGCTTCCCTGTGACATAAATGCACTATTATCCATATCACATGTGCTGGTGGACCAAAAATCTTCTGATAAGCTAGGCTTCCTTGCTGAGTGACTTTTAACTCTATCTTCCTTCAATGTCTTATTTTCAGAGGTATTCAGTTCATGTTTACTATAGCATCCAAGACAACCACTGCTCTGTTTCAAATGAGATAAAGTCATAAACAATAAAATAATATGTACCAAAAGACAATACCCAAATACTTCATACAGAAAACATATTATTTCCCTTCCAATGCCCACAAAGGCACCATGATGTCAATTTACTTGAATGTCAAAATCATTATCATCTATAACTCAATTGAAATACTACATATCCCATTACTAGGCCTAGAGCCAGAGATACCACCCAAGGCAAGTTTATGCTACAACTTGGATAAACAACAATTCAATGCCACCTAAAAAGCATCAACTGCCATGTCTAAATCAATCCTAATGCAGGTGAAGATGACTAGACAATCCCTTAAAACACCCATAACAAGCACCAGGTAATCTCTGAGAAATTTGTTTGTCTATCTTGCTACTCCAGCACTCTTTTACTGTTGTAAAACTAGATAAACCACATAAACTCCCCCCTCCACACCCCCCCTTTCTCCTCCTCCCCACCCCCCTTCCCCCACAAATAAAAATTGTGATTGTTGGCTAAATATGGAAAATCTATTAAAAATAATCCTCTAACACATACACAAAATGTAAGGTAAACAAAACGTGTAAAATCATTTATCATTCGAATTGGACCATCAACTGTAACACTGCTACGGGTGTCCAAAACCAGTTAACCGAGCCGGTTTGACCCTTTTTGAACCAAACCAATTTTTGGCTTGGAGAAAACCTTAAACTGAAACTGAACCAGTTGAAAGATAAATCGGTTTTAAACCGAACCAAAAATTTCAGATAACCAAACCGAATTTTTGGTTAACCAGTATTGAAAGGAATGTCACATTTTCGTCAATGTTATTGTTGGTGGTAATTTTAATTGTGTCTTCACTTTCAGAGCATGGGTGTTTAATGAGCTTGGATCAAGACAGCCCAGAGCTGCAAAATACTCATTCATTGAAACAGTCGTAGAATATCTTCTTATTGGGATTACTGCTGCACTTAAAATCTTGGCAACAAGAAACCAACATTCATCAACTTCACTAACAACCAACAAATGCGAAATGTTACTACTTGGTATACTCGTGGTTTTAGACAGTGTCCAGCCGGTTATATCTGGTAAGATATATATAAATATACAATTAAGAAATCCCAGATGTGTACGTATCAACAGATATTAGTATTACTGTTAATTTTATAATTCATCTTTTTTAGCCATTATAAAGTGAATAAATACATATTTCAGGTTGAACAGACATCTGAATGAATGCAGGTGTGGGGAGGATTGTGGCAAAGCTTGGACAAGTAGAATTGGCTTTCATCCAACTCATCAACCAATTTTGACTTTTACAAAGAAGCGAAGGAGGTAGGGTTTAGATAAGTAGAACAAACAGCTTCGATAAGTAGAATTGGCTTTCATCCATCTCTTTAAAATTTGATCAGTAGATCAAGAAGGTGAGTCTGACTGTCGAAATTAGAGAAGAGAGGAAAGGTCGGGTTTGGTGCCGACTATGAGTTGTGAAGAAGAAGAAAACATGTGTGGTGAAGTTAGATTCTCTGATTTCTAATTTTTACTTTAAAATTTAAAATCAGTTCAACTTGGTTAACCAGTTTACAAATATTTCCAAACCAATAACTGAACCAAAAAGCCCAGTTTGGCCAAAATCTTAACCGGTAACTGAACCAATTTTTCTGTTACCCTGTGTTCCGGTCCAATTATTGTTTTGGATATTGGTTTGGTTCAGTTTATGTGTTTTTTAACACCTCTAAACACTCCAATGGTAATACCCATGTTTAATACCCAATACTAAACCTATCTGGTGAGTTTACATGCCATTAATGTTCCTCAACTTTTGTCGATCAACAGATACTAATATCAAAAGTTATTCCGAAACCACCAGTTGCAATATGATGCTTAATCAATTTACCACATTCAGATTCCATTACATGCCAAATAGCTCCAAGAATGCTAAAAGCAATTCCTACATGCTCGAAACTAAATTTAGTTAAACCAATTTGATAAGACCCCAAAATGATTGCAACTATGAATCACTTTGTACCGGATATACATATGGATGAATACAGCTCCTCATTAGCAGCTTTAAAACACAAAACAGGTTGCAGTAGAAGCTCTACGTTACGGACACCTAAGGTGATTGTTTCAATCTCTAAGACAATATATAATTCCAAATCTCTTTACCTTTTTTTTTTTTTTTTTTTTTTCCATAAATTTAAGCAATCAAGCACAACCACGAAACTCAAAATCAAAAATCTCTTCTCTCATCTTTTTATAGGCGACCAAACGATAAACCAAACCACCCGAAAATTTTAATCCCACTAACAAATCGAGCAAAGCAGATTACTTCTCAGAAAGGGACAACAAAAAATCCCACATAACTCAAAAACCATCAATAAAATTCCCTTAAAATTCCAAACCCATAAATAGAATCAGAAAAACTTACCCCATGCATGCAATACAAGAAAAACCCACAAGCCAAAAGTTCCAAATAGATCTGCAAATAAACACTTATTTCTAGTATGAAAGCTGAAAAAAGAATCCAATTCCAGGATATAAAGATCAGAGAAAACTGCCAAACACAAATAGAATCTATTAAGAATAAATACATAATCAAAATATTTAAAATATAAAGTGCATAGCTTTGAAAGTAAAGATTAAATTTTTACCCTCTCTTAATCTCTCTCTGTATCATCTTGTGCCTGAACTGCCTTCTTGTCAGTTGGCATTTGTGGGCAAGTTGGCAGACAAAGTCACAAGGACTTTAAAGTTGTTCAGTGGTTGAAATTTGTATTAAATTTACGGTGAAGGTCATTCCAAGGGAGTCTTTGGTCATTATCAGGGAGTGGTTGGTCAGGTTTGATCCAGTGTAGGAAATGCTTGACAAAATTTTAACCTAAATTAAAATTAAATTAAATACTAATAACAAAGAATAAGTTATTTTAAACATTTTATATCTCTATCAATTTTATATAATTTTTAAAATTTAATTATTTTTAATATCAATATTATTTAAAATTTAATATACTGAAAATTATTAATATATATTGTTATTTGCATTATAAATTATAAAACTAATTATGAGTAAATAAAATGAATTACTCATTAATATATGACATAAGAAAACTTTAAATTTTGATAAATAATAACATAATTTTTGTATTTACTCATAATTAGTATGTCGTAGTTAATTAAAAAATAAAATATATTTCTTTCCTTTTTTTGTTTACGAGTCCATTATCTCGTATTTTGTTTATATATATATATATATTAAAATTAACGATAAGCAAAAACGAAAAATCTTGATACATTTATTCGTAAAATTTTTAACTTTTTTATCAATTATTTTTTATTTTTTAATATATAAAATTTTTAAATTCACTTAAAAGATTGAAATACAGGGTTGTTATTATGTCTTTTTTAATTTTATAAAGTTTATATGTTTTAGTTTTTTTTTTTTTAATCTTAATATTTAGTATTTGTTGGACATAGATTACAATTAATGGATTGTGATTATAATTTTTTTATTATTTCATAAAACTTTCAAATATTTCTTAAACATTTTTTGTATTATTATGGTTTTTAATATAATTTATACCTTTACTTATTATAAATAAATAAAAATATAATTACTAAGAGTTTTATATCTTTAATATAATATAATTAGATCAAAACGAAAAATATTATTGTCTTAAAAAATATATAAATATGTATATATAATTAAAAAATTATTTATAATACTTAAAATTATATATATTTAAAATTTAAATAATGATATGTTTGGTTAAAATATTTATAAATATATTTTATTATTAAAATGATTAAAAAGTATATTAAATTATTTGATTAAATTATAAATTATATTAATTTTATATTTTTATTATAATATTATAAAATATATTTTAATCATATTATAATATGATTTAATTTTAGAATTAAACAAATTAATACTTTATGCGTAAATATTTGTTTTTGGGATTGAATCTTATGTAATAGACAATGCAAGGGCTGTGTTCTTGAAATTTTCGCTCTTGATTCTTCCCGCTTCTGCTTCCTCGGCTGGAAGTCACCACAATGTCGCAAATTTTTTGCTTTCTGCTGTTTGGTTGCTGAGAAAGTGTAGGAAAAGTAAGAAAAAAAGAAAATGGAGTTTTTTCTTTTCTGTAGTTCTAGTCATCGAGGAAATAAAAAATTCAACAATAATTTTCAATGACTGAACACTGTAGTCGGTGAGATAATGTTGACTTCTTCATCAGGGACAGTGGCAATGTGAAGCATTAAAAGTCCGAATTTTTTAGCTTTTCAATTGAAAATGAAAAGCATGGATTACGTTTTAATAACCCATTTTAGTTAATTCTAAACTTTCTTTTGAAATCATCTGGAACATCAAAGAATTTCCAGAAGAAGATAAAAAATGGACTCGCAATGGTATCGGATTCTGAGGACTCATGCAGCAGCAGAAGTCATGGCAAGCACAGGAATAGCAGCAGCAACAACAAAAAAACAAAAAAATCCAAAGCTTCTCGCCATCAACACCGCCTCCAACTGCTTTTAGTCTCCGATCTGACAAGCGAAGAAAGGGAATTCCGCATCACGGCAGTCATTCTGATTCCGACGACAACTATGACCCCAGCTAAAATAAATCGGCCAAATTTAGCTGTTTTATAATTTTCGATCATTTAGATAAGTTTTGTTTTGTTATTGTTTTTTTTAATTTTTTATATATTTTAATATTTTATTAGTTTTTTAAAATTTATTTTATTATTTAAAAATACATAAAAAAAGCTTAAGTGAAATATAATCGTTCTTAGGGTTGGATTCGAGCTGAATCAAACATAAACAGTAATATATTCGTATTCGGGTTCATTTCGTACTGTTTGGGTTTGGGTTCGGGTTCGTATTCGCCTGATATTTTTAAGCAAAGTTCGTATTCGTATTTGGTTCGTATAACTAAATTTGTATTCAGCTAGTATTCGTATTCGTATTTGTATTCGGATCGTATAATTCGTTTTATATTTATTAAAAATTATAATTAATATAAATAATTAATAAAATTTAATTAAAAAATTATTATTTTAAGTTTAGATTCGCATTTGTGTTCAGTTCGCATAGTTTGTATTCGAACTCGTGTTCGTTGAATTTTAAAATTACAATTCAGGTTCATATTCGTATTCAAATTCGTTCAGTTTGTTTAAGACTTATTCAAACTGAACGCAAAAATGAATTCAAATATATTTGATTTGAATCTAACCCTAATCATTATTCGTCCAAAAAATGAAATACAATTTAGAATAATATGGTTATTATTATTATTATTATTATTATTGCCTTATATCAGGACTTTTTCGTTAACACGTAAGATTTTGAATGACAATTTACAGTTTAAGAATTTAAGTGTGGCACATTGTTATTTGCTCTAATTTTAAAGACTCAATGGGTCCGTTTATGATTTATTCTACACGTCATTCAGGATGTAATTCTTATAACTATCTCTGGGTTCCATTGGTTGATCCATGTCCACGAACCCCACAAAAATATTTACCATAAAATAAAATAAAAAATAAAAAAAAGAACCTTACAAAATAAAATGAGAAGGGTTAAGATAAAATCTGCAGAAGATTCAAAAAAAAAAAAAAAAAAAAAAAAAGCGAAGCAATTGTGTCCAAATTGGTAGGATTCTTCCGAATTGACGAGATCCTTCCATGATATCCAGTTGGATAAAGATTGGATTATGTTGCTGGAGTGAATGGATTTTCTGTAGACAATAAAACATTTTGCCTAATTTTTTAGATTAAAAAAGAAAAAACATTTCTTTACAAATTTACATGGGGTCTGAGAGAATAAAAGAAGGAAATTAAAATAGATTTACAGTGATCAATAAGAGCATTGAACTCTGTCCCTGAGAATTCCATTGTACAAAGCAACTCTATTTGCAGGCATTCCTGCAATTTCATTTGTACAATTTCTATCAACTTTGTTCTTAAATTTCTTCATCTGTTGCTTCCTGTAATCCGTTCCATTACCACTCGTCTCCTTCACATTCTCCGCGAAATGCACTCTTTTCTTCCTCCTTTGCCTCTTTTTCTCCGCTACACGGCCAAATTAAACCTCAGTGCAAGAAAGTTATGGAGTTTATTTAATTTATAACTTGCTGTATAACATTTACCTGAATACAAGCAAGAACGCAGAGTTTTCCCTGGAGAATAATCGCGATTGTCAGGAGATGAAGACAAAGCTGCTTTTTGCTTTCCAAAAGCAAGAAAGAGAAGGGTGCTGGAAACAACCATGGCAGTGGCAAAAACAACTGCTTGAGAGTTCATAATTGTGCTTCCGTTTTGTGCCAGTTGACAGACAGCTTAAACACGAACCATAAACATCTGCTTACCAGGGTGGTGTTTGGTTTGGGGTGAAGTTGAGAGTCGAAGGCAGGGAGAGAGAAGCGCTTTTGGGAGAAGGCAGAGGTTGAAAGACCACAAAGTCATGTTTTTCCACGTGAATCCAGATTAGGCTAGGAAGCCCCACGGGTTGCAAATGATCCGCCACCGCATTTCCAAGTGATCCTGTATAATCAGACGTACGTGATTTGACACCTTCTACACGTGTTCACCAGAGAAGAATACCTTGGAACTGGAAACTCCTTAGAAACTTGACTTGCCCACGTGTCATCCAGATTTTTTTTGCGAGGTCAAGTGGTCAAGGCCGAAGGAATATGATTCAATAGGTTTAATCAAGACCACCAAATAATATGAACATCATCAATGGCAAAATCTGGGACCATACATCATATAAACGAAGGTATTAAACAAACGTACAAACACACTCCCACATCTCTATAGTTCCTGATATGAAAAAACCAGCAGAAAAATAATTCCTTATGTAGCAGGTCCTGATACAACATGATTTATTTGTTATGTTATGACACTGAAAACAGTAGTTTTAAGTGGTAAGGATTGGAGGAAGATAGTCAGATTTTGTGCCAAGAATACGAGCTTTAGTGTCGGGGAAGTGCTCAGTTCCTGGCAGCTCAGTGACCTCTCCTTCGTTGTCAACAGCAATCGGGTAGCGAAGCAAGTGACCTGGTAGGTCATGCTCCAGTGACTCGCTGGAATACAGATCCCAGTATTTGTCGGCAATCTGGTTCAACTTTGAGACACATTCAACGCTTTCTGGCTGGAGGAAGGCGTCATCAAGCATGCCTAGGTGCTCATACCACAGTGACATACGGAATCCATGGATCTGGCCACGTGCAGGCACTGTTGTTGACAACTGATATGGTTGGTAAGCTCCCATGGCTATCTCAGAGTCCCTAGCACCATCCATTGAACGCTGGTTGATGTTGGCAGATCCGATGATAATGTACTCATCATCAACTGCAAATCAAAGTGTTTATCCATTGTCCATCATCAAAATATTAGCAACAAAGGAAGAAACATCTCCATATTGAACAGAATTTATATCCCTTAAAAGTTAGCTTAATAACAAAATCAAATAAATGACTTACCAATCATCATCTTGGCATGAACATAGATCATAAAACGGCGGGCTTCCTGAGCTCTAAGATAATCTGTATCAGGCTCTGGCTTTTCTGAAGGTTCATATTCTCCACTCTTCTTCACCTCACGATTTCCAAGGCAAAAGAAGGTCAAATAGGTCCTGGGATCCTCTTCAAGGCCCTTAGCTCTAAGAGCCTGAGCAACATCTTTATACATCATGTCCATTGTCCTTCTTTGCCAATCTAATATTGCAAGAACAGACGAAGACTCTGGGAGCCCTTCTGGCCACATTGGGACAACAATATAAACAGTGAATCTCTCCCCTGCCTCAATCTTACTAACAATCTTAAGCGACAGCTCCTTTGGAATTAAATGCAAAGCATTGATGTCCTCAGGCTTAATACCATCAGCACTCCAAGCAAATGAGCTTCCAAGGAAATACTGATTTTCAATATAGATGAAATTCTTTGCACGTCGAATAGCATGGATATAAGCATCCTGAATGCTTCGGTCAATAATATTGTCTTTCCCACTGATAAGCCCAGCTCTGGCTGCATCTTCAGGTGTCTCGGGGAAGCCAAAGGCAGCACCACCATCAATGGATCTAAATAACTGCACATTCCATGTCTCATGGTCATCTGGGAACATAACTGGAGATGGGGGAATTATCGTGTCTCCAAGCTCTCTAAGATGAACAAGTACATCTTTCCCACCCTGCTTTTTCCATCTTTGCTCGAAATTAAATAACACATCCCAAGCTATGGGACCCTCAAGACGAGAGTGAATGTCATGCCAAGGTTCTCTTGGACCACCTTTTGTGATTGAAGCACCCGTAAAATTTGGCTGATGGAAATCATCATGGTGTGCAGTGTCCAACGTCCTGAAAAGAGAATGGAAGGGAGTATCATATCTCCCATCGCAAAGGTCAATACCTCCAACAAAACTCACAATTCTCCTCCTTTCTGAATCTCCACTGGGCATTTCATGGTCCACCACCACAATCTTCTGGTGGTGAGTAAACATGGTAGCAATTTGTAAATCCTGAACAAAGCTACCACCATCATCAGGATTACGTGGGCAAAGAACACAGTGCACTTCACTATCGTGGAAGAAAGCTTCAGTTTCTTCGTCATGAGTGGCCATCAGTCCATCCTTTTTAAGTAAACCAACAGAGGTTCTGTCATTCCAAACAAGCATACAGACCCTAACACCTTCACTTGCCTTCTTCTTAAGCAGATCACCCAGCAAGATGTCTCCTCCAGGTTTTGGCCTCCTTGAGTCCCTCACCAAGCTAATTTGAGTATATACAGACCACCCAGCGATGTAGATCAAATGTTTTGCATTGGTGATTGCATCAAAAATATCTTCCCAACATCTGTGGGGCTCATAATACTTGCCTCCCGCAAGGGGAATTTTAGGTACAAATTTATCTGGGACATGAGCATCTTGGTACAGAGAAACCTTACATCCTTTCCTTTGTGAGAAAAACGTAAATGGCACCCCAGGATACTTGGAACTTCTAATACCATGAGCCCAGTTAGGGTCCGCTGTTACATCAAAATATTGAAGCTTAACATGAATCTTCGATTCTATAGGATTCTTCTCTTCATCCAATATCTCAACCCATCTATCAATTTCTTCGCCACCTAAGACTTCTTCAACAGGTATGTATGCTCGCCCGATTAAAGTTGCTCCAATAGGATTTTCATCTTTAACAGTGAATATGACATTTGACGCCATATGGGCACAGTAAATATGAAAAGACTCATACCACCTGGGGTTGGCAGCTTGATTAACTAAAATTCTGGTCCTTCCTACCCTAGCCTTTTCTAGATCGATTGCTGCATAGAGTCTACTTTCTCCTCGGCCCAAACCAATAAGCTGTAAGAAGAAATATCCATGAGAAACTGAAGGTAAGCAAATGACTGCATCTTTTGATATTTTCAACTTATAAATATAAAATTACAGATGTATGGAACCAAAACCAATTGACTGATCACATACCATAATGAGTCAACAAGCAAAAATCACATGAATCTACAAGTTAAAGAGAATATGGAAATGGAAAATTGCCCCAAACAATATGTAACAGTGTCATGGTACTTGAAAAAGGTGACATGCAGTAAGCGTTAGAAAAAGAAATGAAAAATTCAAATAGTCTGCGCATAGATGGATCAGAGGATATGTATAAGTAAAAGAGACAATAAATCGGAGAGAGGAGAAAAAAATTGGGCATATAAAATTTGTTGCAACTAATCGGTCAAACGCTATTCAAATATTGTTATAGTACAGTGGCAGTTCAGAATTGTTTTACAACATGCTTTATGTTCTACAGTTCAAAAAACAGATACAATGGAACGTATTAGTATTGTAGTTCAAAAACGCATCTCAAAGGTACAAAACTTATTTCTGCAAGTGCTATTGTTAAATTCAGAAGCATGTTTTCTTTGCTATTGAAAAATGTTTAGCCAAGAAAAATGTTTGGCCAAACACATAAAACATTTCTTTTACTTCTCCGAAAAACTAGCACCAAGCTTTCAAGTGTTGTATTTTCATCATGGTTTTAAAACGGGATCGGACCAAAGGGTTAGACTGTCATCCATTAGGAAAAACAGATCCAATTTGCTGAAAAAATGTTTTAGAAGTTAAACCTAATTAAATCAAATTGAATTAAACAGTTTGAATGATTGGACTTGCTAAAACTTGGGTTTGAACTAGTGAGCATAAAAAAAATCAATATTTAATATTTACCAATTTTAAGCATGTATAACTTCTAACTAAAATTATTTTTATGTTAAAATAATTTATATTATATTAATGAGTAATTATACAAAATTTATATATATAATAATTAATTATTTAAAATTGTTTTGAATATTATTTTTAAACAATTAACCAATCTGGCCACAAGTCAAATAGTCTGACCACCAATTGGATCAAACCGCCTCTTTATCAGGTCGATGTTACGTCCGATTCTGAAAACATTGGTTCTTATAACTCATTTCTCAATAATACTAATAGATATATCCTCCGATATTTAATAAACAGAATTCAAATTCCAATTTTCATTAATAAACAGACTTAAGATTCACTACAGAGAGAAACTGGAGATGTATTGATTTTTAGGCAACAAAGCCATAATAAAAAGACATCCACTTCCATTTTAAAACAATGGTTAAAAAGGGTTTGGGATGAAAAGACTAACAAGAACAAAATCATTTAACGTGAAATTGAGTAAATGGCATGATACAATCCTCATAATAA
The DNA here is from genome assembly GCA_026122585.1 of Anacardium occidentale. Taxonomy (NCBI): domain Eukaryota; kingdom Viridiplantae; phylum Streptophyta; class Magnoliopsida; order Sapindales; family Anacardiaceae; genus Anacardium; species Anacardium occidentale. The sequence goes on along the minus strand of JAJEJH010000121.1, from coordinate 157,519 downwards.
AGGTATTTCGTCCCACTAATCCAATAATTAAAATAAGTTTCTATAAGCAACATATAAAAAAAAAAAAAAAAGAAACTGAAATACTTAGCATCGTGAGCTAACATAGAATGAAGTAGATCATATTTGACAGGAAACAGGGGGAATTAGTTATTTATGAGGATTGATTTCTAATATATGAATCAACCATCCAGATCACAACATATACACATTCATGGACAATTTCTTTAACAATCACAAAAAATTAAGATAATTTGATAGGATTTCATCACGAGTCAAACTTTATTTCTACTAGGACTAAAGGTTAAATTCTTACAGTCGATCAGCAAACAAATCACGACTTTATTAATCACTGAAATTGTTCACAGAATCTTAAGAAAGAAAAAGACACCACAAAGGCAGAGAACAAAAAGTTAGCACCAAGAAAGCAGAAAAAGGATACAAATGAAACACTGAAATCAGCAGAAAGAACTCAATAAATCTTGATCCATCAACAGAAATCAGAAAAGAAACTTGAGATCGTACGAATATTTTTATACCTTTCGGAAAAAGTGACCTCCACCACTTTTAAGATGATCCACTTCATAGATCGTGACATGTAAAGTTCCATGTAGCAAAATATGCGCCATTTTTCACCTGCATCAATCACCGAAAAAATCAACACACAGAATCCAGAAAAACAAACACATATGATCTACAATGTATAATATCAAAGAAACCATACAATCTCAAAAAAAAAGAAACAGTATCAATTATGAAATCAAATTTGATAAAAAATACAAAAGAATCTAAACCGGAACGAAAGAGAGAGGGAAACTTGATTTACAGTGAGTAATTAGTTTGAACAAAACTAAAGCAGCAGGAGGAGACAGATGAAGCTGAAGGGACGGACCTTATAAGCTTTCCCTTCACGTGTGTTGTTCCCCAATGGCTCTTTATCTTTTCGGGTTGAACAAGGAGGCCCATTAATTTTTCCTCTTCCCTTAAACCATCACAGAAAAGGAATTGATTTTGTCTGAAGAGAAAACAAAACGATTTTGTTGTCAATTATTACAAGTAAAAAAATTTGATAATTAGATTTTATTTTTTTCTTTTTTAGTGATATAAACTCAAATCATTAAATTTCAATAATTAAGAAACAAATTTAAAGGGAGGTTGATTGAGGAAAGCAACATTTTGTTGGGGTGTCAACTGAAAAAGTTAACGAATACAATGGCCCCCGAAGGAAGACTTGGGCGATATTTTTCTGGTGCAGTGCGGCTGCGTAAAATATCGACACGCGTTCAAGATCTCACCCTCGAAAATGCTGCACCGTCTTAGTGGCGCCGTGCTTCTGGCTCATTAAAATTCAACTACTGGTCATAGTTTTTTGTTGAGTAAAACCCGAAAACGTGAAGCGGAATAATTAAGCCACTCACTCTAAGTCTACTCGGATCACACACGTTACAAGGCATATGATTCTATCACCGCCAGGTATTTCATAATTAATAAATAACGAATTTTTTTTTATATTTTTGGAACTAAAGAAGTTTTTCTTGTTATAATAAAATTCTAATATTATTTTAATTTCAAACTTTATTTTTATGGCATCAGAGCGTGATTCACGGCTCAAGCAAAGGAAATTAAATTAAATCGGTTGTAACTCATAACCTCCAGATTGACATTTTTCTAATTAATAATTAACCACGTGGGCCCTTGAGATTCGTCACGAAGAAGATAAAAGTGTGCCGACAGTCTGTGGTGATTAAAGTCAACATCAAACGGTGGGGATGAGAGAGGTAGTCCAATCAAGGCCCACAAAGTTAACTTTCAGAAAAGGATAAGGATGGCCCACGTTTAAAGCCTCAATCTCTTCTATCCAATCTAGACTTACCACGTTCCAGTCCGTCCTCGATACTGCAGCGGCTAGTGGGTTCTAAACAGGATACACGTAGGGGGTTGATTTTGCGAGTTTCGGAATCTGTGATCCCAAAATGCCAAATATTTTTTGTTTTTATAATCAGAAAACTCTAAGAATGCATGATTATTTAGACTCATAATTATGAATTGAATAAATTAGAAAGATATTTTCATATTAATTCAAATTTTAATTATTTGAGTGATGTTTACCTTTCCAATCTCTAAGATCTATATAAAAAAATATTACTTCAGTTTGACGCAATTGAAAGCAAAGTCGAATCCCTAGTGAGGCTACTTTACCATGTGCCGTATTCCGTTTGATCTCGAAATTCCGTTTGATCTCGAAAGTTGGAAATACCTATTGCGGTTAAAGGTCAACAAAGCCTTTCTCCTTTTCGTTTAGTGGAAAGCAGCCTATTGAATTTTGCTCAGTAGAGACTTCCCAGTGAGTTGCCTTCGCTCGGAGTTCTAGTTGATGAAAGGCCTTTTTTCCTGTTCCATAGCCTTTATTCATTCCTTCAACCTGCATGGATGAAAGTTTTTTTCACTCCAAATAAACTATTGAGTGAATCACATTTTCACACCCAAAGTTTAATTTAAGAACATTTTTCGACTATAGAAGATGTAAATAACACTTTTTGTATAAAATTAATTTAAAAAAATTGACATAGTATTAGGAAGTAAAATACTATCTTATCTTTACTAAACTTATTTTTTAAAATTATTATATAACGCTAAATTGATAAAAATTAAATAGAGTTTGTTAATAACATATGATCATATATTTAGAAGGTGAAATATAATTTTTGAAATTATTAGATATTTTAATAAAATTTTTTAGGGGTTTCTAAAAATTCAAAAAAAAATTTAGGGGTCCTTTTAATTTCTTAAAATTTGAATCTGTTCCTTGATATTTAAAAATATGATAGTAATACTTTCAAAAAATTTAATAGCACACAACAAATTAAAAGTGTATATATCATAATATAAATTATGATATCCATATTGTAACACCTCTGCTCAAAGTACTACCATTGGAAAGGCAATCCTACAAAAATTGATAATATGGAACATACATATAAAATTCATTCTTAAAATTTTAAAACATATTTAGTAAATGACTAAAATACCCTTTTTATTTAAACTTACATAGAAACAAATAAAAAATGGATAATGGATAATGCCAAATGAAAATAAGCGCAACATCCATGAATAATGTGTGTAATTGGCAATTATTAACTAATAGAGTCTTATATAAGATATAAAGACACACAATTATGTGTGTAATGCACACACCCATGTTGAGTTGATATAATATAGAAAAGTCGAATATTAAACTATAATTAATAATGAAAGCATGACCATGTATTAGAAGAGCACGATCGTGCGATTGCTCATATTTGTTTTAATGACTCTCAAATTAACTGTAATGACTCTATCTTCTTAAATCCTATAAATTGCTAATTTGAATGAAGAAGAGTTTGAGAAATATGCTTTAGAATCTTATTCTTACATTCTATATTTTTCTTCACTTTTTCTCTCTCTAATCTTAATTGTATACTCTTAAAAGAAACTAGGAAAGTTAATCTTTGTATCAGTCTGTTAAGAGACAATTTACTTGTTGTATTTTTTATGTAAATATTAGGGCATAATCCCATTAAATTAATGGTTGAATGAAATTTCATAAAACTATTGTAAAAAGTATAATCTTGACAAAACTAGTGTGAATAAAATCCTGATAGAATTATTGGGGATGAAAATTAGTGGAAAAAACAAACGTGATTACTTGAAGGAGTAGACATAAGAGGTTTGTGGAAAAGCTTTGAACCACTGTAAAAAATCATTGAGTAAGTCTATTTATCCCTTACTCTTTTAATTGTTTTATTGTTTTATATTTGATTGAATTGAGTAATTGTTTGGTTTGTTTATTCTTTGTATATAAGTTTGTTTTAGATGAAAAGTTTTATAAATTTTATTCACCATTTCTCTAGGATTAGTCATAAACACATTAGAGTTTAACACATTCTTACTAAAACATTTGATGTTATGATCATATCTAATACAATCTCAACATTAAAATAAATAGACATATAGTTCTAATATCGAATCGTAAGGGCATATAATTACATCACATGCTAATTTTAATCGCTCACTAAGAAATAACTAATCACAAACTCTAGCTTAACGTGTTCTATATCAGTTTCACTAACAAAGAGAATTATTTTTCACAGAGTTAATCTTTCCATGTCTAATGTAATCTCCAATATCACATAGTATAATGTTTTAATATTGTCTTAATTGAAACTAACATCTTACTCATAATCCACAATAACAACATATTATAGAACATGGCATTACAATATATTCTTCATATAATCATCTAACAAATCCATCAACTTAAAGCATAAGGAGGCGACCTATTAATATTCTTATTACATTGGCACACAAAATTTACATAAACAGACCCATACCCATTACCATATATTGTCATAATACTTATTTCAATTGGTCGTCAAACTCTTAGGCTTTCTTGAATTTGAATACACATAACAAGCAAGCTAAAAAATAAATCATTCATATTCACATTTGCATTCTCATATAAATGTATTCATACCCATCATCACGCATCCTTGTTATTAGGAAAGCATAAACCTTAATTCCTATTTGGGTTTAGTTGGGCATGCTTGTTGCCAGGCCTTTCTCTTCCCTTTGCCTTTCTTTGTCCACCTACCTTGGATCACTAGAAAAAGCTTGGTACCAGTCTTGGACACTCCCTCTAGATTATGGAATCAAGGGTGTGACAATTAAGATTTTATGTTTTATGAAAATTCCTCTCGAAAATTGCATTTCGCATTATGGTGCACCTTTTTTTATTCTGTATTTGAAAATCCAATTTCAAACTTTCAAACTTTGCAGTTGTATCTCATAACTCTTAACTAAATTAACTACTAATCAAGCTTATCAATTTAAAAAGGTAATAATACCCCTAAGACATATCTATAGGCGTTAGAATAATAATTTGAGAAAAAAAGCGAGACTATCCATTTCCCCCCTAAAAGTTTTAAAATTTGACTTTACCTCCCAAAATATTGTTTGTAGCTTAGTTCATAAAGGGTATTATTATAATATTTTAAACCTTGGGTGACAACAGTGATTTTGTAGCAACATTGAAAAAATGATGCTAATGTTAAGGCTTTCAACAAATTTTAGAGATCAATTTGTGAGTTTCTAAATATTTTTAATTTTTTCAAAAATATATACATGAAATAAAATTACTATTTTATTTTTACACATTTTTTTAAAATAAAATTTAATTTTGAATAAAAAAGTATTATTTATATCATCTAAGAGTTAAAAAGTCTTTTTAAATCAGACCTTAAGCTCAAAAATTTATTTACTGTAAATTATTTTATATCTTATTAGTGAATAAAATAAGTCTTAGATACACGCTAGAATAAGTCTACGTATTTAAAAGTTGATATTTGTAACAGGTCACATAATTAAGTTTTTAGATATATCACATAATTAGTCTTTATTAAAAACGAATTTAAATTTTATGAATTACTTGACAAAAATAAAGCATAAAATACATTATGAGCTTGCGGGTTTGTCTCACAGTTTTCGAAAACTTTGTCCTCAGAACGTGACAAGACCACATTTTAATCGTTTTATTATTTTTATGAGACTGAACTAAAATATAAAATGCATTGTATTTCCTTGGGATAAGTTAAAAGAAATTGGACTTAATAGTATGTAAAATGAATATCAGGTGCCCATTCAAACAGAAATGTTTTTTTTTAGTGATATTGATGATATTATTCATTTACTCTAGTAAATATTCGATTGGTTTTAATCTTATTTTTATTTTAAAATTATTTGATTATCTAATAACACATATTAATGGTATATATTGGTATCGCATCAGAAACTCATTATAAAATTATAACATTCATAAAAAGGTTGGACGACCCCCAAAATCATGACATGCTCTGGAGCCAAGCTGCAATCTTTGGACCCTTAGCCCATACCACTTATCAGCCAAGAGGGCCTTTCGGCCACCGCCCTTCTACTCCTAATTAGAAAGAAGGAACAAAGTTTCTTTACAAAAACAAATTCTCGTTTAAAAGTTTTTAAAATATTAAATATTTATCTATTAATCAACGTTAACGATTTAATTATTAAATTTAATTAATTAAAAAAATATTTTTATCTTTTTAAATCAAAATTTAAAAAATAAAATAATTAAAATATAAAATATTATTAATATAATATTAAATTAATAATAAAATATTAAAAAATTAATAAAAATAAAATTTAAAGAAAGCAACCGTTACTGTCGTCCACGACCAAAAACCTAAAGTGGCACATGTTTTAAATTTTATTTTTGTTTTTCTTAAAATTTTAAAAATTTATTATATTAAAATTTATTTACTATTAATAATAGTTATTTTGTTAGTGAAGAGTATTTTAGTCATTCAATTAAAAACGTTAATAAAATAAAAAGAATTTAGTTTAACATTGAACATTCAACTTTTTAAAAGCTTTTAAATGAGAATTTATCATTTAGAGAAACCTTGGGTGGGAAGAAAATTGTTTGGCCAATTAGAAATCCATCTTTCTTTAAAGCTACATGCAAAGGTCTCTCGTCTCCATCTCTTTGAGACCCTTCCTCCTCTTTAAGATTTAAGATAAAACTAGAGCAAGTTCAAGTTCGAGTGGGTTGCTTATTTTCATACCAGAATATCGTAAAAAGTAAGAAACAGAGTGATTTCCTTAATCTTCCCAACTCGTATAGTTAATGCTAATCTTATGCATATATTCAATGCTAATTTCCTCCACTATGTAACCCTAATAAGCTCAAACCCTAAAAAAGTTTAATACTCCGTATAAATTTATAAATTTCCAACAATAAATTATTTCACATGGGGTAGAAATATATCAAATCTTGAACTTAGACAATAAACTTTTGGTTTGATGGCAACGAGCGAGACCTGTAACATCCGCTGCGGCTGTTGATTAAATGCGATCGATGCCAACTTGCAACGAAGGCTATAGCTTTTGGTGTAAATTGGTGGTCCTTTCCTTGGCCAATATGCAATGCGATACAAATTTATACGTAATTCACATGATATGCACCTACAAATCGGGCGATTTTATCTATAAATTAAACCAGCTCTACCCATTTCAACCTCATAGTATTATGAAGAATATTACGTAGCTTTCAGTAAAATGGGCACTTGGGGTTCTTTGTATGACACATATATTCAATGTTTTGCATGTACAGTGAAATAGAGATCCTTCAAACTTTTCGAAATGTATAGCTTCAGTTTAACTGACCAATAATAACGTATAAAGGGCCATATCAGTCGTTTGACTATTTTTTTTTTGACGATATAATTGGAGACCTAATACGAAAAAGTTGTATCATTACAGAAATTAGCTGTGCTTTTGAATTAATGGCCATAGTAAACTCAGCTACTCGATCCGATTGGACCGCTGAGTTGGTCAAGAACTGCGATTTACTGGACGACGATAATTGCCATACTAGCATTCCAGGTCAATATTGATTAGGTTTTTCTCTCCTGCATTAATTTGTGAAACAAATCAAGCCAAACCCCATATTAAAACTCCCTAACTACCGCAATGTTGTTTGATTTCAACTACTTCCTTTTCAAAGACCTTCACCACTAATGAAAGCAACAGAATTTTCAGCTACTGAATTCAAGTGACTTATTTTTGTAATCTATGTAGAGAAGAAAACATAATTCGTCAATAAGAGATGCGATATTTGATGCATTTTTAACATGTGAGAGGTTGCAATTCAGCACATTGGCTTTACAAATTTTCCATGTGCCGTTATCAAATTTCTACTTTGGCTAACAGTACAAACTTTCTTTCGAAGAGAAAAAGTAATGTGTCTACCACGTTTACGAATTTAAAAATGACTACAAAATCAAACTTTCTTGTATGATAGCAATTTATGATGGACACATGCAGCTTCTTGACTTCTTGTGCACAGTTGTATCAAATGTTTTTTGTGATTGGATGATGGTTCGATACATTGAGACGGTCAGTTAATTTATAGGTTAGCTATGGGGGTCCTTTGAAGGATAGAGTTCTGATTATACTAGTTCCTTGAATGGTTTGGTTGGCATTCAAGTTCCATCTAAGTAAAGTAAATCATATTTTTCCTGACTCTTAGCAAGCTCGTTCATGTTTGTCTTTATTAACATTGTCGAGAAAAGTGACAGGTTATAAATGGGGTTTGATTATTATTTGCACAGATAATATTATCCATAAACTCGTGGAGGGTTTAATAGCAATATAAACGGTGACATTTAAGTGCCAGAATACAAAGTAAACAAGCGTAGCTGCACTAGACAATAGTGTAAATGATGGAGTACACACATGCATGTAGCATAATGAAAAACAAATGGTTGACCCCATAAGCCACAGAAGGACCACACCGAAACAATTCTTTTTTTGACTAAACACAAGCTGTAATTGTAAAGTGCAATAAAAGTAAAATTAAATTTTTTCTTACAATTTGACTATTCCATGATCGATTCAACCAACCCCTGCAAGCCTCTCCTATATTTTGTCCACAAAGCTTCCGCATTTGAACCACAATTCCCTCTTCTGTTTCTTTCCATTCATTTCTCTCACATGTAAATCAGACATTCTTGACAAAAATTATGGTGCAATCAAAGAAGTTCAGAGGTGTCAGGCAACGCCACTGGGGCTCTTGGGTGTCTGAGATTCGTCATCCTTTGCTGTACTCTCCACAAAAACTACTATATTTATAAATTTCTCAAATTTACAACTCTTCTCTTCTTTGTTTTCTTTGTGTATGTGTGTGTGTGTATAATTTGTATAATTTGTGGCTTGTCTTTTTCAGCTCTATAATATTGATATTCCTTCTCTTCGTTCTGTTTTGACATTGTTTTTTTGGCGAGTTCTGCAGGAAAAGAAGGTTGTGGCTAGGAACGTTTGATACGGCTGAAGAGGCAGCGAGAGCCTACGATGAAGCAGCCATTCTGATGAGTGGACGTAGCGCCAAAACAAACTTCCCGATCGCCACTGACCAAGCAAGCAATGAGAATTCGACGTTGATGTCATCATCATTATCATCATCATCTTCTACACCACTTTCTTCTAAACTTAGTGCAAAACTCCGCAAAAATTGCAAATCTCCATCTCCATCTCTCACTTGTCTTCGCCTTGACACTGAGAACTCTCACATTGGAATTTGGCAGAAGCGAGCGGGGGCTCGTTCCGACTCGAACTGGGTTATGACAGTTGAGCTCGGGAGCAAGAACAACAACAATGGAGAAGAAATTCAATCTTCATCGGAGCCAAAACAGGCTGATGACCACCTGCAGCCTAATGTTGATCAAAATCATCATCCGGCACAAGAAATAAAAGAGCCGAAGGAGGGTGGCGGCGGACTTGATGAAGAAGAGAGACTTGCATTGCAGATGATAGAGGAATTCTTAAACAGAAATTAATTGATCAACTGTCCCAGTAACAATCAACTTCAACCATAAAAGGAACTTTCACATGGAGTTTTAGGAATTGGGTTTGTGTTTGTTTGTTCAATATGCAGGACTTTGTTGCTATATGTATTTGCTAATAAGGAGAGATATATATATATATATATATGGACATGTAAATGTTACCCATTTAATTATGATTAAGATCTCCATTATCAAGTTTCTCCGTAAAATCTATATACAATTCCCATTAATTGAAGATTATATGTCTGCTCCAAGTCAGTATCTCTTGGAGAATAAATTAAATATATTTTATAAGTTTACATACGGAATGGGTTTAATTATTCTCTCTTTCTCTCGCACTTTAATTTATTATCAGGTTATGGTTAATACAAAACACAGAAGCTATTATGATTGCAATATTGGATATGGCAAATAAGTGATTCATTTAGATACAAATCAACAACTCCATCATCTTTTTTATGATAGTCTTGGTTAGAAATAGGAGAACAAACAATAATTTCTTCTTTTGCCATATTGAGACGTAATTTATATGAACAAGTGCAGGTTCTAAATCAAAAAAATACGAGTTTATTTTTTGGAAGATATCTATAGATAACAAGGATAATGATGCTTGCAGGATGGTTTCATTGATACTGATGATGGCATCAACATGCATCTAAAATTATCATACATAAACATCTTTCTCGTTGTTTCCCATATTCAATCAAACTAGATCTGTTATATAGAAACTAATTCAAGTGATTACAGAGATTCAACAAAAATTATGGTTTACAACAATATATATATTCAGAAACTTTCAAAAGCTTATATGGTAATGTTGAGTTTTATAGGCTCCCACTTACCATGATTGATGAGATTATCAGTACATATTGATTGGATTTTGATGTCAGTGATACTGACAGAAAATCTAAGTTATGTGGGATAGTTTGTAAGTGACATTATTGCTTAAGATCTTAATTGCACAAACGAAGATGAGAAAAGAGAAGGAAAGATTGAAATATACTTTTTTTATTACTTGAAAAATAGCTAGCAAACCATGCAATACAATTAACAAAAGAACTTTGGTTAACATTGTCACCGGCCTTCCTTATTTTCGCGAATCACATGTTAAAATTTAACCATTAATGGATAATTGACGATGAAAAAAATTATTGAATCTTCTTCTATCTTTTTTACGAGAACTTGACTCTGATTTTTACTAGAAATAAGCGCTAGCTTGTGATTGTTACAGCCCCCACCAAATTTCAATAAAGAAATTGAAGATCCTTTGAATATATGTGGTTGAGATTTATACATTATTTGGTAAAGCTAGCTAAGAGTTTTTGGGCATGTATTAATTTGGAAGAACATAAAAGACAAAGTTGACTGTAGAGATGAGAACAACCCCGAAGCTATTATTTGATCATTCATTTTCCTTTTCCATCTGCCAAAATCTTTTTCATTTATATATGAAATGTGACATTTTGTTACATTATTTGATCATCCGTCAGCAATCTGGAGTTTGGTATCTGTTTCTTTCATTTTTCCTCTTTTGTTGGGTCTATTCCCTGCAATATCATCTGTGATGCAGTGCTGAGAGCCAGATTAATTGTTTAGGGTATCAGACAAAATTTAAGTTAACATATGCTTAATTCCATTTATATAAAATGCTGTTATCCCTGAAAAAAAATATTATTATTCTATACTTTTTTTTTTTTTCCAAAATTTTATATGTATGGTAATCAAAATTAAAAGTTAATAGAAATCAATAAGAATTTATAATAAAACATGAGATACAATCAACTAAACCAAATATTACAATTTTCCTTAATGAAGAATTTGTGAATTGGGTATTTTTTACTATAATGGTAATGAAACTATATTTTACTTTTGACAAGATAAAATTTAGAATAAAACAATATTAATATTGATTGATTTAATTTCATGCTTTATTGTTAAATTTGATTGATTTAAGTTTAATTTATTTATTTTTTTATAATAAGAGATAAAGTTTCAAAATTGAAAATATGAAAGAAGAAGATGAACACCTTTTTAATTACTATTTAATTATAATATTGACAATTCCTAACCAAATATTTTTCTTAGGTTTTTAGAAACCATGTGAACATGAGGGTTTTATAGTAAATTTAAACTTTGAATTATTGCATGTAGCCAATATTTGGTTAATGGTACAAAGACTCCCAAAAGGTAATGGAGGTGAGCCCAAAATTAGACACTAGGGAGCTAGCAATTAACATAAATAAAACTCATCTAATATAATATTAAAAAACCTAATCCCACACAATATCAAATATCATTAGTTAATACATTATTTTTCACCTAAGGTTTAATGAAATGACAAATTTTTATCTGACAAATATGAAAAAACAAAATTATTACCTATTTATTAAAAGTCAACTGTAAATTTTAATCGTCAAAAGATATATGTGTTATCTAATCTAAATATTATAATATAAATGTATTTGAGGTATAAACGTTATTTTTTTAATTTACAAGAAGTAAATAAATAATTCTCTTCTTGTTTTAAAAATTATTATATTTATCCATATATATTAATAATATATTATAATTTTAACAATTTATAATATGATATTTATACTTTTCACTTATTATTTTTTTTGTGATGTAATTGTCAGTTTAAGGACATAATTATCCTTGTTTCAACATATTTTAACCGTTTAAAAAAAATAATTACACAAAAAAATTAGGTATATAAATGTTATAAAATTATATGTTTAGAGGAAAATTGTAAAATTTTAGTGATATTAATGAAACTTTCAAAGGGCTTTTAAATTTAAAAAATTTTGGGAATGTTTTTAGAAAAATGTTTTAAATTTTAATATGCTTCCAATAGTTTTAAAAATTACAATTACCCTACAAAATTAAATTAAATTGTAAATACATATAATCATATGTTCGAGAGATAAATTATAAATTTCAAAAAATTTTCGGAGTGTTATTAAAATTTTTAAAGAGGTTTTAAAAAATTTTAAAAAAATGAGGATTTTTTTGAAAATTTAAATTTTAGTATACCCCTAATAGTTTATAAAATAATAATTACATCTTTAAAAACAAAACAAGTTAAGTGTAAATATCATATGATCACATATGAGGATAAAATAAAATTTTGAAAATTTTAGAGGTGTTAGCAATTTTAAGGATTATTTAAAATTTAAAAAAAATTGTGATGTTTTAAAAATTTTAAAATTTAATTTACCTTTAGTAATTTAAAAAATGATAATTAAGCCTAAAAAAAATTATTAATAGTATTGATCTTGAGTAGATATAATATTAATTTATAAATAATAATATTTTAATATTTTTTATTATTATCAATTAAATAAAATAATTAATTATATCTATTAAATTTATCCATTTACATGAAACAACCTTTTAACTAATCTATGTAAGTGATAATTTTAATGTTTTATAATCAAATATTAATGAAACCACAATGTATCCTGAGATAATTAGTAGCATTAGACATGTATAAATATTTTAATTAATTATAATATTAATTTTTAAATGAATGATAATATTTAAATATTATTTTAGCCTTGATTAAAAAAATTTATGTAACAAAAAATAATACAAAAGGAAGTGGAAAAATACAAGATTTGGATGACTATTTTCGTCAATTTTCAACTCTCCGGTGTATGAATATTTTCGTCAAATGGATTTACTTAGAATATTTGCAGGAATTTTTCATGCGGCTAAAACAAACGCAAAAACAAGCATCAGTTAACCGGAAGCTCTGAAACTCCTACCGAGAAAGGAAACGAATTGTCTTCTGAAAATGATACTTGCGGTGTTGATCGCAAATTCGGAAGGCAATATTCTAGTTGAACGGTGAGACTAGATCTCTTCCCTTCCATTTTGCTTCTGATCTGATCTTAAATGTTTTAAATTGTAATATTTTCAGTCGAAATTATTGTTAATAAGTACCGTTTTGTGGTATTGTTGATGGGCCTTCTTATACGGGTTAGATCTCAGATGGGTTTTGTATTTCTGCCGAAATTGAATAATTCATAGTTTAATTTTGTTTCGATAGGCTCACTTTTTTTTTTCAAAAATTTTTTTTAATGTAATATTAACGATTCTTTTATCTTGGCATCTGTTGTTGGGACTAAAGTAATTAGAGTATCTGTTTATACGTATTTGAATGACTAAATTTTTCTATAGCGAGTACAAATTAATCGAAACTGTTGATTTTGTGAGTGTTGTCAACTAAGTTGTGGAAAGAGATAATAATTATAGATGTCGAAAACTTTATGACAATTTGCCATAATTTCTTGGTATTTTAATGGTTGATTGTGTTGAGAGGTTATATAGAAGAAGCCGGAAATAGATTTTAAGCGAGGTTTTAATGTGGATATGGTTATGTGCATATGTGTGCAATAAAATTCTGGTTTAGCTACTCTAAGAATCTTTATGACTGTGCTAGGTTCAGGTGTTGAAGAGTTTTAAAAATGGTCTAAATGAGTTAGTACGTGAAACTAGGCTGTGGGTTGGAGATGTCAATAAAGATATTATAGGTTAGGCTAGATAACTAACTAATGACAGTCGCGTGCAGAGTTTGATATACTCAAGGATCTGTAGAGGCTTTCTAGTTGATTCTGTACTTTTGGGGTTTCTTTCAGAAGCTTTTCATCCAACATAATTATGTGTAAAGCCAGTATCTGTATTTCTGTGTATATTCATGGTGTCAAATTCAATAGGAAGTATAATCAGTGCTGAAATTTTCTGAACTTACAAAGTTTAAGGAGAAATGTATCACGTGCATCTTTGACCCCAGAGCCAGGTTCCTATCAGATGTGTGCCCTTGATTTCTTGGTGTCAACAATCATTGGGCACGATATTATTAGATGGAATAATGCCTGTATTTTCCTTTTGAATGAACTATAGTAGAATTTGCTTATCCCTCATTTTTGGACAGAAGGTGTTGTGTCCCCACTGTTATTGGACCTTTTGATGTTGATATATGAGAAATCAGAGCTGTGTGGAGAACAATGTACCTGTTTATAGGAAATCAATTGATTTGTTCTAGTTGTTACAGCTGCTTCCTTTTTGCTCAGCTGATCTGCTTCATAACTTTGTATATGCTCTGATTTGATAATTAATGTTCGTTGCAGATTTAATGGAGTACCTGCTGAGGAAAGGCTACATTGGCGATCTTTCTTAGTTAAATTGGGAGCAGATAATCTTAAAGGTGTCAAAAATGAAGAGCTTCTTGTTGCTAGCCACAAGTACGTAGATCCTTTTACTTATTTAATCTGTCACCTAGATGTAATGATAATTTTTGTGTATGGATTGCATTACCATTTGGGTTGCAGTTTGGAATTACTTTGGAGGGCTAATAACACTGTAAACAGTTCCAAATTAAACCAGACTGGGGAAATGTTGAACTGGGACCCTTCCAATCAAGTAGATTGGTTTATGTAGTGGTTTGAAGGATTGGATAAGGGAAAACCTTATCAAAATTTACATCCATGCTGAATAGCAGGCATTAGCTTGTTAATGCAAGTCCGCTGAACTTTCTGGGATGTGCACAAAATGTAACCTTGAAACCCTTGGACATGTGATTGCCATCATTCTAAGTTCCTGACTACAACTAGCAAAACTTTGAGCTTACTGTAATTTTTGTTTTTTGTGTCATTGAGAATGTTATCATGTTGATTCTTGCCTTTGCTTTTTGATATGTACCTCCAATAGAAATCTACCAAACACTGCCACTACCAAGCTGAAACTCCTAAAATCAACTGGACACTGCAACAGCCAAGCTTACCTAGAGATAGTTTACTCACACAACACTGCAGAGTACTAGCAAACAACCAACAAAGAATTTAACTTTGATGATCTAATTTCATTTATGGACTTAGTGGGATAACTGCCTATACAAATCTACTGCTATATCCAAATTTACATGAGGAATCTCAACAAAAAAACAGTATAATCCCTGCAACCGAAGAAATCCCCTTTTAGCCAACAGCTGACTAAAACCCAAACCATACTTTCCCCCGTTTTGCCTCCCGTTTTTATCCCTCTAGACTAAGTCTTCTCTTATGGTTTTTCCATTTACTTGAAATATTTACATTACTGAGATATTAACATGTTTGTGATATAACTGAAAATGTTTGACTCAAATATCTTCTTTTCTCTTCTTTTCAGGTCAGTCTATATTGTTTATACAGTACTTGGTGATGTCAGCGTTTTTGTTGTGGGCAAGGATGAGTATGATGAACTTGCTTGTAAGTACTATTACTTTCTTAAGCTTGTGATGTGGCTCATGTAAGGTTAAAAAAAACCATTAAGCTTGTTGATGCTAAATGCATGATGCACCTTTATCTTTAGTTTGGCAGATGGACCTGCATCTTCTAGGCTTCCATTAGTTTGTCTAGTTTTTTTATTTTTTCCTATAATCTGTAGTTAAAAGAATCAAGTTCATAATGCCTTTCAAATGCTTGCTTTAGCCGGTTCAGCTTTGTGATTATTGTCAAAACACCCCTTTGTATCTTTGTCTCTGATAATCAATATATGAATGGATTGTTGATGTTATTGCTTTACTAAGGCATCACAAAATTGTCATGATTTGTCTCATTTTCCTTACAACAATTGTTGCTTTTTTGTAGATTTTGATTGTGATGTAGTGCATGCATTAATTGGCTAGAGGATGGCAATGCAATAATTGTGTTAAGACACTCAGCTTGGTTTGTTGATGATCTTTTACGTGCTTATTTTTATGTAGTGGCAGAAGTGATCTTTTCTATAACCTCCGCTGTGAAGGATGTATGTGGAAAGATTCCAACTGAGCGCCTTTTCCTGGACAAGTATGGAAAGATATGCTTGTGCTTGGATGAAATTGTTTGGAAGGTCAGTTGAATTGAATATTTTCGTATACAACAAAATTTGATGCAAAACTTGAGATCTTCTCGGTAGTATCTTGGGGATCCATTCATCTTCTAGGTGACTGTCCACAATTAATGTATCTAATTTTTTATGTATAGCCATGCTCGCCATCTTAGAAAATTTTGGGCATTGATGCATTTTTAGATTATATTTTGATAGGCATGGTAGTTAAGGCTCATAGGAAGTAGTGTTGAAGTTCTTTTAGGTAGTGCTGGATATTTCATCGGGAAACCAGAATTGAGCGGCTTGCTCAGTTATATTTACATTTTTGGCGAACTTCAACAACTGGGCAGATCTGGTTTTTGCTTCCTGTTTCTTTGCATATCATGTATTATTTCATATGCATTTTTCTCTCATTGTTTTATTTTTTAATTTTAAAGGGATTGCTGGAGAATACGGAGAAGGACAGAATCAGGCGACTCATAAGGCTAAAACCTCCTACTGAGTTCTAAATTCAAAGCTCAATATCGTCAGTTTATTTGAACACAGGAACAATATTGCTCCGATAGCAACATTATTCTGACAGCCGGGCTTTGTGAATCTTCTGTTGTTGAGCTTGGAGTGATGTTATTTAATTTCTTCTGACCTCAGTTCTACTCGTTGTATTTTCTGGTAGGAGGCTTTAAAATTGTTGGATCCATATTTTTAAATTGACGATGATATTTTATATGAATTTTTTAAAATATATTGCATCTCCATGAAACTTGAGTTTTAGTTGAGAGTTTTTCATTTCGTCCTTTCAAAGGAGGCCCCTGTTCACACTTTAACTTAAATACAATATTTATATGAAGTCTGCAGGATACGGTAAAACTATTCCAATACAATGGAATGGAGTCACGACGTTGTCTGAGATGGATATGAAACGCAGCGTCTTGACATAGCTCTTCTTCCCTACCATTGCTAAACGACATCGTTTAGATATGTTACCTCTTTGTCGTTTTCTTTTTGTTACAGCATATAATTCTCTTTCTTCCCGCCTGTCTGATTGCAGCCTTAGGCGAGAATCCCTTCTTTCTGCTGGCCGCTGGAGAAACAAATTCGATGCCATGTATGTATCTTTTAGGTGATTCTAGTGGATATTTTCTGTATATTCGCCACAGGATTCCAGTATCATTCCCAAAACTATTTTACAGTCAAAATAGCAGATCAGATTATGCTTGTACGATTCCAGGATGGTGCCATCCAGCCTACCTTGTTCCCCTCTAAGCTACTAATAAAACAACAACAAACCGCCACATGACTGGACTTGATTGAAGTTGATTGGTAGGCCGAGTTACATATATTTTTCTCCAATGAGAATCATTCTAAGAATATGCTGATATCTCCTTTATTTTAACGCTTGTGATTCCTGTCAATCTTAAAAACATTTGATTTTTTCGATTAATTTTAAGAGAAGACGCATGTTGACTTGCATATCCTCAAGTTTCAGTTTATACTTTGGAACCTTTAGGATTCAGTTCTTGTAAAATTTACCGACTGGTTCAAGAAATTGATTTAAACCTTCAGAAAATGATTGTATTACTTACCGAGGAAAAATATTTTCGTCTGTAAAAGAGTTTCGGTTACAAAGGGTTGAAGAGCTAATACTTTGCCATGAAGTACGGGAAAAGGCTTCGGAGTGAGGTAGAGAGAAGCTTCCCTGACTGGAGAGGTGAGTTTATATCTTATAAGCAGTTGAAGAAACAACTGAATCTGATCGATCCTGTGTCAAGGCCAAGGAAGAGGTCAAGAATTTCCATTGGAGAAGATTTTGATTCTGGATATGGAAGAAATTATGTGAATTCGATGATGGTCAACGTTGGTTTCACCAGAATGTTAGATGAAGAAATGCAGAAAGTTAATACATTTTACATCGACAAGGAGGAAGATTACATCATCAGATTAAAGGTAAAATTTCCCACAGCCGTTTTCTCCTCATTCATCATTATAATTGAAGGATCTGTTTAGATTCATTTTATTGCATAAAAGAATGAAAATTTCTACTAATGACTGCTTCAACGTTATTAGATTGTCAAATTGCTTATGCTTCTTTTTAATAATAATAATAATAATAAAATCTCTGGTGGCTGAAGCCTGAAGAAGTTGGAATATTTTGGCATTGCAGGAGCTAGAGGGCAGGGAAGCAAACTTGTCCTGCAGTAAAGAGATGTTAAATTTGCAGAAGGATATCTTGGATTTTCATGGTGAAATGGTGCTGCTTTTGCATTACAGTGTCCTTAACTCCACAGGTACCTTCTCTATTGAAACTAAACATTTTAAACAGTGTAGATCCAAAGTCTTATTTAAGGATCAAAGGGAATTTGAATGAACCTGTAAGAACTTTAAACAGGATTTGTGAAGATAGTGAAGAAGCATAACAAGCGAGCAGGTGCTTCAATTCGTGTTTCATTCATGCCAAGGGTGCTAGAACAGCCTATTTTCTCCACCGGCTTGCTCTACAAACTGATGAAGGAGTGTGAAGCTATGCTGCATCGCCTTTTTCTGGACGACGACGACGACAAACCATAAGATCACCGGAAGTCTAGCTAGCAGACCTGCATCCCAATAACAAGTTAACATAGAATATACATTATATTTGATTCACCAAAAGAAAGAAGTATTTCTTGGAATAGGTTTGCTGTGCTTGTTGCTATAACTCTTGCTTTGTTATAGCTGTTTTATCTGGTAAAGATGTATGCATAAGCTGCATAAATAAATGCTCTATTCAGTCACATAATTTATAAACTTATACAGTAGCGTAGAGTAATCACATGAGTGGGATGGAGTCCCTTACAAGTCATACATTTTATGTTTATTCCAGGGTATTTGTGAAGATAAATACTAATTCGGAATTTTTTAATCCAGTGTGACTAGGATTTGGGATCAATTTAGAAATGACTCAAATTCACATTGTTTATTTAGAGACTGGTTGAGATTAACTGAACTGTTAAATCCAAAAAAACCTAATTAAAATGTGGGATCGATTATTTTAGTGAATATAGTAAGCCAATTATATATATAATTATGATAAACAATTTGAGATGCATGTATTATTTTGAAACAACCCCCTTAATTAAGAAAATCAAATTATTTACAAATATCAACAAATTTAGTTCTTGCATTTGATTGATTTAGAAAAATCAGATGAATAATTCCAATTGTTTCCTTAAACTTTTGACATAAGTTATATCTCATTGGAATTTGTCTAAAGCCCTAGTTTTAATGATGTTTTAGTTTTAAAATTTTGCATAAGGCCAAGCGACATATTGCCATCCAAGGTTTGGTTTAATGATAAGTTTCCACCCTAAAACTTTTAAAATCCAAGTTGCCACATTTTTATTGTAGAAAAGACCAAAATACATTTTATAATATTAATATTAAAATAAAATTTAATATAAATAATATTAAAAACAAAATTAAATTATAAATATTAAAATAATATAATAAATTTTAAAAATTATTAAAAAATAAAAAATAAAAAAGTATAAAAAGCAGCCACGATCTCCGATGGTGGTGGCAGTCTCTAACTTTGTCAGGTGGTTAAAAACGACTGCCTAATTCTATAGGCGATAGAATCTGGCCGTTATGATGGAAGAGACAACCAGAATTGATTGCCAAAGATCTGATAGAGACGACTAGATTTGACCGTCTCCGTCATTAGAGAATGTCAAAAATAGCTGGAATCATTGATTTTAATCGTTTTTGGCCATTTTAGATGATAGAGACGATCAAATCTGGCTACCCCTATCAGATCTTTGATAGCCAGATCTGGTTGCCTTCGACATCGTGATTGCTAGATCCGACCGTTAATAGAACTAGGTGACTGTTTCCGATTACTTGACAAGGTTAGAGACGACCATTGTCGCCAATAACGTTACTATCGACGATGACTACTTTTTAAAATTTTTTTTAAAATTTTTATTAATTTATTAATATTATATTATTTTAAGTTTAAATTTTAATTTTTATAAAATTAATTTTTTAATTTTAATTTTAAAAGACCAAAATACCCCTCTAAGGGTGGGTATTTAGCTTTTTAAAGTTTTGAGGGTAGAAACGATCATTAAGCCAAGCCTTAGGTGGCACTATGTCGTTTGGCTTTTGCACTATTGTATTTAACAAGAACAGAACAAACAAAAGCGAGTTCTTTTTAGAAATATATTATATTATATTATAGATCTTAGGTTAAAATTCTTTTACTATTATAATAAGACCTTGATTTAAGTGTTTGATAATCGTCAGACAAATTATTTATCTAGGGCGTTTTCTTTTCGATATAATCAATTAATTTACCAATCCGTAGCGTATTATTTTGGTTTTTGGCTTATAGAGAACTTCTTCTGGAAAAAAAAATAATAATAATAATAAAAATGTATAAAAACTTTTCCCTAATAAGACTTATTTAACCCTCTTTCATCAGAAACCTCTGCAACAACAATTTATACTGAGTCGCCGCAAGTTAATGCCATCCCGGAATCATAAGAATCCATCACTCTTGTGTTCACTCTCTCGCTATCACACGCACGGGTTTGTGCAGAAAATGATCAAAGCCGCGGCCTTTCTGCTACTTTTGGTTTACATTTTAAACTTATCAGAAGCCAAATCTATTGTTCTTCATCGGCCTCAGCCTCAGAGATCCTTCCAAATCAACGCAACCCAGGTAATTTCTTATGTTTTTATACCAGAAAAATCGATTCTTTGTTGAATCTTAATGGGGTAAACGATCTTTGGATGTGATATTTTTTTATATCTTTTAACAGGGTGCAGGCGAATGTTCTTACTCGGTATCGATAAAAACGAGCTGTTCTTCTACCAAATATACTCGTGATCATATCAGCCTTGCTTTTGGCGATGCTTATGGCAATCAGGTTTCCATCTAAATGCTCCAAACATAATTTTGTTTCTGTGGGGGAAGAATATAAATTACAACAAAACTTTGAAAAGTGTTTGTGATATGCTTTGATAAAATAGAGAAAGGGTTTTTATTTAAGAACATAGTAAAAAGGGATTAATAAAAGTTTTCAGCCCCACTGGGTCCTTAGTGGCTCTATCTCCTTCTTATGTTGCCTGAATATTTAGCATTGAATTGAAGAGTTTGTGATTGTTGGATGACGATCAGGTGTATGCTCCGAGGTTAGATGATCCATCTTCGAGAACATTTGAAAGGTGTTCGACGGATACATATACATTATATGGTCCATGTACATACCAGATTTGTTATCTGTATCTCTACAGGAGCGGATACGATGGCTGGAAGCCGGATTCTGTGACTGTTTATGGCTATTATACCAAGTCTGTTACTTTCTACTACAACACTTGGATTCCTAATGGCATCTGGTATGGATTTGATAAATGCCATGGCGCCTCAGCATCCGCCTGAATAATGAATGTAACAAGACGAGTGTTTAGTTTGTGCCTGTTTTGCCTTGTTCTTCTTCTTTGCTTAGTGTTTCATGGCCTGAAATTAATCTGAGACTTTGTAAGTCTTTCATTTTAAGGGGATTGAATTTGCATTTCTCTGATCTGAAGTTAAATGGAATCATAAAAGTCAAACAAGTTTAACATCATCATCATGTTGTAATTTGTCAGGATTATAATTATTGACATTTAAGGACCAGATGCCAATCTTTGAACACTTTACAGCTACTCACTTTGTATATGGAATATTCGCATAATTTGACCATGTTTGTTTCGGTCACTCATTCTGTATATTGAATATTTTTGCGTGTTTAGGATGGATTTGCGTCACTCTTTTGCAGTAAAGATAAATTATTCCTATATTTAATAAAAATGTTATATATAAATAATTATTTTATTAGATAAAAATAATAAAATATTATTAAACATATTATTTTGTTTAAATATTTTGAAAATATTATTAAATATAAATTATTATTATATTATTTTCATTGAGAAATGACAGGATACCATTTTAGATTCCGTAAGTACTGAAACTGAAATATAAAGAACTTGAAATATCAAATAAGCTTAAGAGAGAGAACAACATTGAAATTGCTGACACCAGAAAAACCATCATGTGGTTTACTTATCCATTTGTTCTGGAATTATAAGAAGTTCAAAATGGATTAAGTATAATATATGATTGATTTTTGTCAAGTGTCAAACATGTAATCTATAGACATTGTGGTTACAAATGTTCAATATGTACATACAATTAATAAATGTTCACTATCATCAAATGCTCTTTGGTTTTCAATCGGTATTTACAAAGATTAAAGCCAATATATATTAATCTATAAAAGATAAGGGTTTTATGCTAGGAAGGAAAAAGTTGTACACATTGCAACTGACTTCTGGGTTTAATTTTGGTTCTCTTGTGCGTTCATTTGGGTCATTTTTGGCATTTGGGCGAGTCTGATTGTTGGGTTTAAAAGTGAATTTAATCCAAAACGAATTTGAATTTTAATTAATTTGAGTTTGATTTGACATAAAATCATCAAATTCAATCTTGCAAACATAATGATTTTTGTCAAGTATTTCCTAATCGTGCATCAATCTGATTTGGGTCTAATCTATGAAATTATGTTATTAGCTGCAACCATTTACTAGCATGGTTTACCATGAACAAGAAGTTACCCTAATCATGGGTTTTGCTATGCTTCGTCCAAGAATATGGACAGCCAAAATAATAAAATTATTCTATATAGTCTGCCTTAACTCAAATGCACTGAAAACTATGTAGCCAAATTTGTCTATCAACCCAAAAAAAGCGATCTAACTAAAAAGATTTAGAATCCATTTTTTTGGGTAAGTTTTAGAATCCATATACAATATATAGCCACCCGTTGAAGGTCCAATTTTTGACAGTAAAACTGAGTAAAATACAATGAAAGTTGTCAACCTAAAAATAGCAACCATTCTACCAACCGGGCAAGATTTGCTCTTTGCCACCCATTTCCCATCCCCGTCTCTTGGCTCTGTCTGGAACTGTTTGTCATCGTCGGAGACCCTGGCCAGCCAGCCGCTATGCCCAGCCAGCCATATGCTCCTGAGACATGGTGCACATGGCTCATCTTTCTCATTTTTTTGGTTTGTATTTTCATGTTTGGTATGACAATGTATGTCAATGATTGTCCAGAGAGTACTGGACCTGAAAATTGTATATTATATAATCCACTGGGGAGGTTTTCGTTTCAACCATTGACTGAAAATCGTTTCTTCGGCCCTTCAATCCAAACGTGAGAACACTATTCATCTCTGAAAATTTTCCCATTCATTTGTGCTTATAGTAAACGGAGAAAATTTTCAATGCATATTTCTTTCCAGGCTTAAACATATGGGTGGCCTTGAGCGTAAACTAGTGGTGGAGGATGGTGAATTATGGAGACTTCTTTCTTCCATTTGGCTACATGCCGGAGTTTTTCATTTGTTTGTTAATATGTTGAGTCTTCTGCTTACCGGTGTCAGACTTGAAGAGGAATTCGGATTTTGTAAGAGATTATTAGTATCCAAACGCTAAAAAACTTGAGGTATTATATGGTAAAATTTTTCTACTAACCTTAAACATTGCTGTTGAATATTCGTGGCAGTAAGAATTGGACCCCTGTATGTGCTTTCCGGGTTCGGTGGAAGTCTCTTATCTTGTCTTCGTGAAGATGTAAGAAAAGAAACTGTTTCAGTCGGTGCTTCAGGTGCTCTCTTTGGACTGCTGGGAGCCATGCTTTCAGACCTTATCACAAACTGGACAATTTACAGGAAAAAGGTAAATGCTTTTCTTTAAAACTTGTCATAAACCACCTTCTCTACAGAGAAATGAGTTGTATTGAAATGTCTGTTCTTCAGCAAAGCATGTTTGCCGAGCTTATAATGCAAAACTGTATGCCTTTAAGCTAATGAGATGAAGGAGATTGACTTTGTATTCTTGTTTGTTCAGTGTATTGCTTTTACACTTCTAGGGATAGTTATTGCCCTGAATTTGGCTGTTGGATTCATACCTGGTGTGGATAATTCAGCACATATTGGGGGATTCATCGCTGGGTTTCTTCTTGGCTTTGTTTTTCTTCTCCGCCCTCAATATGGATATGTAAGCGGCAAATATATTGCAGCAGGATCTGATATCAAGCACATGAAACCCAAGTATAAGCTCTATCAAAAGCTGTTGTGGATTACAGCTTTAGTAGCATTTGTCACCGGGTATACTAGAACTAAAATATTCTTCTTTCAGAATTTAACTGAAATTTTCACCACTTTAAGAGCCCAACTCTGGCTAAGTTTGACCAATTCTGCAGATCCTTGAGTGGCTTGACAATGATATTCAGCGGCTGATTTAACTAGGAGGCTGATTGGCTACTCAAAAATTTACAAAAGCAAGGGAATGCCACTCCAGGACTCCAATCAACAGAATTATTCCTACATCGGTTGAATTGCAAACTCTTCAAGCAACACAAGTAGAACACCATTCTTTTACCCATCATCATGTATTTGCAATAGAGCAGAAAATTATGAGTTGAGAAAGATATTCACTCGATAATTTTTAGGTATCTACATTTCATTAAACAATTTGTTTCCTATCACTTTCCATTATTTTCAATCTTCTAACATAGATATTTTGTTCAATGTAGTGAAACATGCTTTTATTGATTTCCTAAGTAATATGAAAGAAACAATGAAGACACTTGATTCTGATCTTAAGTTATTCTGATGTATGAAAACTAAGTTGAACTTTTGCTGAGTCAAGCTTGCATGTTGTTTCCTATGTAATATGGCCTAGCAAACTCTGAAAAATGTATTTCTTTAGCAGGAGATTGTTTTATAAGATTGAAAAAATGATCGAAATGCTGTATCCATTTTTCTAAGAACTAAGATATCACAGACAAAGTTGGAAAAATAAAACAAAAGGATGATTTATTTGCTAAACTATTTCATAATCAGTGTTAGAGGACTAGGCAAGTACACGTCTGTATTAAGTTACTTATATGAATAAGTTATTACCACGCCAAATTATGAAATCACTACAAAAGCAAAGAATTGAATTTCTCCATTTCTGTGCCTAAATTATAAATTAATACAAGGACAACAAAGAGAAAAACAGGTAACAATCTATGAGTTAATGACAAGCTAATGTGGAGCTACAATGAATAAATTATACCAAAGATACTTACATTAATTTGTATGTTCATGATTATTCTATTTCCACCAGAACAAGAATAAGTTAACCAATCAAGATCTCTCACTTCTGCAGTTTCCAATACACAATCATTTCTAACAACAAATCCATTAACTTAATCATTATATAACTCACACGAGTCTGAACGACCAAAAATCGTGTATCGGTTGTTTGCAATGTTGTCATATACAAAATCTCTGGCAAATCTGCAAACATCCATACGAGGAACAATAAAATAATAGATCTTCTCTGGATGCTTCATTGTTTAAATAACTGAAGAAACAGCAAGATAGAATGAAGAAACAAAAATCATGATCACTT
Organism: Anacardium occidentale; assembly: GCA_026122585.1. Classification (NCBI taxonomy): domain Eukaryota; kingdom Viridiplantae; phylum Streptophyta; class Magnoliopsida; order Sapindales; family Anacardiaceae; genus Anacardium; species Anacardium occidentale. The sequence continues at coordinate 131,773 of JAJEJH010000121.1, read as the reverse complement.
ACAGAGGTACAACCCGAAGGAAAAAAGCCAGCTGAGGGAAAGGTAAGTCTACATATTCCATTATCTTGAGAACAGCATCTGACTTGATATATGATCTAAAAACAAAGAATAATTAGCTGCTAATGTGTGCAATACAATTTCTTATACTTTTCATACAGACTTAGAATTTCATTTAATTAACAAGTAGACAGAGTATCCATCCTTTTCTCTTTCTCCACTATCCTCACAAACAATGAATTCTGAATTATTTACAGCCTCAGAGACTATACATAGCAAAAAGGAAAATATAAACCTGTCCTTTTCAACGAGTACAACACTTGAAATATCATCAGGAGCTCTTCCTGACCTCCTCAGTAAATTTTGGCCCGCTTCACTTTGGAGTGCTTCATACCTGATTCTCCTGTCAATTTTGAGTAAAAAGAGGAAACAGAATAAACTTTGAAAAGGAGAAATCTAGCAACACAGGAACAGAAATTTATGTTCAGAGAAACATTAAAATATACAAAATAAAGACTCAGTTAAATTTTTATCCCACGGAGATCACTTATTTTGATCATCTTCCTCATATAGGTCATATAATTGATATTTTCATCTTTACAGATGAATGAATAAACTACAAAGTAAGGTAAGGTGAAGTATACATATTAATCAAAATCCTGCTCATCATCGTCAACACATAATTTTGATCCATCCAACTTCTGATACTATTACTGGACTCCACTACATAGAATTAAATTTATCTAATCAATGTGAACCATCTAAATTGAGGATGCACATTTACTTTAACACAAGATGCAAAAATCCCTAATTATTATCTAGATCACCCATGAAATAGCAACGTATGATGAATTTGGAACCACAAATATTTCAAGAGTAAAGATAGTTTAATTATGATAAAAAAAAAAAAAGAAAAAAAAATGCGTAGTAGAAAGTAGTCACTGACCTGTTTCGATCAATGTCACGCACAAACCTCACACCCCCATTACACAAGTTGCAAACACCTGTTGAATCAAACGAAAAACGAAAATTCATAAACTTTACCATAAACTCTTTTTCAAAAACGAATTAAGCTTGTTCATTTTACTAATCAAACTTTAATACAAAATTATTGAATCACTGCGTATCTGCACAACAAAAAGAAAAAAGTTAAAAAAATAAAAATAAAAATTATTCGTGCCGGAAAATTATCAAACACTTTAAGGGAATCAATTTTTTAGCTAGAAATGATGATTTTACCGTCATATAACATGATGGGTCTGGAGTCACGTTCAAAGAAGCTTGAAGTAGCTTCCTCCCAGTCCACTGTTTCACGCCTAGGAGGGGATAGAGTAGCAACTATGACGGTTCTACGGCTACCATGCGCCGGGCGTGACAAGCTTAAACGTGCGCACCCACCGGGAACAAGAAGCGCCATGAGTACGAAACTCTCAGGGTTCCTAATCCGAATTCAGAACTTGAAACTAAAGTTTCCCGTTTAGTGAACTTAAATATCCAATTACCATTATATCCCTTCCTTGTTTCTAAATTGAAGGATGTAATTTGGGTGTATTTCTGTAATAAGATAGGCTGATGAGTGTGACGTGATTTCAGAAGAAGGGGGTCACGTGGAAAATTGCAAGCCACTGGAACCTGAAAATCAAGGTGAGTGGCTAAAATCTGTACTCGAGGGAATTAAGGTTTCTTGTTCTTCACCTTCTTCATCTTTTCACCTTCACTCACTTCACTCAACGAAGATCTCATCCTTCCTTCTCAATTTCTTCCTCTCTTCTCTCTCTCTCTCTCTCTCTCTCTCTCTCAAGCATGGTCTCTCTGATCCAAACCAAGCTTCTGATGATGCTTCTACTAATGCAGACACTGGAGCTCAAGACGATGAAAATTCGAGTTTGGGCGAAGTAGGCAATGACTTATCCCCTGAAGAGATGAAATTAGTTGAATTGGCAATTGGGATTGTTTTTGAAGCAGCTAGCTTATTCTTTAATAATTTGTCCATAACTGAAGCTACCTTACTGTCCTCCATAACTAAGGCAGCCTGCTTCTTGTTCTCTGATAATCTGTTGTTGGTTCCTTTGCCTTTCCTTTTGTAAGCCTTTGTCATTGGTGGCTTAACACACATAGTCACTAAGTTTTTAACAGAGAACTGTAAATATAAACTTCTCACTTAACATTAAAATCCTCTTTGATATAAATACGCAAATATATAATGAATTACTAAAAGAATTTTCTGCGAGAAAGGGAATAAGAAAGCCATAAATATGCACAACAGAAGTTGAGTCTCTAAAAGGCTTGAAAAATTATGTGCATCCAAAACAGAAGTAGAGTTTCTCAAAGACTAAAAAATTATTATAATAGTCTCAGCACCTCATATGCACAACATGCATCTCTTTCAGCTTCATATGCAACAAAAGCAAAACCACGCAAGCCACCAGTTAATGAAATCACAAAAATACCAACTTCGCATTCCTTCCATATTAATCACAACAGAACGCCACAAATTTCACCAAAAATTTTTTTTACCGATATCTTTAAGCAAACCCAAGTTCTTGATATACCTATATTTTCTTGATTTTTCCATGGTCACCTGTTGTTCGAGTACCGTGTATGAGGTGGAGTCGAGCCAGGTGAGACAAGTGGCTCGAGTGAAATTGCGAAGATTGAAGGCATCCTTGTTCTTGAAAATGATAGATATATTAATGAAACGGTGCATTTTGGATAAGTGTTTTAACAAAACGCATGGTTTCACTTGGGGTTGAGATAAAAAGGAGTTTGGTTTTTTTTTTTTTTTTTTTTCAGCTGGAAAATCGATTTGAGAAGGTTGAGGCCTAGCATGCTAGAAGGCTGTACCTGTGCCAAAGAACAATTGTTGTGCTTCACCAATTGGAGACTTAGAATAAGTCTTTCTTATAATTTCAATTTGTAATTAGTTAATTAGTTAGTATTGTATGGTTCATATTAATATGTTCATTAGAGTCCAACTTGACTTTGTTTTCTTTGTGTATATAAATGAGTGGTATTTCAGTATCTGTTCTTGTTGGTTTTATATGTTACAGTATTAGTTTCTTGTTTTAGTTTTTGTGTTGTTTGAATTTTGAATTTGATGTTGTTTTTGGTGTTCTTTAATTGGGTTAGATTTTCATGGTATCAGAAATGTTTGGCTCACATCTAATGGCTAGTTTTGCAAATATTGTGTGTTATAGTAATTCTGTAACATCTTAGAAACCTAGTCTAAATAGGTTAATTGAGCGTCTTAGTGTCTTTCCAATGTCAATCTTATAACCAGTTACATCGAAGTTGACTCAAATCTCATATAGTGGGGATTTAAAAAATAAAGGGTGGTAGCCTTGTCTTCTATTAGAGTAGAGTATCGAACAGTAAACGAAACATCTACTGAAATTGCTTAGTTACAACGCTTGTTGGGAGAAATAAAAATGTCTAGTGTTAGTGTGCTTATAATTTGTTGTGATAATAAAGTGCTGGTTCACTTGCATCAAATGTAATATTGCATTATTGAACCAAACACATTAAAATTGCTATTCATTTTGTACAGGAACAAACTGCATCTAAGCTGCTGAAAGTTCAATCTATGCCTACTTTATTTCAAACAACTGATATTTTTACTAAATCTCTCTTTATGACCAGGTTTGAAAAGTTAAGACAAAAACTCAATTTAGTAGATTGGGTGGCATGATATAGTTGTTACTTTGTAGGACTAGACAATGATCATCAGGAAGACAAGGCTGTTACTGTAATATGTTCAGCTGAAAAAGGGTAAAAAAAGTAGTAGTGGTTGGTTAGAAAATGCAAACTCTTAATTGTACTAAAACAATGTAAGTGATTCCATTCTATTGTGATTTTGTAAGTTGTATTGTTAACATTTTTTTTAAGCAAACTATAGTATGAATTTAGAGAGGATTGATATGTTGGTAGTTGTTAAACTTTGAGAAAATTTGTATATAGTGATTATTGGCTTAAATAGTAGTTGCCTAAATTTTGGAAGGATTATGCAATAGTGTTGTTAATATTTTAGGTTGTTATTTTTGTGGCTTGACATTTGCACCTTTGCAAATAGCATTATGCTATTTTGGACCTAAGGTAAGATGATAGATATATTAGTAAAATGGTGCGTCTTGGATAAGTGTTTTAACAAAACGCATCGTTTCATTCTAAGGTTGAGACACAAAGGAGTCTGGTTTTTTTTCTTCAATTGGAAAATTGACTTAAGAAGGTTGAGCTCTAGCATGCTACAAGGTTCTATCTATGCTAAAGCATGGTTGTTGTGCTTTATAGATAAGTTTTTCTTGTAATTTTTGTTTGTAATTAGTTAGTTAGTTAGTATTGTATAATTCAAATTAATTTGTTCGTTAGAATCGAACTTGGCTTTCTTTTTTTTGTGTATATAAATGAGTTGTAATTGATTTTTTTTCTTAATAATAATTTTCGAGGTATTTCAGTATCTATTCTTGTTGGTTTTATGAGTTTTAGTAGTAGTTTCTTGTTTTAGTTTTTGTGTTGTTGTATTTGGTGTTCTTTAATCCTTGGGTTGGATTTTCAGAAAATGTAAAGGTTGTAGTTATGTTTGAAACCTGAGAAAAAACAAGAGAAAGTGAAAGCAAGTTATATAGTTACCAATATGGTCTTCGGCATAAACAGTTAGGTTTTCCTCATCTGAAACACCATTAATAAGATTGGTCGTGGAATGAGAAGGTTGGAAGAAAAGAGAAAGAAAGAAGATAAGAAGGTTAAGATTTTCATAAAAAAAAAAAAAGAATTTCAGAGTATGAGTGTAGTAAGACTAACGATTTCAAGGGGTCTTTGTTGAAAGGTGAAAGCGACCCCTTGAAATCAATACAATGCAAGCAAGCATTATTTAACTAGTCAAATGACCATTTTACCCTTTAATCTAAGGGAAACCACTTATGGTATTTACTGAAGGGCGGGAATCTAGACTTTTGAAACTTAAAAGTGGTGAATTGGCAATTTTCCAAACTTTGGGTGGTAGTTTTAGTATTTTGTATTTACCAATCATAAACCTCGGGGGGATTCTGTTCCTAAACAACCGGCAAAGAAATAAAATATTCATTCATCAGATCAGAGACATGAACTTTGGAAAAGTTTAAGGATTACAGAAACATTTCTAAGTCAGCATGGAAATAAATTGATTTGAGAAAATGTAGCAATTACATGCATTATTAAGGTTGAAGACAATTTACAGCCGGGAAAGTGTTACTGGAGTGTCCATGAGCATTGTAGCAGGAGGCTTTGCTAACTACCCCAGGAACAGAATTTTGTAATTTAACGTCTCTAACTTGAACATTGTAACAACCAGCACTCTGGCTGCAACTCAATATGATTGCATCGGCCGAGCTTGAAGTCCCTCGGAAACGATGGTACAGAATATTGCTTATTCCAACAGCCGACGTCTATCAATGAAACAAATGAATGCATGGTGAAGAGCTAAAATAATAATCAAACCAAGCATCGTTTTGGACTAATATATTACCTGGTTTTGGCAGTTCCCTTCATGTGGACAATAATATTGGTCTATGATAATAGGGTTATAGACTGAATAAAGCTTAATTCTCTCAAAGGTAATGTTCATGGCATATCCAGATCCTCCCTGGAAAAGTTCATTTCACAAATAGATCAAGCAATCAATTCGTATAGGTGTCAATATTATTCTTTTTTCTTCTTTACCTGCCATGTTTTTATCCTTGCTCCGTTTGTAGTCCCGTTGAAGATACAGTCAGTGACATTTATATTTTTAACTCTAGCTGTGGCTCCATTATTTCCCAAACTTCCAATACTAGAAAATAGTAAAAATAAACCTTTATCAATTATTTAAACAACTAACTGTATTGGATTTAGCTTATTGAGATGAAATACCTTATGCCATGACCAGGTCCACATGTCACATGATTAATGTTGATGTTGAAAGAATGAGTAGCAATTGCAATACAGTCATCACCTACAGTATCAAGAACAAAAATGAAGCAAAATTAGTTGTAATTACACAATATTAACGTATAGAATCAGAGAAAATACCAGTTCCAATGTTGGAATGCTGTATATAAACATGTCTTGTCTGGCCGATATTGATGCCATCCGTGTTGGGGCTCGAATCAGGAGCAGTGATGGTTAGATGAGAAATGACTACATTCCTGCAACCAGTTAAAGTAATATGGTTCCTTTGGCTGTTGATGTGATTCAATCCATACAGTCTCAGGTTGCTGCATTGGTTAAATGTCAAAGCCTAGCCAAATCACCAAAATGATTTAGTACTGAGACTGCTTTCAATCATGAAAGGTTAACGTTATTATCGTTCTCCATTAATTGAAAATATACATCAAATAATTATTCTTACAGTGGGTCTATTATTAGCATCAATTCCTTTCTGCCACCAGCTTTCCCCTCGTCCGTCAATTTGCCCGTTTCCATTAATTTTAAGCCAGTTTACGTACTCAAAAACAAGCCAGGTTTGCACATAGTTAAGATCCCAACCTGCATAGTCAGGTGCCACAATATTTCCCCAAATCTGTGATACCATGATAAGAACACAAATTATTCATAAAATTGATTTTACCAAACAAACTCATTAATCAGTAACAAACTTTGAAAACTTTTTTCACAAATATTTAATATACCTGAATATTAATGGATGAGGATGAGCATGGACCTTGAAACTTAACTGGGTTCAAAAGGAATGTTCTCCCACCTGGTATAAGCAGAAGTGGTTCACTTTTCTGTGCTCCGCAAACAGCTGCCCAAGCTCTCAATAAAGCCTTCACATCATAAATAAATTCAATGTTCATATTTTTTTAAAAACTGAGTAAATCATTAGGAAGGCAATTAAGAAGATGGAGACAAAAAACTAAACCTGTGAATCGTCTGTTCTGCCATCACCAACAGCCCCCATATTCGTCACATCCACAATGTAATCAAAAGCAGTTGCTTGAAGAATGTGTTGAAGGCTGGACACGCAGTATGCCGTGGATAAAACCAGGAATATAGTGAAGATTTTCTGCAGTGGGGAACTCTCAGACTTGGAAATGATTCTTCAGAATCTTTACTATATTATTTTTCATAACTGAATTAAATATATGCCGATTTAAACGTAACAATGGAATTCAGAAGCTTGTCATGGCTGCTCAAACAGGTTTCATTAAAAAAAATGCTGATAAAAACGTTTAAATTGTTTTTTGAAAACAGAAAGAAAAGTGTAACACATATTTGCACGTAAATAAGCAATTTTGAAGCCTTTTGAGAGAGCTTACCAACATATTTCCATATATCAGTGGAAAAGATGATGAATCAAGTGAAGTGTTTTGCTTAAAGTATTAATCGATTGGCAAGTTAAGTGTTAATTGTAGAGATCAGATTAACTTACAGCTGAAAATACCAATATATAGAGAATGTATAATTAATTTAGACCATGGTAATTGAATTATATACTTTTTTAGCTCTCAGACAACGTTTTAAAACATACAGAAAATCGCGTTGGGAATGGATATAATTAATTAGGATGATATTTAATTAATTAATTGTAAATGGAATGACTAAATTAGAGATTATCGCAAATTATGTTGGCATAAATTGCAAGAAAATTTACTCAAAAATAGAAACCATGTTGGAAAGTTTGTGTATAAATTACATACTTATTATAATTGATTTTTACCAAAATTTAATTGTTTTGACCATTAATATAATTATCATTATCCTTATTTTCTGTAAGTAGTAGAAAATCAGTGGATTATATATATTCCTAAAAAAAAAAGGGTTTCCATTTCCATAGGAAGAAATATTTTTACAAATTTATGTTTTAACTTTTTTACCTTATAAAAAAATGTATATATTAATTATATGAGCACGTGACAAATTGTAAGTCATTGTATTATGGCTTTCAAATAAAAGTTTATCCTCCAAAAATTTATAAAATTTTTATCAACCCTAAACACAAATTTAATTTACATAAATTGGAGGATGAAAATTCCCACTCCTTTGCACTATTCATCCTCTTCCTCAAACCTAAGCCAAGCCTTAAGCCTCAATCCATTGTGTCAATTAAAAAATTCACCATTTTCAAACCCTCTTATGCATTGGATTACAGTTGAAGAACAAGAAATTGGTAGCAAATTTTCATGAAAATAAATGTAATGAATTCTACGTGTCAGTTAAACATTCACTTGTTTAGTTTTATATTAAGCCATGCTCTCCCACTTGTCCAAACTCTTCCAGCAGTATGATATGCTTCAGAGTTCGAATAAAATATAAATAATCTCTTAAAAATTCTAAATCCTACACCATTACTTATAAAATCTTACTATTTTAATAAATTTACAAATTTTTAATTACTAAAATATCAGAATTTTTTCCTTTCTCAAAAATTTTCTCCAACTAATAACTTTCAAGCAATTAAAAACCCTAATAACACAAACCAATATGAACAAAATTGTTTGACATTTAATCTCGGGTAACAATATATGAAACGTTGTAGACTTGTAGCTAAATACAAAAAATTTAGAAATCCAACCACTTGGTGTAATAGACACAGTTTGTCGGCGAGATTATGCCATCAGGTGTACAAAGACTTATCTGTGGACAAACTCCGCAAGGAATGGAAGCCAAGGCCCCTATCTTTGGTTCACCTCCACCACCACCCTTTTCACCTCCACTACCTCCCTTCCTTACACATTTATAACAAGTTTTTCCAGTTGGAATACAGGCAAACTCCCCGCTTCCATTACTCTTCACTTCAGTAATCTCGTTATCCAGAACCAAAGCTTTCATGATCTCTTCAATTTGCTGATTCGACAATTCAACCGCAAATACCCCACTCCTTCTAATTAAATCTGAAACTCCCTCCAAAGTAGCAACCTTCAACCGAAATACATGCTTTACACATTGCTCTCTCACAAGTGTTATAAATTCTGTGTCTAAGCTCCCACCAGCATACCATGCTCCACCAGAGATTTCCTTTGAGGGTTCAAATTCTGATGCCATAAAGTGTTTCCTTCCCTTGTTTTGAATATTCACAACCTCTTTAATCAAATTCTTGGCTTGAAGGGACTTGAGGGATTTAGTAACCAAATTATCAGGGAGGTTCGTCTCCCTTTTCATGTCCCGTGACCACATACCCATATCTTGTTTGCTTCTGATTACATCATAGAGCAGGCGCTCATGTTCTGTTAGAGGATCAGTAGGTGAATTCAAGTCTGGCCTTTTCCGCTTATTGGATGAAGGCCCTTGTGACCGACTCATTCTGATTCAAAGAATAACAGATAACTAATGGAGGCCCTTGCAACTGACTTATTCCTATTCAATTTCAAAGGTTATCAAAATAAGTAAACTGCAACAAACTGGGAGCAGTCCAAACATGAATTTTATGACTGATGTGGTCCAAACTTCATATATTCAACTTGAACATCCTTTTGAAAGAAGTCATTTGATGAAGTACAGAAAAAAGCATTTGCACAGAACTTACAAGTTGTGTCTTCCATACTATTGTGAGCCAAGAATATAACAATTCCAAAGAAACTAAACTAGTACAACGAACCCCAATTTCTTGTTCATTTACTGGCTCAAAAGTTAAAAACATGGAACCACTTCTTTATTTTCATTTTATTATTTCCCCTCACCAACGAAAAAGCACAGAAGAGCACGAGGAAATCTAGAGACCAAGTAAAATTCCACATTTAAAATAAAGATAAACTATGCCAAACTTTTTATAGTATGACCTTTAATTCTTCAATATGAAATACGGAGAAATCCAAAGTGATGTTTTAGCAAATTAGACTTCAAAACATAACAAGAAAGAGTAAAAATTAGTTTCAGATCACTATTGGTTAGCTAAAAAATTTGGGAAAAGGAAAGTTAAATAAACCTTAAACTCTAGACGCCAATGTTATATAGACAAAGGAAGATAAAGAAAATGAGAAAATACCATGTTATACTAAATAATTCAAGCAGAAGTTATTGAATTTAATTGCAAAACCACATCTTCATATACAAAACTATCCGTTATAACAAGCTTAGACATTGATCTTAACCTTGGGAAGAAGATGCTTTATTAGTTTTACTAAAAATTTCAAATTTCAAACGCGATTCAATCCAACAACAGGGCTATTGACCAGTGAGAAGACAGCATTGGTGTTTGCCTAAAGCCCATACAACATAATCACCATGTTATATACTTCACTGAGGAGTTTTTTCAAGCAGACACATGCACATGAAATAATCAATTATTCAACCACCGTCTTGATCAAACATGTGCTTACCCATTAAACAAATTTCAGAACCCAATAACATAAGCACGTCAAAATCAGATTCAATAAACTTAAACCACATCACCCTGTACCGCAAACGAAATAGCGGCGATATTTGTTTTATCAAGATGGATTAAATAAACAAACAAATAAATAAAAGAATCAAATAATTACACACCAAGAATAGTGATCGAAACTCACTACCTTGCCTGGAATAAAAAGGCCAATACACGAAATCGGAGCTCTGCGAAGAGAGATGAACCTGTGCGAAACAAGCGACGTTCCTCGAGAGAAGGGTTTTGGGAGGGTTTAAATCTATGGGACTGTTAATTCCTCCCCTTTCGAATTCTCCTTTTTTTTTTACGATAAAAATCTTGTGCCGATTATGTAAAGCAGATTTAATTGTAGTAAAATACGACACTCACTGGATTTATTTGATTTTTAACATGGGCTTTTACGAAAATTCATTTTATTTTTTTATAAACAAAAATCGAATTCCTTTAATAAAAGGGATATTTACTTTTTTGAATGCCTCAATTTTTTCAACTTGAGTATTCCGACGTTCCTAGGTTAAATTTGATTTAATCGAAAGTTAAATAAAAGTCAATTCAAAATCAATTCGAATTTACTCAAAACTCAATTTGAAACAATTTTATTTTAAATTTTATTCAAATTAAATTCAAATGTTTAAATGGATTTAAACCCAATTTGTTTATAAAATAAATTCAATCCTCAGTTTGAACTTAAACTCATCTTGTTCAATTTGAACTATTAATTCAAGTTAGAACAATTCAGACCAATTGTGCGCATTCTCCACATTCATTCCTAAGATACAAGTCTAGAAACTTGAAATTTGGAGTAGAACAAAATTCCATATAATCGGTGGGTGAAAGCAAGTCATTGAAACTGGTGTACACAGTCTTCTATTATGGTTTAATTTATCCAATCAATTTCAATGATTCATTGGGTCTGGTGTACAAAGATAGGAAAAATGGCAAATTCAAGCCTCGTCGTTGCAGCATTTGTTCACGATGGAACTATCTCCTTGAACTTCCATTCATCTTTCAGTCCTTTGAAGTTAAAACAAGCAATCCCAATACCCCAACGAGAATATACTGCAAGCAAGAGCACAAAAACGTATATCAAAATGAGTTTCACAGAAACAAAATGCACTTCATACACTTTTATGTTGTTCACGAAAATTTAGCACTCAGAAGCAAGGATCCAGAGGGCGGAAGGGCATAAAATGCACATTACATTAGCCAATGAACTTGATATATTAACCTCCTGTTTCAGATGGCAAAACTGTGGACAACTAGCTGAAAGCCTGAAACAGTATATTTTGTAGAAATCTTACCTTGATAATAGGCTTTTCAGTCATGATAATAGTCACCCATCCAACATAAGGCAAGAACCTGAAAAAAGGAGAATGTAAGCTCCAAGTAATATGGTCGCTTATGTCGTATCTCTTGAGACATAGACTGCTATTTCTTTTCTTTAACATTCCAACCCATGAAGCACACAAGGCCATAGAATATAAAAAGACTAAAATGACCTGTAATGTTGGAGGAAAATCCTTCCGAAAAATGGTGATTTCTTTTCTTTTTTTTTTTTTTCTTTTAGGTGAATAAAATGGTGATTTCTTTCATTCTATATTTCAAACATGTATATATATCTTTTCTGTTTAGAATATAATGAAGAAACCTGCAATTGCCTTCAATTTCCCCTACCAATGAAATTTTAATTGAAAGAACGAGGGTTCCAGCAGTCCTTAGATGCAACAAGACATCAAGCTAAGTTTGAAACTAACCAAGATCTCTAGTAATTTCTACCTTCCAACTGACTGAAAAAACTACTAATTCAAGGGACTTAAGATAATATGCATAATGTCAGCGAAACTAGATATAATAGAGAGAGCTTAAACCAGACACTTCAAGAACCAACATTTTAAATCTCTCCATACCCTTGTTAATGGCAGACATAACCTCTCCTTAACAATCAACATGGTAAAGCAAATGGGTGCGCTAACTAATCCTATTGTTGCAGTTCATGTCATCCTATGACCTTAAACACCAGCACAATTGACTAACAGCTAACCACTAAAGTAAGCTAGCAAAAACATGAGAAAATATCAAACACAATAGAACAATCTTCTAAGTCCCTTTTAGTCTTCTAAAAATGAGAAACAATTCATGATGACGCACCCAGGTGATTATAAAAGGTCACGGAGATGACGTTGTTACTGAATGAGTTGCTTCCAATTGTATTTAGGTATATAACCCAAAAATTTTATGTAACTTTGGGACACCAAAATTTTATCAAGCCTTTTTCTGCAGTCCAATATGGAAATGCACTGTACTATCACACTCTAGGATACCATTCTCCAATTTAAAACATAGAAAAAGGCAACTTAAACCATAGTTAAACATGACATAAGTATACACTGTTCACAACTCCCACCGTGCGCATGTCATACACTAAACACAATACATGCTATTGTTTTTCGTCTTGGCCATACAAGTGATATCTCTGTAATATCCAAGTAGTCCAGAAAAAATAAGGTTAATACTAGAAAATCAGAAATATTACCCCACGGCTCTGCCCATAATGTGGTGCCTTTGAAGCCAAAGCTGACCTTGAGCATACAAAAGCCTATCATCCCCATAATTGTTATCTCCTGTTAAAGAAAATTGATGAAGGAAGAACATTATCTACTGAATAACATAACCTTATAAATTAGAAGAACAAAACATGTATTTCAAGATGTCACCTTTTGTGAGGACATCAACTTCTCCATCTTGCCGTTCGTGAACCTACATTATAATTAATATAAGAAAATTCACTAACATATGTTCACAGTTATAAGTTCACTTTAAATTATAACAAGGAAAAAGTGAAAAGGCTTTTTGAGATGAAACTTTATTTAGTAAAAGAGCACAATCTCAGGCAGTGTGAAGTAATTGACTGTATCAAGAATGGGGATCCTATAGAACTACCAGAGACATGAAAAAAGATCAGTGCATCTACCACTCAATCCAGCATTAAGATAAATGAGAAAATAGTAATTATGATTATGGCACAAAGATTTAATGAGTGCATCAAAAAAGGTAATGAAATCAACAAAACAACATTCCAGAACAGTGGCAAACTATGGCACTGGGAAAAATCTCAAGAACTATGCAATAAATCATATTTAGGACCTATTCTCAATAGTCATATCCAATACAATTAGGCACAAATGTTATAGATTGAGTTAACTTGATGGGAAATTTCTGATTTATGAGCCTTGTCAATCATCTCGCAGGAGATATTTTAAAAATATGTGGCTCACTGAATTATATAGCTTTCAACAAAACAAACAGAACAAGGATACAAGTGAACAAAATGGATAATGAGCCATGTATTGTATGCCCTCGACCCTTACAAGAATAAAAGAAAAAGAAAATAGGCTTTCACCTACTAAACCAGAGAAAGATAAGATTATAATCATGCACCAATGCAAGTGCAGAAGTCATAGTGGACAGTATACAAACTGAGTCAATATCAAAAACCATAGGCGGTATAAGGTCAGGAAACATTTACCTTAATTACACGATGGACAATTGGAATTTCCCGACCCTGAAATAAATAGAAATTTCCATTCAATAAACATGAATAACAATTGAAATTACAGTTAACAAAATAAAGAAATAGGAAGAATAAAGATAAAAGGTATACAGTATCTTACATCAATATTAAAAACAACAATCTCTCCAGCACGAATAGGATCTTTACTCATATGTAAGAACAAAATATCCCCCTGTAAACCATATGGTTGTAGTTAGGTGAGCAACTTATAGAGAAACATAAAATGAGAATATAAATTCATATGATATTAAAATTGCCTATCAAGTGACATGGATATAAGAACCAAAAATTTAAAACCTGCAGAGGATTAATGTCTGATCCTGTTCCCTTGGTAATTTAAAAGGGAGGCCACATTTATCCTTTGCCTACAGAAGCAGTTTTACAATAATAGTTCCACACCTAAAGCTGCAACATACTAAAAACTCCAAAACTCTCATCTAACTTTGTGCAAATCATAAATACATTTAGTGAGTAAATTCACATACCCTCTTAAAACCAGGTTCCATGCTTCCAGAAAGAACAACAACAACAGGAGATTCACTGCCAGTGATGCACATCAACCCCTTCCAAATTATTAGTGCAGAAGTAACAATCATACCTGAAACAAATGCAGGCCAGCCACATAAACAAATATTTTAACCAGACTGTAGCACGCATCAAAATTTTCTTACAAACACAGCCTTCTATTATCAGTTAAACAACTATACCATAATTGTACTTAACTTACAATCCAGTAATATTTGGCAAAAGAAGTTTCTTAATTTGTGGGCATAGCAGCTCAAAAAACTGTATATTGAAGAAAACATTTGATTGACGAATAGCAAAACAATTGGGCATAAGCCACAATCTCAATTAAAAAACAAAAAGAGCAAAAACGCTCAAATATATTCTCAGAAAGACCTTACTAATCCAGGGTCTGACAGAACTGTTTCCAATTTAAAAGTCAGAAGAAATATATGATCTTTAACACAAGAAACGAGATAAAAACCCATAATTCAACCTATACTTCAGACTAAAACCAAAAAAAACAAAACCAAAGCTTATTCTATAGTCAATTTTGAATGCATGAGTTCCCACGTGGGAAATCATTTATTGGAAAACCACTGATTCAAAATTGACACATTAAGCAGTCAATAAAGAGACGACTTTTAATCCCACAAACCCACTTAGCTAAAATTTCAGTATCGATAAAGAAAAACTCAGATTTCGTTCTTGCTTGTCAATTCGTAATACCCAATACAGATATTTTACCATTTGAATACCCAATACAGATTTCTTTCTTTCTTATCAATTCGCAATGCCACAAACCCACAAACAGGCAATGTTCTTACTGACATGCAACTACAATAATGTTGAGGCATTAAAAAACGAACATAAACAAAAGGAGAAAAAGACGAACCGAGACTGACAGCCTGAGTGAGGAACTGGCGGATCTGCATTGACCTAATTGACTCTATGCTATCTCCGATCCACCCCATCTCTTTCTTCTTCTCTGTGCTTCAGTTTTGGTGGGTTGGAGTAGGCAAATATGAAATTATTTTCTTTCACGACTTAGACACGGTATTATTGTCTTCCCAAATTTTGATATTTTTACCTTTTTACGATGGGTTACTATTTTTACTCCTCTAAGGTTTGTAAAAACATTTTTTTAGCTCTATAGTTTTGCAACTTTTGGATGAATTCCCCACGGTGATCCATAGAGTAATTGAAAATTGAAAGTTCGGAGGGCACCCTAAATTAACCAATCACATAACCCCAAACACCCTTAAGTGGTTTACTCTTATTTCCACCCCAATTGCCAACAATTTTCATTTACAAATCATGAAACTCAACAATTGTTTTATCATTGATCTATATGAATTTAAGATAGAATTTGTCCAAATTTTTCAAAATTTTTTAAGTAGGCGTAATCATATATAGTGGATGTATAATTGCTTAGAGGACTTATATGTAATTTTGTATCATTTTACATGGATACATAAGGTGATTTTGCAATTTTACCTATTAGGAGGATTTGTTATTTTACATTATAAAAGGTTATATGATATTTTGTAAAAATAATGGTTGACAAAGGAGATTATAGGATATTTTATTGGATTGTATAAAATGTCAAGAAAAGGGGTAATATGAAATTTACAAAACCACTCTTTTAATTTTATTTTCGTCTCTATCCTTATTAGTTCACGTAAAAAACCTTACTCACTGAAATTTTTTTTATAAGATTATTATAAATAATTTTTTATAAAATGGGTTTTGAGGATTATATCGATTCATGATATAAGAGATTTGTGACACAATTCAAGACTCTTAAGACATGCTTTTATGAATATTTAGTTGGACAACCTACATGTTTTGTGACCTAATCCATAATATATATAATTTTCAGTTATTTTTATAAGACGAACGGATTAAAAGTCTTATTCCAAAACCCTCAATATAATCTCTATAGTTTGCATGATTTAATATCGTTTGTAAAATTGTAAGTCATAATAATAAAAGTTATTATTTTTTTTTTTTCAAGGAGTGTAAGTCTACATAGGAGCCTTAAACTCAATTCTTTTAACCAATTAGTTCAAAAGTAGTTTGTGAGGGGTGCCTTGGGTTTAAATTCCCTTAAAACAACAATTTAAAATGTCAACTTCACTCTTGTAACAAAAAAAGGGTGACACTTGTGTTATTATAAAAATTTTATTTAAATCAAATTTATACACAACATATGTCCTATATATTTATTATTATTATTTTTTAAGTTGCATCATAAAAAGGTAATTAACAGGATAGCCTTAAATATAATTAAATAAAAATAAATTTCTGCAATTAGAAATAATAAAAATTCTCATAATCATCATTTTTTAGTGTTAAAAAAAAAACTAATTACATAAATATTTATCAACATATATAAATTATTTAAAGACCAAATGACATACTCCCAAGCAAGGTTTCCTTAAATGATAAACTCTCACCCATAAAAGTTTAAAAAGTCAAGTATTCATTCATTGACCAAAGTCAGATGAATATTTTTATCTTTTTGAATAAAAATAAATTTTTTTTTAGAAAAGATTAAAATTTAAAATAAATTAATAATAAACAAATTAATAAAAATATAAAATAAAAGTTAAAAAAAACAACCACCACTGCCATTGGCGACGGTGGCCGAAAATAATTATTTGATTTTATTGGCAATCGAATCTAGTCACTTGATGACTGAGACAGTCAAATCTAGTCGCAAAATATTTGGCAAAGGTGATCAGATATGATCGTCTCCGTCATCTAAAATAGTCAGAAACATTCAGAGTCAAGCATTTCAACTATTTTCAACATTCTTTGGTGGTGGGGTAATTATATCTAACCACCTTTGCCGAATTTGGTTGTCTTTACCTTCGAAACGGTCAGATTTAACTTTCAATAGAATCAAACGATAATTTTCAGTTATTTAGTGAGATTAATGTTAGCCACTGTCTCGGTGATAGTAACTGTTTTTTAAATTTTTATTTTATTTTTAAAATATTATTATTATTATTATTATTATTTTAAATTTATTTTAATAGTAATATTATTAACTTTTTATGAAAGGTATTTTGGTTTTTTCCAAAAGAAGGGATGGGTATTTGATTTTTTACCTTTCATAAATAGGAGAGTGTTATTTAGGAAACCTAGGGTGGGAATTCGTTGCTTAGCCTTGTTTGAAAGTGTAATAGCGGACCAACTTAACAGCAGGAAAACCTAAATTTCAGGCAACTGATTCTTTCATTCAACCAATCAGATTTCAAATATTTTAGTAGTCCACACTAGCTTACCGTGGTCCCGAACTTCGTTAACACCATAACCTTTCAAACTAAAAACCCACAAAAACCTAAAGCCAGAACCCCTGCTCTGCTTAGATTAGAACCAACACATCTAAGCTAGTCAGCTCTTTCTTCATGATCCGCTCTCCTTCTTTCTCTTGGTAAAATCTTTGCCTCTCAATTTTCACTCTTTTAGCTACCCAAATTAGTTGCTAATTCATGCTCATGAAATGTGACGAACACTGCTATGTATTGTTTCATCTTTTCGTGTTTGGCGTTGTTTAAATTTTACTAAGCGTTTTGTTGTTGGGTTCTTCATTCTGTGATATGGGTATTGAAGGTTTGCTAAAGGTAGATGCTTCATTCACAGTTTCTTTTTATGGGCTTGTTTCTATTTGATAGAAGTCCTCTGATAGTTTCGGGTTTGTTCAAGAAATGATTTTTGTTAATGGTTTTGGATTTGGGGTATGTTTCGTATTAAGCGTTGATGTGTGTGGTTTTGTTTTGCTGTTATGTTAGATGGGTTGTGAAGATTTTGTCTCCTTACGGTATAGTTTGGATTTTGTTTTATGGGTATGTTTCAGTCTGAGGCAAATCCCATAACATGCCATCTCTGCAAACCATCCGCAGATTTTGCAATTCTTCTGCTACCATTCTGTCAACCAATCCTCTAACAGTTGCATTCAATAACATTCAAAGTCCTAAGCCCTTGGTGGATAAACCCTTGGAAGAACCTGCCCTTGTCAAGCTTAAAGCTGAAAGAGACCCTGAAAAGTTGTTTCAGCTTTTTAAGGCAAATGCGCACAATAGACTTGTTATTGAGAATAAATTTGCTTTTGAGGACACTGTTTCTCGATTAGCCGGGGCACGCCACTTTGATTACATTGAGCATTTGCTTGAGCACCAAAAGAGTTTACCGCAAGGTAGACGTGAAGGTTTCATTGTGAGGATTATCATGTTGTATGGGAAGGCTGGGATGACTAAGCAAGCGATTGATACTTTTTATGACATGCATTTGTACGGGTGTAAGAGGACGATTAAATCCTTTAATGCTGCACTTAAAGTTTTGACACAAAGCAGAGATCTGGAGGCAATCAATACATTTCTATTGGATGTTCCACAACGGTTTGATATTCACTTGGATATATTTTCGGTTAATATAGTTGTTAAGGCTTTTTGTGAAATGGGTATAATGGATAAAGCATATTTAATAATGGTAGAGATGGAAAAGCTGGGGTTAAAACCAGATGTTGTTACATACACAACACTTATATCAGCATTCTATAAGAATAATTGGGTGGAGATCGGTAATGGGTTGTGGAATCTTATGTTGCGGAAGGGGTGTTTACCCAATCTTGCAACTTTTAATGTTAGGATTCAATTTTTGGTTAGCCGGAGACAATCATGGCAAGCCAATAGTTTGATGGGTTTGATGCAACATCTAGGAATAAGGCCAGATGAGGTTACTTATAATTTAGTTATTAAAGGGTTTGGCCAGGCTGGGTATTTAGAGATGGCCAAGAGGGTTTATTCTGCTATGCATGGTAGGGGATACAAACCAAATGTTAAAATTTACCAAACAATGATTCATTACCTTTGCAAAGGAGGAGAGTTCGATTTGGCATATACAATGTGTAAAGATTGCATGAAGAAGAACTGGTTCCCAAATGTGGATACCATTTATACATTACTTGAAGGACTTAGGAATAATAAGCAGTTAGATAAAGCTAAGATGATCATGTCATTGGCTCGCAGAAGAATGCCACCTTATTCATCAGATCAATTAAGTGTTTTGCAATCTATTTTTTCAGAGAGTTGACGTCAATTTGACTAATGGTTGGATCATACAGTAGTTATTCTTTTCTTTTGAATCATTGTAAATCATCAAAATTTTAATGAACACCAGATTATATTGGCAAACATTTGGCCATAGATTAAGTTGTTCTACCGCAATAAAGTTTACGTGGAATGAAAGTTGTAGTGGACACGGGCAACCCATATTCTTGTAAGTTATAGTGCTTGTTTTTTTCTATTTTCTACTAATGATTTACCATTCTTTGCACAAGTGGCACATTTTAATACAAACTTTAATATATCTCTTGATTCAAAGTGCTAATTCTACCTCTTACTCTCTCGTTTGTGTTTCATTCTTTGTGTGTGGGATTAGGTTTTGCATGTGGTTGATCTTAATCTTAACTTTTATCAGCTATTATACCATGTCATTCTATATCTCTGATGTGCATGTGCATTTCATGTGTTCATTATTTCTCTATTCCTATACTGTAATATTAAGTGTTTCTGTTGTAGTGATGGGGAACAGTATGACAATGAGACGGCCAATTCTTCCATGTTATATATTGATCAAATGCTAAATAAGTGAGTATTACATGTTGTTGCATTATTGTTAGGTCAAATATACTTGTTTAACTTCTATGTATTTTGATACTTTGGTGGCAGTAGGCAAAATGCCGCTATATTATGGATGAGAAACTTAGTAGAGTGAAAGTCATGATTGTTGATATAGATGCTTGCCAGGGATAGTTTTCTCTCTTTTCCCTACAAACCTGAAAAACTCAATGGGAGCATTTCAGCTCAATGATGTCAGCAATGTTTGTTATGATTGTAACTTGGTCATCCTGATATGATTCATGGCAACGTAGGAATATAGCTATGAGAAATTCAATTCTCATTCTGTTAGGATTGGTTGTTCACTTATATGTAGTTTACTTTGTGGGATCATTAATAATTTGGTAGAAAGCACACTGTTGAAATCATGCACAAGAATGGAATTATCCAGCAACTGTTATGCCCCAAAGTCTCCCCACCTTATCAGCTGGGCTAAGTGAAGCATGCTTATCAACATTTGTTGCTAATGGTATAGTGGATTGTAACGGATGGAGACCATTTACATGGCAGTTTGATTGGTGTGATTGAACGGATGCGGAAATCCTTATTTGTTCTTCAAATTAGTTTTCTTTGTTGGCCCTGCAAGTGAGCCTCCCTTGAAATGCATAATGCTTCAGTTCCATCATTCCTTAGCATGGTTAATTTTGTGGTAAGGGTCTATGGATGAATGCTTTGAACACCTTGGTTGTCATGTGACTTAACAGATGGCCCAGAAGAATAATGACTATTCCATTTCCGTTGGTTTAACACTATATATTTAAAGAGTTTGGTATATCACCCTGGTGTTATTGAGCTAGTCTTGGTATATGATGCTAGGCTAGCAGTTCAATGCGATGTGTGTATTAGCTGTAATTTTATTACATCAGAGTGATCATGTGGACTACTTGCAATACACTGAACAGGATATGCGTCGTCTTATGGAGGTATGTGCAGGTATTTCATTCTTACCACTGATTTACCATGATTGTGAGAATGTTTATGATGCGGTCTGTTGCACTTTAGGAAAGAAGTGATTCCCTATTAAGATTCAGGTGCTTCTCTTCATCAGTTATAATGGAGTTTGAATCAAAGGATATTTACTTAAAAATATGCTTATTCGCTCATCTATCTAAGCGGAACGTGTACAAGAATAATTTACTGGATTGGCATTGCTGAAAAAGATTAACACTGTTGGTAAATAATATTGTTGGTACATTTTATATAAGATTAAGCATTTAGGAACCAGGGTGGTTCAACATGAATGAATCTAATACGAAGTTCATGATAAAGTTCTCCATATTCTGGAGGTGGTATCAAATTTTAGCTTGGTGATGCCATGGTAGATTATGCAGCTTTGCTAAATTAGGTAGTAAGGCAAATATATCAAACATAGGCCTAGAATATTTCTTCAATTGCACTGTGCAATCAGAAATGAACAATTCAATGACAAGTGCGCAACTATGGCTCATCTGTTTTGACAGGTGTCTTTGATTTCATCATGTGTCTTTGAGTTTCATTGGTTGCAAACATACAATAATTATCCTATTACATAACACAATGTTACATGTGATCTTACAGTCGACATTGGCCCTTAATGCTCATCAAATGATGACACTTGATTAAGGCACAATGCTACAACCGGTAGTTAATTGTTAAACTTATACAAATATGGAAACTAACCTTTTTATCACCCAATTTTATATGTTACTCAATATTATCTACGGATGCAGAAATTGGCATGGCGTATTTGAAGTTGCCTGTAGTTCCTGCTCAAATCCTGCAACAATTCATTCAAGGTCAAAGATGGAAGATCAGATTATTCTTGCTACAGTAAAACGAAGATGAAAACAGGACATACTGTGTATATTCAACATTGATTTTGCTTCCTTCATGTTTGGAAATGGCTGCAAAGGCATCTGTAGACAATTGGATCGTTGATGGGCAGGGTGTCATTGAGCAGAAATCAACTACCTTGACTTCAATGGTTCGCTGCTTGCATGGTCTATAGGCTCCACTTAGACATCTCAATCTATACCGCCTTCCACAAGCAGCTCCATTATCCCACAACCCTTCACTCACCGCAACGAATAGCTTGCTTGGAGGGAACTGATCTTGGCTATTTCCATAACATCTGGTAGCTGCAGAAGATGGAAAGTCACTATGCATAAATTAGAGAAAACTTGTAAACTGTGTTTTGTTATTACAACTTCCTGTAAACTTGAACCTTTTGTGAGTTTATGAATGAAAAAGTGCAGTTTACTCACGTATATATGGTGGGTGATAAGATGTTGCGGTGCCAAGGTCCCCGTAGACTACAGATGTTGCCCTGATTGTTAAAGCTATCACAAGAGCCAAGATCAAGAGCTTCATTACAAGAGAAGAAGTGGACCATGATGAAGCCTCAGCTTGTGTCAAATTTATACATGAAAAAGCCAACTTACAGGTAAAGAGTTTTCGGAACGTTTCTACCCTAAGGGTGTGTTTGGTTTGGGTAATCTTTGATTACCAAAAATAAAATATTACTATTAAAATGGATTAGCTGAAAGATTATTGGTATAAATTAATACTGTATTTGATAAATTGGTAGGTTATTTTAGTTAATTACCTTTAACCAATCCTTAACTAAAGGTAATTAAGAGGGATATCTTACAAAGGTCGGAATCCTGAGGCTTGGACTAATGTAATTTCTGTTTTGGTTGTTTAGCCTTTAACATTTCAATTTCAAGTTACGTGCACTCCTTCACATCGCCAGCCTTGAAAGGAAATTAATTATATTCTTGCCTCACAAATCAAATAATAACCAAACTGCACACTGATTAAGTGTCTAAATGCCGCTGTAGGAGGAGTTTACATATAAAATTTATATGCAAAATTTAGGATATCCAAGTGTCGATATTGGCAAACATATTTGTTCATATATTACAAGTTACATATTAAGGAACCCTATAATATAATCCAATCCAACATCAATCCATATTGGATTTTTAAAAGGTTTATATCGATTTTTTTTTTAACTAAGAAATTCTAATATCTGACTATTTTGGAAAATCTCCTCTGCTTAAGAAAAGTGTCTTATACAATCCTCTGAAAGCTCGCAATGCTGCAACCATCTTATCTATGTTTCCAGAATATGTAGCCATGTAACTGTTTATAGATACGTGATAATCCAAAGTAGCTTTTGTGTTCCCATGCACGGTTGTGAAGTCTTCATCAGTAACAAGGGCAGACTCGGTAACTCTATTGGTGTAAACAGATTTTAACCCTTGGAGCTCCATCAGGCCATCCCTGGCTGCCAGATGGATATTTGTGATTGTCGGGATAGAAAGTGCCTGAACTATTAATGCAATTTCATTTGGGCTGTTTTCTCTAGATGACAGCTAACTCCCCTGTCCAGCATGGAGGCAGAGGAAAGGCCTGCGCATTCACATTGGCTGTAAGCAACCACGTCTGGTTCAAATCGAAGGCGAAATGAGAGAAACAGTTTTGGTAGGACCTCAAGAAGCTCACAGGCTTTCTTTTCCAAAGATTTAGTGAGATATAATGCATTGTAGCATGCTTGACAAATGGCAGCTTTTGCATACTGAGGATACCTATCAGATGTAAAATATGAGCACTTTCTGAGGATACCTATCAGATGAAAATAGACAGCTCTCTTCCATAGAAATAACCTTACTGCAATTTAAAGCAAGAAAACTTAACATTCGATGTAATACCTGTCCTTCCTCTGGCTCATTGCTGGTGTGAATGAAATACAGTTATGTTCCATCAGGAATGGAAGAACACTTTCAACATAATCAAATTGGCCTTCTGCTTGCTGCAATCCACAAGTAGTGGCTTTTTTTTATGAAAGCTCACGTGGCAATTCCTTGACTACATTAATAAAGCCATTCATGTGTTCAGAGAAAGCTCCAAATCTAGTTTAAGATGTCAGGTAATGGTGATGGAGTTTGGGCTTGTAAAAGGAGAGGAAAAATAGTGAGTAACATAGGGGTTTTTGTTTTTGAGAGCAATATGTTGGCCATTTGGGCGAATTGTGAAGGATGAAAGTTCAAAAAAAAAAAAAACTGCAAATTTAACACAGATTGGTATCAGATTATCTCTTAATAAAAGGCAATTTCATGCATAAAGTGAGCTATGCCCAGGGAAGCCATCGAACTAGGATTTTCTGCCCGCTAATTAACCAATAGTTTCTCTCTTCAGAGAAACTTTATCATCTCTTTACAAAACTTCAGACGCCTTCAGAGGATAATTAGACCTATCACATAAAATCTATCACTTAAAAAAAAAAAAAAAAATCCTATAAACTATTGACAAGAAAGGATGTACCAGAGGAGGTGAAAAAGAATTAATTACAGCAAATTTATTGTGTATTATGTGGCTAACAGGTTGTTGATAGATAAATTATATGGTTTTATCATAATTATAACACAAAATTTTTAATGTCAATAGATAATAATAATAATAATAAGTTCAACCTCAACCCTTAATACTCATAAAACCATAATCCAGAGACAAAACCATGGCTAGTTCATTTCGTCTGAAAAGGTTCATTCTTTGCTCGGAAGGCAAGTAAAATGCACACAGTACCTCTCCTTTCATAACATAAATTTCTGTGTTGACCAGTTTGTCGAGTGGGTGGTGTAGCTAAAGATTTTACGTAGCCTTGGCTGATTGTTCTTGCCATGCATGACGGGATACAGTGCTTTCCAAGCCAACTAAGGCTATACTTAATCAAAATCAAAGAGAACTAGGAATCATACTCTTGAAGCAGATGAGATGACCTTTTTGTTTGTGCACTTTTCTCTTTAAAACATCAATACATCTCTCTAGAATCTGCTTTGCAAAAGTATGTCGTAATCTTGCATATCATTTTCACATTAAAAGTTCTAAATTATTATAATTTCATATGGTAGTGCATGTTGACAAGGATCAAGCATGTAAAGCTGAAATGCATATATAATGCTTCAAGATTGTCAGGTTTTGGCTTAGTGACACCCAACTCAAAATGTTGCCACTGATATTAATATATGTATATGGGGTCACATCCAACTCTTGCAATTTCCTACAGCAATAATTTTTTAACAATATTGATACCTAATAAATTAATAATATTAACACTATATGATATTTAGATTGTAGTTGGCCCTTTGGAAAACTATTGTATATATATATTTTTTATTATTTACAACTAATATAGTATAATCTAAATAATACCTAGTTATATCTTGGAAACTTTCACAATATTAAATTGACATCGATTTCATATTCCACCAGGAGGATGTTGATAATTTACATTAATTCACTGTAGAATTTCACTCAATTAAACATTCTTTGAGTTGGTGATACATATAAAATTCATAAAACCGATGATTATTTATAAATCTAATATATATATATATATATATATATATGTATGTTTCCATGCATGTATGTATGTATGATACCACAAAAATCACAGAAGTTATTGCTAGTAATACTTCACTTTATATTTATTATTTAAATATATAAATTAATAATTTTAAAAATAATAGTTATACTCTATGAAAACAAATAAAATGTAACATGATAAAATTTATTAGAATTATAATATTTTTTTAAGAGTTTAAGTGATAAAATTTTAAAATAGTGAGAATATATTGATAATTTAAAATATATAATAACAATTTTTTAATTACGGATGTCAGCATCAGGGAACCACATAGATAAAGATATTGGTTGGCTAAGGTAACACATATATAATAATAAGAATATTTAGGCATTCTCTTTGAGTCAAAATGAAGCTAGTAGCCACATACTCATCAAGACAATAATTGGTGACAATTCAACAAATCTAAACTATTGAAAAAACTTTTGTCTTGTAAAGAATGCACAACCCCACCATCGGCCATATTGATGCAATAATCAGAAAATCACAGGGACCCATATGCAATTAATTACTTTAAACTTTAAGTTATGAATAACAATTTAAGTTCATGAAATCGATTAATAATATTCATATTTTTTTATTTGTAAATCCAAGTCCAAACTTGGCTTCACATTTATCCTTCAATTTTTGAAACTTAGATATAACATTTCTCCTATATTTTATTAATTAGCCTATGTTGATTTTTTGAGCTGTCCACTTTAATTGCTTTATTTTTTAGGCCAATATTCCCACCTAAGGCTTCCTCAAATGATAAATTGCCACTAAAAACCTTTAAAAAAATCAAACCCGTTTATTGATCAAAGTAAATAATTAAACTTAATAGTTAAATATTAAATTTAATTGGTCAAAGAGATATTTTTGTCTTTTAAAGTAAAAAGAATTTAAAAATTATTAAATAATAAATAATAAAAATAAATTTATGAAAATATTTAAAAAGTACAATAATATTAATATACTATTAAAATAATAACAAAAATTTTTAAAAATAAAAAATTTTAAAAAAGATCATCGACGTTGATGGTGGTAATTACTAAAAATCTAATCAAGTAGTTGGAAATGACCATCTGGTTAGATTGGTGACTGAATCTGGTCACCAAAGATCTAGCGGAGGCTACCAGTTCTAGCGACTTTCATCATTAAATATGGTAAAAAATGGTCGATATATATGAAACTGACCGTTTTCGGTAATCTCTAATGGTGGATGAGGTTAGATCTGACCATAGCTACCGACGATAGTAATTGTCAAAAATCTAATAAGGTCATCGAATATGACCATTTGATTGGATTAGTGACTGGATCTAACTACCAAAAATCTAGCTGAGATCACCAGATCTAACTGCCTCTATTATTAGAGATAGTCGAAAATGGTTGGTATGTATGAAATTGACCATTTTCGACCATCTCTGATGGCGAAGGAGGTTAGATTTATCACCTCCACTATTGAAACGGAAAGATTTGATCATCAATCTAATCAAATGGTTATTTTCCACCACTTGATTAAATTTTTAACAATCACTGTTGTTAACGACGCTATCGACAGTAGTGTCTTTTTTTTTTTAATTTTTAATTTTAAAATTAGTTTAAATGTATTAATTTTAATTATTGTATTAATATTATTTTATATTAAATTTATTTATTTTATTATGTATGGTATTTTGGTCTTTTGCCATAAAATATTTTTTTAAAAAAAAGGCGGGTTTATGATTTTTAATAGTTTTTGGGTGAAACTTGATCATTTAAGAAAACCTTGGGTGGATTTGGCTTATTTTTGAAGAAAATAAATTTCAAGAAACAACAGCCGTCTCAAATTATTATATTAATTATCATTCTTTTAAATCCTTATCATCAGGCAGGTTATGTCTATTAGTTTCCATGTTCAACTTACTGAGAGATAATTGAAGTCATGTTTATTATGTTATAATTTCGAAATCAGATATCGTAATTTTCTATGATTATGTTAATCTCTTTTATTAATTAATAGCGTAAAGGCAGGCCCGAGAATATCCTTCTTATTAACCCTGCCTCACTCTAAGTTATATATTTCCCTTTATTTCCAAATGTATTTATATTTTCACGTAAAATTTAAATATCATGCATCATATTATTAAATAATAAAAATATTTTACGTATATTTTTCAATTGAATTATTCATTGTTAAAGTCATGTGTTTTTCCCAAATATTGTCCAATTTATACGTAGCAAAATATTTTTTTCCCTAGCTCTAGAAAGGTCTAGCCAATCCTGAAACATCGCACTATTGTACACTACAATTGAATTATGAAGTTCTCCAAGGCCGACCAATTGGTAGGAGTAGGTAAGTGTGCTTTGTGTATCTGAGTCAGCAACATGGCATCTACGTGTCAATGCCATCTAAATCTGACAACTGGACACGTGTCGTGCATGAAAGCCCCTCTTGTCCTATATATACTCCCTCTCTTCCTCTCTATCTCTCCATTCATTCATATTCATTCATTTTAATTCCGTGACTAATTCAACCACTTTTTCTTAATCTCCATTTATTCTCCGTTTCCTGGAAAATGAAGGAATCCGTGGGAAACCCTTTGCACCTCAAGTCTTTGAACCA
Source organism: Anacardium occidentale (assembly GCA_026122585.1). NCBI lineage: Eukaryota > Viridiplantae > Streptophyta > Magnoliopsida > Sapindales > Anacardiaceae > Anacardium > Anacardium occidentale. The sequence goes on along the minus strand of JAJEJH010000121.1, from coordinate 103,711 downwards.
CGTCTCACTCGTTTGTCGATCGGTTGAAGAGTCCATTGATTTCTACCAAAATGTTCTCGGTTTTTTCCCCATAAGGAGGCCCGGTTCTTTCGACTTTGATGGAGCATGGTGATTAATTAGTATAATTTTATGGATTAACTCAAATTAAAACATAATTTAGTTCCCTTTATGAATTTATGAATATATTTTGTGTTTCATAGGCTGTTTGGCTACGGAATTGGCATCCATTTATTGCAATCAGAGGATCCTGAGAGCCTGCCGAAGAAAAGTGAGATTAATCCCAAGGATAATCATATCTCTTTCCAGGTTACTTGTTTAATTATCTTTCTTAATTATTGAAGGAGTTTGCTTTTGATACGTCTCTGACTTCTAAGGGATAAGTATCATACTGCGTTATTTGATGGGTACAGTGCGAGAGCATGGGAGCGGTGGAGAAGAAGCTGAAAGAAATGGAAATAAAGTACGTAAGATCGTTGGTGCAGGAAGGTGGGATCGACGTAGAACAGATGTTTTTCCATGACCCGGATGGCTTCATGATCGAAATATGCGACTGCGATAATCTTCCGGTGATTCCGCTCGTCGGCGAAATGGCTCGCTCATGTTCCCGGGCGAACCTCCAAATAATGCAGCCGCAGCAGCTACGAATGGTGCAGCAGTGATATATATATATTATATAAACCCAATGTATCGTTCATCATAATAAAAAACCATAAAGAGAGAAAACAACCCGTTCGTTTTCTTTTTTATTATTGTTTATTGTTCTATAATTATGTCGTCCCTTTTTTTCTTCTTGGTCTTGTGCTTCTAAGGTTTTTGTAATAAGACAACTATTGAATGGAATCCATGTTTTCTTAATTACTTGAAATGTAACTATTGAAGAGACTTTGTGTTAAATTATTTATGATAATTTAAAATATATATTTGTTTATGGCTAGCATTTATGGAGACGATCCTTTCCTTTTGAAATTGCCAATATGGCCAAAACAAAGTGGCTTCACGGTAAGCATGCAATAACTTTTTCTTAAACATCCATAAATTAATAGGGTTTGAATTTTGAAGGAGTTTATATGAAACTATATGCATTAACAATACTATAAATATTTGTAGAAATTCTGATGTATCATTCCCTGAGTGGAAACAAATTTTTGTAATAAAGTTTATTATTAATTTATTATAATATTACATACCCAAGTTTGTCTTCAACATGAAACTTCGGTGTTTGGTTAGGTGGAAATCAGAGGTGAATGTTGGCTCAAGGTTTCTTATATTATCTTCAAAACAAATGTGACAATTATGAATCATTTTAATATTATGCATATCAACTAACATATTAAATTTTTCAAATGACACGACGGTGATAAGGATTCTTATATTAGTATTTTTTTTGGTCACAAATTAAAAATACATAAATTTGAGATTTGTGAAAAATAGATTAAGACAATGATGGTTATAATATTATAATTAATTATATGTTTATTATACAAGAATAACTTAAAAAGTGAGCAAATTGTATACAAAAATGTCTTTAATATGATTCACTCTACTGCTAAGAAGCCTAAACTAGGATTAAAAAAATGTTTTGAAAGAATATAAATATTATTTACAAAAGAAATATTTTGAGAATGACTTTTTTTTGAGGGATTACTTGAAAGGATAGTTTTATTGAGGTGATTCTTATATAATTTTTTTATATTATAGGATGATTTTTTTTTTTCCCTCTTTGGGATTCTTCAGGTTAAGAATAAAGAAAAAATTATAATATTATTGATTACAATTAAAAAAAAAAAAAATTATTACCTGTAATGATATGAAATTATATTCTTCTTATATTGACACGAAAGAAAGATAAAATGTAATTAACTTGTCGTTTCCTCTAAATAAGAGACATTTATCTGTTTGTCAAATTTTTGATCATTGTTCTTAACTTTTACATTAAAATTGGTCAAAATCAAGTTTTACTGTATGATAATATGATAATCATGTATAAAGTTATATAATAAATTACTTTGATCTAAAAAGTTGAGATTACTAATTCATTAATTCATTGTAATCAGATTACAAAATAATTATATGAATTAATAAATAATGCTTAAAACCATAGGATGAAATATGGGTAAGTCACCCATTTTGGATTTCTGGTTTGTAAGATCAATGAGCATCTACGAATTGTTTGCTTTTTTTTTTTTTTAATCCTTTCCTTAATCTTAGAATTTTAAATAGTATTTATGTGAATAATTTTACATTTATAAATTACACTCATTTATGAGCAATTTGAATGTTCTCACGTCACCACCTATTTAAGTACGGCCAAACGACCAAAGTTTCTTTAAATGATAAAGTTTCATTCAAAAAATTTTAAAAAATCAAATATTTATCATATTATTTGAAAAAATTAATATAATTTTTATAAAAATAAACAATATTAATATTAAAATAAAATTTAATATAAACAATATTAAAATAATAATAATAAATTAATAAAAAAATTAGTAAAAATTTTAAAAATAAAATACAAATTTAAAAAGCAATCACATCTGCCAACAACGTCGTTAGTGGCAGTGACTATCGTTAACCTAATCAAGTGGTTGAAAACGGGTCACCTAATTTCATTTGTGGCTAAATTTAACTGTCAAAGATCTAGTAAAGACAGTCATATCTAGTCTTTTCTACCATACAAAATGATAAAAAATAACTGGTTTCAAGTATGTCTGTTGTTTCTAGCCTTTTTTGATAGTAAATGTGGTCAAATTTAGTCTCTACTATATAAAATAGTTAAAAACAACTGGTTTTAAATATGTCAATTGTTTCCGACATTCTCTGATGACATATGCGGTCAGATCTTTGACAGTCAAATCTGACTGTTTTTACCATTGAAACGGTCAGATCCGACTATCAGTAGAATTAAGTGATTGTTTTCTGTTGTCTGATTAAGTTAATGATAGTTATTACCACCAATGATGCTATTGATAATAATGATTGTTTTCAAAATTTTATTTTATTTTAAAAATGTTTATTAAAATGCAAAAACAAAATGATTTTGTGGTTTAAGGCCCTCTGTGGCCCATTATGATGTTTCTCTTCTTACCCAATCCATCAATATGGACCTCAAATAATGATTCCTATTAAAACCAAATCGCACTTAAAATGATTAAATCTAATCGGATAAAAAGTGTGATTTGATAGGAGTGGAGTAAGTCCATTCGGGGTGTAATTTGTCAAAAGCATACTATGATTTCAACAATCAATTTCAATTTGATCGCTCATTATTTATGGTTTTATGTTAAATTTTTTTTATTAACGAGTTAATTTAATTATTAAAATTTGTAAATTAAAAATTAAAAGGTAAAAATGGTTTTGCTAAACCTTAGGCGGAAAATAACTTACTGTTTTAAATTTGATTTGGCATTTTTGTCATTTCAGAGTTAACATTGGTTAAGTTGTCTTTTTAAACATAATCTAATACGAAGCTATACTGATTATTAGTATATGGCAGAACAAAATTTATACATTCATTTTTAATGTTAATGTTATTTTCATAGTTACCGAATGGCGTTCTGTTTTTGTAAATCCCCAAGAATACCAAATTTCCATTTTCAATTCTACTAATTTGGGACAACTTTCTTGAAGACTTTTTTTTTTTCTTTTTTTGCAGATAAACGGTGGAGAATTCGTTATCAGACAGGATAGAGATTCTAAGATCCTATGTTAAGAGAAAACTGCAAAAAAATCAAATCAAATTATTATGTGCATGATCAAAAAGAAAGATCCCTGTGAAAATAATTCACTCAATTTTTACAATACGAAATTTTCTTACGAACCAAACGGTATTCACATAATTACATCCACCCAAACCAAACCAGGAGAAAATTTTGTGACAGAAACATGAATCAAGAACACCGATAGACAAATTATATAATATAATAATCTTACCGAGATATTCCATCCATGGTCACCCGAGAACTTTTTTTTTTAATCTAAGTGCTATTGTGATCTACGCTGACCGGACTTCTTCAACTGATTCTTCTTTGAAGTTTTACTGAAAGTGCTGCAGAACCCACATGCAGATACCTTCGGAGACGGCGGTTCTATAGCCGGAGACACCCTGCCCGTCCTGTAACCCCGTCCTCTGCCGTTGGATAGGCTTCTCTCCATCGTATTAATTGATCTTGCGGGCTTAACGTCTTTGATATTGTTGTTATTGTTATTACTATTACAGTCATGTGATATCTCTTGGCCTCGTGTTTCTCGTTCTTGATGACCACGGCCGCCGCCGGGTAGCTGCGGCTCTGGAGCTTGTTCGTCTTTTTGATTCACTTTGTTTAACTCTCCGGATAAAAATCTATCGTCCCATACGAGCCCCGAAGATCCTTGTCGCCGAAACGAAACTGCAGATCGCTGTAAGCCCGCCATCTTTAGAGAGCTAACCCTCTTCTAGATCAAACACAAACACACGAATTACGGAAATGTAATAATTATAACGAGTAATTGATCTCTCTTCTCTTCTCTGGTCTGGTTATACCTGGTCATTTTTATATATGGAAAGAGATGAGAGAGGTTGAAGAAAGAAAAGATAGATATGAAGAGTTTATTAATAATATTTCCTTCTCAATTTCAGAATGATCAAACACACCCAAATGTTTTAGAAATTATTAATACACCCCGAAGAAAAAGTCTGATGGGGTGACGTGAGATGACGAGGCAACTCAGTCAAAAATTCGAAGCTTAAATTGTCGTAATTATAACATCATTAAGGATACTCAGTGGTAAATTTAAAGGTGAAAATTATTTATTGGAGATGAAATTGTCAAATCATTATAATTATCCACACATTGTAGTAGTTCCAATGAAGGATAATGTAAAGATGAAAGTCAGACGTCTTAGTTGGACGCCACCTTATTTTACTTGAATGATTATGAGACGAATGGTTGTTGGATTCACATGGGATTTGAAATATTTCAGAAAATACTTTACTTTATATTCGATAGATATTCAAATTTGTCAATAACTATATTTTGAACATTGTCTTACCAACAGCTCCACCAAAACCCAAACCACATCCACCTAAAGCGAGCAACCCCCATCTTACAGCCCCGACAACCTTACCCCCTCTGCTGTAGGAGCAGATGGGAGGAGCGGTGGCCTTAATGGGGCTGACTAGAAGATGTGGTACAAAACGGTTCTGCATATGGGAAGGGGGTGTGTCCAGTTTTAGAGTGGGAGGGCATGTGTGTGTGGTGTCGCTGTGCTTAGGGGGAGGACAGAGTGTGGCGGCCATGCAGAACCAAAGTTTCTTACGTGTCACAAAGTTGAGGGATTAGATAAAGAAGAGGTGGAGCAAGTCAAACAACGAGCACCGCCTTTTTTTGTCTTTTAATTTTCTAAGGGCCAAGAAACATAACAGGTACGTCAGCTTGACGTCAGCAAATGCATGCCTCGTCACCCCACCAAAACCTAACCTCTTCACATTTCTCATCAATTCTGTACTTAGATTTTTCAATATTTTATTGAATAAAATGTTATAAACCTAATCCATGTGAATTTATCTCACTATTCATTTGATGGTTATATTTTAGGAAAATGCAGGAAGAAGGATTGGATTTCCAAACAAGAAGAAGCAGACCATTACGGAGCACTCATCAACCACCTGTCTTTAATTCGGAACAAGCGCTGCTTAACGGCTTATGATATTTCAGCAAGATTATTTCAGCTAATGTGAGGCTTTTTCATAATAAACTGCAACTCAGGTTCGTGGCTTATGACCATGCAGTTACAACCGAGCAGAAATGATACAGAATTTGGCATGGAAAGTAGGGCTTAGGCTCTTTGAACTTCCAGAAGAAATTCTAGAGAAGCTCAGTGATCCAGAGAAAAGAGTATTTTTAGAGGCATTCTGCTGCTCTGGAATCATACACGTCAAAAATGGATCTTCATTTGAATGTGGTGAGTCATCTCTCTGTTCCTCATCTGATTTAAACATTATATTACTAAGAGATCTCAAGTCGTGGATCTTGATAATGATGGCTGTTGGTTGTTGATGCAACAAGAAATAATGGAAATGGTTTAAAGAGCTGAAGTTGGTTGGTACAATAATAATTTTTTCTGTACAAGTCTAAATGCATAAAATAAGGTTTATAGAATAATAATTTTGCTTCGGGAAAGAACTGACATGTTATCACTAGGAAGTTGGAAATGCATTTCGGCAAAATGCTCACGAGAGACAAAGAAAGCGTGTACCCCCTTTGAATGATCATTAATTTATTAACAATTCTTTGATTTATTCTGAATTACACCAAAATAAGATCAAAATTGTACTGTTTCTTGCTGCAAAAGTGTTGGGAATCATCCAAATTGTAACAAATTTTCTTTATAGCATGACCAAACTTCTTGAACCAATTACCTAGATTATTATAGCTGAAGTTCTTGGTTTTGGCAGGATATGGTGCCACCAAAAGATCCTTACATCAAGGTGCGGGTTCTTCATGATGTTGGTGGAGGAATACTAGTAAGAGATAAGGCAGCCAATTTTGTTCGCCATACATCACACGGGTGGGTTGCCTCTTTTTCACTTGTTTCTCTAATTGTGGTATCAGATGATACTTCTGAAACTCTTGAATTCCTTCGAACTATTTATTATTTTCCTTGATCAACAGGGTCTGATGGAAGAACTTACCGAACAACCCAAAAGTTTAGTACAACTTTTCACATATTGCTTGTTCGGCACGTAAATTCTTAATTTTGCTTAATCTTATATATTAACTTGAGAAATAGGAAGTTGAGCAACTTTCTCATTCTGAGAGAAGGAATAGAAAATATAACGAAGATGCAAAGACAATGCCAAGTTAATGGTTTGGCAGACTAAAAAGAAGGCAAAGATCATCACATATTGACAAAATTTTATTAATTTCTTGGATTGTTACAATGCCAATAAAGTTTTACAAGTGACCTCAAGCTTTGAAAAGTAAGCCTGGATGCAGTCATCTTTTGAAATATTCATAACTTTGTGTGTTTACTGCTACTACTACTTGAACCTCTCAAACCCTCGGATAGAAAAGTATCTAATGCAGCAACAATCTGAGTTTCAAATTTATGTCCTTTCAATGCAGTTCTTATGTTCCTAACCACTTGTTGCTTCATCACCTTACGTTCAGCTATTGAAAGATGCTTGCACTTATCCATCCCCATGAGAAACTCTATCAGGGTTTCGCCAGAGCCACATTTGGATTTTTCTAATTTCACAAGCTTATCCACCACTTGCAGTGATAGCAAGCGCTCTAAACAGGCTTTGTTTCCTAATTCAATGATATCCATTACACAGTGCATGTTCACTTCCCACGTCTTCATTGATTTGCTTTCAAGTGATTGAACGATCCTTTCTAGCAGACCCATCTGCACAATCTTATTCAAAACAAGGAACCCACCATTACTGAAAAGCATCTGGTGTAATGCTGTGTAGGCTGAATCCTGGACCTCAACAGCATTGCATTTCATCAGCTTAAGTAGCACAGGAATAATGTCATACTGGATAAATTTCTTTATGCAAGGTTTCCCACCTGTGCAAGCTATCTTTGTCAGTAAGAAGGCAGATCCAGATCTCATTGAATTTTGTTCTGGATGCATGTCTTGCAGAAGCTCTGATAGTTTTTCTATAAGTGGGCTTCGTAAAATCATTTCTCTCATTTTTGGATCACCTGCTTTCTCGAGGAACGGTATGAGATCCTGCATTGCTTCTAATACCCGTTTTTTATCAATGTCTACTACTCTATTAATGACATCTTTAAAAGTTTGAGGCTTCGGCGAAAGGGGAACACTTCTGTCTGACATTACACTTGCTTGCCATGGAAAAAGGCTTAGATTAGCAGGTCGAAGGGAACCATTAGCATGAGGGCCAGCCAGCTCATAAAATGCCTTCAATGTCACAATTGCATGGTGTTGTATTACTTCTGATCCATTCTCAAGAAGTTTAATAAGGTTCTTCTCAATCTCAAAGGCAAAAATTTTCTCAACAGCTTTTGATTTTCCAGCTTTGATCAATGACATCAAGATAGCAAACATTCTCTCCAGCCATTCTTCTGTATTATGAGAGAACAAATTAGTAAGCTGATCAAAGGGAATGCTCTCAAGTACCTTGTCAACTGTCTCCGGACTTCCAAACTCCGCAAGCTTTGTGAGGACATTTAAAATGTTGGTTTGGATCATTGGATCTTCACATTTTTCTAATATACCAGCCAAATTATCAACTGCTCCCGTCATTTCAAGGGATGGAACATAACAGCGATAATCACCCTTGCAAAATATATTTGTGATGGCTTCTGCAGACACAGCGAGTAGACTCTGCGAGTCTGTTGAGATGAGGCTTGCAATCCTGGGTCCCATATGCGACTGAAGTTGGCTCTGCTAGCTTCAAGTTCAGAAATTGATTTACTAGCCATTAGAGCCTGCAGGCTAGCTTCTAAGGTGACAATTGCCTGGTTTTCTCCTAAAACGCTGAGGACATACTCTACCTTTTGCTCTGCAATTTTTTTGACGTCCTCTTTCCCAAAAATAAGAAGCCAAGGCCAAATAAATGCAATTTCTTCAGTTTCTGATTCACTTAATAGTGTCTGAAATGAATCACTTTTCTTGCTATCAAGGAACCGAGAAACCATATCATGTACATGGTATAAGGAATCTGTATCATCTTTCATAAGCAATGAGCCTTCAACAAGCTAGCATACTACTAGAGGGAATATGCTTTTCTGCCCAAGAATTGACCACACCGCCTCTAGACAAGTCTCTGGAACAGGTTCTGCCCATTAAAGTGCAGCAAGAGCTATGAAAAGCTTTCTGGGATCTCTAGGCATAGCTTCAAGACTGAAATCAAATGAACCAAAAATTGTTAAGTATTCTCAGCTTCTTTCTCAGTCACATATGAGACAGGACCTGGTGCACAAGTGGCAGAGGTGGATAGATTTGTGATGGCTTTTTCCCATTTTTCAGCTTGTACCTCTTTCCTGAGAGCTTTAACCATAACAGCAACTGTTAGAGGATGGTGGCCACAGCGCTCGAGCAAGTTTTCAGCTATATCCTGTGATGCAAGAACATGTCAACACATCAGAAACTAACTAGTGAAAAAAGTAACAAAAAGTTGGACAGTGGTGATAATGAAGTAAGGTACATAATTTTAGCTCACTTGTCAGCTTTAAAAGAAGTTTTCATCCTTACCTATACAAGCTGTAATTCAAGAACAGTATTAATTCATTCAAATTACATTACACAATAGTTATATCATACCCTAGTCATCTTCAAAATGATATTGGCACATTAAAAATTCAAGGCCCCAAAGAATGCTTAAGCATGAAGCAAGGGTTTGAGACAAAACATCATTAATAAATCCAGTTCAGCTCGCATAGATGCTTGAAAGTATCAATATCCATCTTCCATGTGAATCATGTTTTTGTAGACAAAAGGTTGCAATTCCTGTATGTACTTTTTTAAGGCATTCCCTATCAACTTGATAGTTGTATTTAAATTTATATCACTTTGAAGAAGAGATTGAAATTTTAGTATTATCATTATGTTTCTGTTTTAGAAGAAAAGCCAACAAGTAAATAATTGTATCAGATTCACATACAGAAAACCTAGTTTTATTACCAGGATAGAGAATGGTTCATCTTTTCTAATAGCTCCATTACAGGTGACAGCTTCCCTCTTTAGAAGCTGTGAATGATATAATGAGCTATTTAAAACTTATGGGATATGTGGACACAATTTGACTAAGGCTTGATGTAAAAGGGCAAATAATATCCAGTATTCTGACTTAATGAAGATAAAAATGCAATGTATTCCACACTAAGCTGAGACTAATCAACAATGCATGTACTTTTGTGTATCAACTGCTAAAAAATTCTGACAGAGTTACACGGAAATTATGTAATGAATTTGGGCAAAAGAATTTTAGATTGAGCCAGTTCATACCGGTAACTCTTCTTCACTAAGGAGGGTATGGTAGAGAAGAATTGCTTTGCTTATCTCCCTTACATCATCTTTGCTCAACTCTACTTTCTCAGCTTCTGTTATTTCATAGACAGCTTCATTTCTGGTTGTTACCAAATACTTGCAATCATTATCATACAGCTTTGCAAACCTCTCAACTATGTCTTGCTCCCAGACATCATCAAGAAGGATCAATAAGCTCTTTCCATACAAGGCTTCTTGAAGCAAGCAACAAAGATAGTCAAGATCCCCAATATTCTCTTCCTTAATCTTTTTCCAAAACCCTATCTGCACCAAGAATTTACTGATTTTTCTAGCTAACCGATTCTGGTAATCAGACTTACTTCCATTGCAAGCAGCTCTACTACACCATTGTCCAAAGCCAAGTTCAACTGCCCCTCCCATAAATCTTGCAGGAGGATCTGAAGCTACTTGATGAGCCAAACATCACTTTCCAATACCAGATAACTCAATTATTAGAATGACTCGATGAGACTTATCCCATTCTAGCAAATTTCTCACATACATAGATTTACTAGAAATTGGATACCCTTGTTCAGCCTTAACCGTCAATTGTATTAGGACATCTTGTGCAGTTGATTCTATTACCCTCTCAACATTTTTAGCCAATATTTGAGACTCAAGCCACCAATTCAAGTCATTCTTGATTGAGTGTACTAGTCTCCCAAGGGGGTCTCTGACCATAGAAGCCCAAACTACATTAGCCAAGTTCTTGATTTTACTCTTTGACACAATCCTTCTTGCCTTCCCGATCTTTGGATGCAGCCTTTCTATCAGGGCCTTCAAACTCTGAAGTTGGTGATCTAATTGGGGTTTATGAAGCTTGTAGACATGTTTTTGTTTGACTCGGCTCATCAAATTCTCTAGATCAGATACAAAATCTTCAAGGCTTCGAATTCTCTTAGGAGCTTCTTCAAGATTCCTAGAGGCTGCTTCTAATGCACCGACGGCTCCTACCATATTTGAAACTATTTCTGTTGCAGCCGCAACAGCTTGTAGAGGATCCATTATCACTTGAAATGGCAATTTAGCTGTATTTATGAATTTTGATCGGTAAAATAACTGTGCTCAAACCAATGATTGAACTGACCCAAGAATCTAGATATAAACTCCCAATGGATCCACCGTGAAATGCATATAATGGAGAATTCTTTATCATAATTTCTGATGCTATGATAGCTTGATTGTCTGTTTCAAGAATACTCTTAAAAATGCCCTCAACTTCAACATAGAGTTGAATTAGCCCCAGCAGTCACCAAAAGTTGCAGAAGACAATAATGGAAATCAAGCTTGAAGAAATGCCCCACAGCAATTAGAATCTCATTATTAGGAAACTCTGATACCTCCATGATTGTCTATAAAAGAATCTTAAGGAAATAAATCTACCAGTCTCAAAGCTATGATGCTGCAGAAGAATTATATCAGATGATCAGAAGAGGCCACAAAAATAGATGCCCACCTTGGCATTTTGAATGCTGAATGAAAAAATAAAATGATTTCAATCAAACTGAAATAAGAATTTCCTTTTCACTAATATAGAATGGTATCAGAATTTCCAATTCACCATAAACTAAAAGACCAACAATTCAACTCTAAAACAAATCCCATAGCAATCACACAGCCAAAAAAAGATCAAAATCCTTGAAAAAAAAAACCCTAGTTTGCATAATCAATGAATTATATGATCTTCAACGTAATATCACTCACAAGCAAATCCAATAAAAGTTCTACAAGATCTTGCATAGAAAAAGGAATCCATTAATCGAACAAAAGTCCAAAGCAAACCAAAACCAGGAATAAACATATAGAATACAAACATTCACAAACAGATTCATACCCAGGTTGTACATCAAGAAACTGAGACCAATCACGCCAAAAAATATAAGAAATATTTCAGAATAAAAGACTGGTCATACCTCTCTGGCCCTGAACTTTTCAGGCTTAGAGAGAGCGTTGTCGAAACCTAGTCAAGACTTCAGCTTTAGCGGCAAAATATATTGCTGTTCAAGATAGTGTTTGTCAAATTTTGTAAAAGATTTAGACTTGAAAAAAAAACCTAGTAATCAAGTATGTCAACTCAACTATTGCATATTCACCAGTCAACTGCAGGTAGCGCACCATGATTGTGTTACGGCTTCGTTGTAAGTCTGATATGACAGACCAATGAAATTCTAACTTGGCATCGAAGAAGATAGGATGTGGTTATGGATGATGCGGTCAAATAGCAGGGTTGACTTTTGTTCGGTGGCCTTTTGTTGAAGCTGTGTACATCAATGCGCCGCACAACAAACACACACACCACCACACCACCCCCCAAAAGAAAAAAAACAAAAAAACCTTCAATCAACTATGTCATATTTCAAATCTTCTACAGTGTTTTCTTCTTCTTCTTTTATCATATAAGACATGTATATTTTTTAATATTTATTTTTTGTGTTTAATATGCATTAATTTAGAGGTACGTTAGAATTTATAATTTCTTAATTGTTGACACTAATTGATTAGGAAGATTAATAATATTTTTTATTTGAGGGGTAATGCGTATGGATTTCACTTTCAAAATGTCTTTATAGAATATGAATTCTATGATAATAAGAGGGAGTGATATTTAAGCTAGCGAAGAATATTTTATTGAGAATGAAAGGGATTATTTTATATGAACAAAGAAGTTTCGGTTTTCTATTAATAAATGAAAACTTTATATATAAATTCTAGTTAAAGGGTAAGAGGTGCTGGAGTAGCTCAGTGGGTTAGAGCGTGTGGCTGTTAACCACAAGGTCGAAGGTTCAAGCCCTTCCTCTAGCGATTCTCCTGTTTTTTGGATTTAAGGGTTAAGGCTAAATTTTGGATCCTCACTGAGTCACTGCAGCTGCTCCCAGTCCCAGCAAGTATTAACCGCTCGTTTCGTTGTGCAAGTGCAGCGAATTCTAACTTCACCGAGTGTTTGATCTGATTTCAAATCTCATTAAGTTATTCAATATACCACCACGTTGGTTTGGGGTCCAAACCATTACTTTAACAGCAAATTCCGTCATTATTGGCGCTAAACTTTGCCATGTGCATTGAATAAAGCCACCAGCCAAACTAGCTTGTATTGGGACATACATGGGAGGTTGTATTGTAGGCCCTGGAATAAGAGTGCCAATGGTGGCAAACTGAGGTAGTTTTTGCATGGAGTTCGAAGAAAAGAGGGAGAGGATGTTGGCTAAAAGATCAAAGGGAAGATTGCTCCACATCTTTACACTAAAAATAGTTGTCAAGGGTAAGAAATTGTATATGCAAGTAGAAAGTTGTGGACACACTAGAATTATTGGAAGCATCCGCTAATTGTGATGTATGATTCTTTCCTTTTCTTGTACTATTGTTGGTTCTTAGTGAGCCCAAAGGGCAACAAATTATTGTTGAATTATAACCAAAGATTGTGAAGAATTTAAATTTTAGGTTGATTATTTAGTTAGGTTGAGAAATTGTTTTGTTAATTTGGTGAATATAAGGATGAAATTAAGAATTTCATTGTCGCATGCTTGGTATTAAGTAGAGTTAGAGTAGGAGAGATTTACAAGTTATTAAAATCTCTTATTTTTCCATATGCCACCATCACCAAACTTGGAAGAAACCAATGAACATATTTTTTTCCTACAAAATTTATACACGCTTGCACCTCCATGCTTCTCTTTTCATCACATTCTGTTATACTTCTATAATTCTAAAATGTTTTAAAGAGAATTTTTGTAGTACTTTTCCCTCAATTTGAGATTTTTATTCTTGCTTCAATGTTCACACACAAATTCATATGCAAATTTAACACATATTGGTGAACAAACAAAACGCAACATACATGAATTACTCTGTTAATGTCAAGTTATTTCTATACTCGTTCATTCTTGACTTAGGCTGCATTTTGTAGAGTGGAAGCCAATTTGTTTTCTAAATAATAAGTTGTAGGGCAAATCTTACAATGTTGAATTTGTCAGTCTTATGTTAGTTAAAAGTTCAGTGACAATATTTTTCATCGAACTTCAATGGCACTAAATTAAATTTGTTTCATAATGTACAAGTGGATTATGCACAACACCATTAGAGGTGACGTCTTCTCAGTTGATTGCTTATGAATTCCTGCCCTTCTTTTTCTGGGGGCCGTTGTGAATGCTATCCTGAAAGTTCAACCATTGCAAGATACAACAAATTGCTTTAACTTTTATTACTTCTTCGATTTCAACAATAACAATGGTGCAATTGAGCTTCAGCTCCTTTAGGTTTATTAAATGCAATGTTTGTTAATCTTTCTGGCTTGTATTTAGCTGCCCATACGAGCATTTCATGCTTATTTTTGTTTGCATTAGATTCCTGCATGAAGCTAGTTGTCTGTGGCAGGAGCCCTTTTAGGTCCTGTATAAGTGGGGAGAATGAGCTTGTTTGGGACACTTATTACATTGTGGGGTCTTCTAAAAGAAGTGAGCAGTCTCAAAAAACCTGATGGCGTGACTCCTACAAACGTTTATCTACCCAATTATGTTTATAATTGCGCTTTCTGCTCTCTTGTCTATGAGGAGAGATTTAAGAAAATTAATTTGCTGCTGTAGAGCTAGCAGGCCTGCTGCAAATTCTGAGCAATCGAAAGCAAAAATAAAAATGTTGTAAGTAGGTAAGTGTTACACCAACAATTGGATAAATGGAAGGAAACAATCAAATAGAAAAATGTTCTGACATGTATATGTTATTGTTGTGTATAAGCTTTGATTTTAGATTCACAATTAATTGTGCTGTATCACCTTTGTGGAATATTTGGATATCTGGACTTGTATTAGTTTTCGTAAATGCTTTCTGTTAACTTTTTGATAGTCTATGTAAACTTCATTAAAATTCTAAGGCATCCCTAAAACAGCTTTTTTTTTTTTTTTTTTGAGATATACAATTAATATATCTCTGTTAAAGACTACTGTTCCACCAAAAATACTGGTATTTATCAATATCTTCTTAATTTGTTAAGTTATTTATGGTCCCATGAATGTTTATGTACACTTTGCAACATCCCATGTTACTTGTTTGCCCTTCATGCCATGGAATTTATGATTGTGGTAATCATTTTTGTCCCTCAATTTCCTATGACTCAAAATTTGAGAGGGGCTAATTTGTTGGTTGTATCATAATTATGAGTTTTCTTGAAATGGAGAAATGCTACTCAGAATGGCTAAAGCAAGATGTGAATCATGAGCTAGTATTCACTCTATGTATATGTGGCTCAGAATCAAATGGTAGGCTTGACATATAATCAATCACCTTTTTTGCATTCACATTTGGAATTGGGATAACAAAGAATTCAGCTTCGCATGGGCATGCCAACATGGGATTGTCGCTATTGTATATGCATCAAGATTAAAATTGTTGAAAATTGTTAACCATCTTTCATAGTTAAAAACATCTTGGAGTTGGAGATTACCATCTCTTATATTGAGTATCCTAACTGAATTTGGCATAAAATTTCTAGATGATTAAAAAAGAAATTCTTTTCTTTTTATGTACATCTTTATGTAACTGAAGTGACATTAACAATTTAACATTTATTCTTTCTTCTTCAATGATTTTATATATTTTAACTGAAGTTGGTTTAGTAGAAAACGATATAAAGTGAAAATTGAACATGATTTTGTACAGAGCTCAAAGATTCTTTCCCACTTGCTGAAAGCTGATCCAGTAGTTATGATTGGTCCACATTAAAAATAATCCAGAAATTTTGGAAGTTGTGTGCCTTACTTTCTCCTTTACCATTTCCACTTTCTATTAGTGAGTTTGATATTAATGTTGGTTTCTTTGGGTTTTGAAGTTGGGTTTTGCTTCTGGGTCTGAAACACAGGAAAAACTTTATTAATATTTTTGTGTTGTTGGTTTAAGTTGTCTCTGTTTAGAGATAACTTAGAAAATCCAATTGAGAACTTGCATTTCTGGAAGTGGGTTTTGTCATTAGGGTTTTTGGGTTGGAACCCAGATGAAATTTGTGATTCTGAGTGCTAAAGAGTGAAAGTTTGATTTTTTTCGGTAACTGAAGGAAGTGAGAAGGTTACTATAAGTTCTTTTCAAATTTGTCATATGCATTATGAATTTATAGTGACAATGAAGGGGGGTTTTGCTTGAAAGAAGCTCATATGTGAAGATGAAGGCAGACTATGGTTCATGCATAGTATAATCTAGATATTCATTCAGGTCGCTTAGTTTGACTTGATTGGTTTTTAGTATTGGAGATGTTTCATAGAAGCTTGTCAGTATCTGTTCATACATTAAATTACCTGTTATGTGTATTGGGTGTTGGAAATAGTCAAAGAAGTGTGCATAAGACAAGGTTAAATCCAGTTCTAGCTATGCCTCCTTCATCAGTTCTCTTACACACAGATGAAAATGGAAAATTTCAAGAATTTAAGAAGAGGTCTGGTTCAAATGAAGCTTCACTAGGCTGTGATTCTTTGCATAATCAAGCTAAAAACAGTTGGTATAATTGGAGGAGTATCAGTTAATTCTACTTTGAATTTTTTGACAAGATTGGTTCAACTGAGTGGTCAAGAAAATAGCATTCCCCTTGTGCTTTGCTCTGATCCTGTGTTAAATGAGGAGCTATTGTTATATGAGAGGAACTCTTTTCCTTTTAACAATGGTAGAAGTGAATGTGCTCAAGTTGATCCTACCTCAATTGTCGAGAATTTGCAGAGTAAAAGGGTTTTTCTTGAGAAAGCTGGAGCTCGCTGCATTGTAATGCCATGCCATCTCTCTCATACTTGGCATAATGAGGTTTCTAATGGATGTTCTGTTCCTTTCCTGCATGTAAGTGAGTGTGTTGCCGAGGAGCTGAAGGAAGCAATGCTCAAGCCTCTTGAAGCTGGGAGTCCTTTGAGGATTGGCATGCTGGCAACGAATGCAGGGTTTTACCAGGAGAAACTTCAGAATGAGGTAATTTTCTTCTTTGACTCTTTTTACAGTTGTTTTTTTGAATTAAACTATAAAGCCTAGAAGAAAAAGGAGAAAGAAGTTAGCTAGTAAAGACATACTGCAGTGTCTTATTGGTTGCTGTAGGGATACTTCCAAAATGCGTTGAAATAGGAATTGTGAAGGAAAATGAACATGTGCCTTATTAACCTTTCCTTTTCTTTCTTCATTAGCACAGAAGAATTGAAAATTTGTTGGGTTTGCTCATCATGCCTGGCTTGCAATTAGTTGAATTGGGTGTTAATAAGTATCTCATCTTTTGCTTATATCTCAAGCTCTCTCCTTCTATTTTCTTTATTGGTCCATTTGACTAGAGCGAGTGCAAGGGAATTAAGTGGATGTCCTAAAGTCCACTGGTTAAAGGAGTGATCTGCCAAAGAGATTGAAGACATTTTCTTCCAGGCTTCTAATTTTAGAGTCTGAGAACCTTCTAAAAAAGAAGCCTACCCGTAATGTTATTTTGCAAGCTTGGAGTTGTAGTGTATACAGTTCCTCATCAAGATAAATTTAAAACCAAACTTGTTGAAGTTTGGGTTCAAACCTTTTGTAAGACCTTAAGTGTTCATTTAGAAATCACAAACTGCTATATTTTTTTTCAGTTTTCTTGACAACCAAATAGCTTATAATATAAATGGGTGCTGCAAAATTTACCAGAAACTGAATGTCACATATAAGTTGCATTTCACAACTAACTCAGGTGACCATATCATAAAAAATAAGGTCTTTTATACTTTATATATTTTCCAGCTCCCATCAGGAATCGTATTTAAAGTAATATGTAACTAGGAGATCGCTATACATTATTATACATCTTGAACTGAAGGTTCAAGCTGTATCCCTGTGGCTGAATGTTCGTCTAAATGTACTTATTAAAAGAAAATAAAATTTCCTGGTCATTAGAGCTGACATTTCTCTCAACAATTTTGCTGTAAAAGGGTATCCATAGCCTCATGTGGATTTGAATTGTTTGCTTCATTGAAAACCAATCTGTTTCTGTTATCTTGTTTCCATTAATTTCTCTGTTGGGTTCCTTACTGGAGTGCAGTCCTTACTTGGATGTCATGTTTTATGTCAAACTGTCAACTTCTATTATTTGTTAGAGATAGGGATTATAATTTTCTATAACCTTTTTCCTATACAGGGATTTGAGGTAATGCTACCAGATAAAGCAACCATGGAACATACGGTGATTCCTGCAACAGATGCTTTAAACAGAAAGGACATGGAAGGTGCCAGGAATTTGTTGAGAATTGCACTTCAGGTACTGTTGGTGAGGGCAGTGAACACTGTCATCCTGGCCTCTGATAATTTGCGGGATATATTGCCGCAGGGTGATCCTCTTCTTAAGAAATGCATCAACCCACTGGATATACTTGCTAGGTCAACCATCAAGTGGGCAAAATCTGCTGAAAGAGGTACATAGAGAATCCTAACAATTTGATTAATCTGGCTCATCATCCATCTCCATTTTGCAAAATTTTAATTGTGTGAATGTGTTATCCGAATATTGTCATTAAGGGGAATTTGTGTGTTTATTTGAAGATCACAAGGTGAAAGAAGTGCCTTTTTAGGTGAGTTAAATTCTTCAATTTGAAAACCTTTGCATCTTGATTTCTTAAAAATGCAAAATGGTTCTTCAATGTCTTGGTTTTGTAACATGATTGCTACTCTCATTTTGTCTTGAGAGGCTCAGAGTGATCATCATGCATCAAGCTTGAAGATTTTGCAGATTTAATAGCCAATAATAATTTTATGCTTGGTGCTACAGATCCCCATTATCAATATCACTGGAACACTTTACTATCAAGTTGAGAGTTGAGCATGTGGAATGTTAGTTAAATAGTTAATATTAAAAAATAAATTATTCAATACAATCCAAAAGAGCCTCCAAAATGTTGAATTTTAAGCTCTTGCAGGCCCCATTCATATTCCTTAATTGGGCTGTCTTGATTTCTTCATAGAAATTTTGTGTCACCAGATTTGTTGATACGCAGAGAAGTTCCCCCTTTCTTTCCGTTTACTTACGATATCAATCCAGTCAGATTGTTTCATTTTTCAGCCATTTGCATGATTCTCTCGCTTCTATACTTTTCTCCAAGGTTGAATTTCAGCTTCGTGTAAACAATAACAGAGACAAACTAAATGCTATGGCCAGCAGACAATTATATTAAACCAAATAAATGCTTAATGATTATGTTTTTGAGCTGGATTTTGCTTTCAATTACATCAAGAGAGCAGCGGCAGCTGGGTTACGTTGCAGCTACCCGGACATAAGGATTATACATTCTACTACATATATCATATAGTGCAAAAAAGACTGTTCTACTGTTTTAATGGACTCCAAAAATGACAGCGGCAAAGAAAGCTAAATGTTTAATGAATGTTGCATGGTTCACAAATGAGATGATGCATACACAAAAGCAGATAATGTAAGATTTGCAATGGTTCTTTCATTTGATTTCACCGACTCATGCGCAAACTTGACCCTTTTATGATTGACAATATCACTGGGAAGAACTCTGGAGTTAGACCAGAAGATCTTGATCACAAATCTGTTTATCATTCCCACTAAAATACAATGGTAAAGGCTTGCATATTTTTTTCTACAAAAGATAGTACACTCATCAAGGGATTATAGGAGAAGGATCAACCAAAATTTTCTACTGAAGCTTCTTTATCCCAGGAAAAGAAGGGAGAATAGCAATAAGAGAATCACCATATCCAACAGGCTCTGTTCAATTTAAACAAAATAACCCAACCAAATTAGAATATAAATCAAATGAAACTGAGAAAAATCCAAGATTGTGAAACCATTGAAAAATGGCAACTTACCATCCTCCTCTCTTAGGATTTTGATTACTTCTCCAGATACATCAGACTGAAAAGAAACATAATCAGAAACAAAATCAGGAATTTCTATACTATAATGTCAGGAAAAAAAAAAAAGTAGAGTATAAGGAAAATTAGGAAGAAGATTAAACATAATTGGAGGAAATGGGGAAAATCAGTCCTTGCTTTGCCCAGAACCAGCACTAAGAGCAACTATCCACACAATTTAGCACAATAAATCACATGAAAGTTAACAACCAAACCTCAATTGGAATTTCACCACCAAGTTGTTCAATATAGCAAAGGACTTGACTCTCCTTTACTATTTGCTTCTGTTGAGCAATAAAGCAAATGTTATCAGAGAGGTTGACAGATTAGTCATGAGTGTAAATCATCTTAAGAGAAAAAAGAAAACATGTTGGGGTGGAAAATAAGACAAATTGCAGTGATTTCATTCAAAGTGCAATGGATCATCACAATGGGTTAGTTTTAGAAATGACTTCAAATTTTACTGACCTGAATCAAACACTAAACCGAAGGTAATCCCAAAAGTGCAATCCATCAACAATGTTTGATTTTCTGAACATTACCTCTTTACATGATGGTGGTGCACGCTTCCCCTTTATGGTTCGAGATCTCCTAAAAAATCCCACCTGCACTATGTCATAAACTAACAACGTTAGTCCTTGAGCTTGAAGAAAGTAGAAGCACCAAAATTTTGGTTTCTCACCTTCGCAGACTGCAGTATCATCAAGCCTTCATCAGCAGCTTTATCAAGCAATGTCTGAACCCTCTCAAAAGACAGTACAGGTTTTGTAATGGCTAGAGATGCAGAAGTAACAGACCCATTTGAATCAGGTGCCTCAGCAGTTGCATCTACACTGACAGGAGCAGGAATCAAAGGAGGTGGAGGTACAGTGTTTCTATTTAAGTCCCTTGTCACATAGAGCCTAAAGCCATTGAGCTAACAAAATATGGGAATGACTTAGAATTCAAGGAACATATGTCTCTGCTTATACTTTAGAATAACTGGAATTGGCATTCTACTATGAAGAAAATTATGACAAAAACAAAATGGTTTTGCAAGTGCTTACTTTCAGTTCAAATTCAGCAACTGAAGTTGTATCACATATATCTGTGACAAGAGATAACACCTGCGGGAAATTTTAAAAATCTACTTGGTGCTGACTGTACCAAAGAGCTTCACATCTACAAACAAGGAGTGAGAAAATTGGCAAATTTACATAGTATGAGTGAGAAAAGATTTTTTTTTTTTTCTTTTTATGTGCTGGAGTTAATTAAATCTAAGAACATCTGGGGAATAAAACAGCGTAATATACAAACTGATTTACCAGTTATAATTACATACAAAAAGTTGCTATTTCCATTGTGCTTTGTAAATTTCTTCCCAGCTGTTTAAAAATCAAAGAACATCTGGGGAATAAAACAGCAGAATGTACAAACTGATTTACCAGTTTCACGTACTTAGAAAAAGCTGGTATTTCCATTATGTTTTCAATTTTCTTCATGGCTGTTTTAAAATAAGAATAGAACCATGCAAACATGACTACCAGATTTATCCTACATCAGTTATACAATATAACTTAAAGAGTCATAGTAAAAAAGAAAAAAAAAAAACTACATATTGCAATCTATCAGTGGCAACAAATATTTGGGAGAAAAGATAAGTAGTAGTACAAACCAATGCAAATACACATTTACATTATGGCAGGATGGAGAATGAATGAAAATTGTAGTTACCTCTGATGCATTTGGAATGAGTTGGCTTCTCAAACTAGATGACTTTGCGTCTGCATAATCATCATCAACACTTCTCACAGCTATAGTTTCAATAACAAAAGGATTTCTCATCTTAGTCATCAATGACTGTGGAGCGTCATCAATTACTGTAAATATAATGGACACATATACAATACATAGATATATGTTGAGGACTTGCAAAAGAAGTTAGAATGAAGAAATTTTCAATAAAGAATACTTACACTTGGTTTCCAAACAACAATATACACTGAACGTTTTCTCCACTGGCCAAGACATCACCAAATCTGTATATTGTAGTTGTTTCCATCCCATCTTCCTTACATCACATTGTGGCTGTAAATCACCAGCTCTGGCTCTACCAAGGCTCACCCTAAGAAATTTAACATTTGGAGCTCCCAAGCTACCTGGAAAAGAAAAGGGCAACAATTATTCACATAACTAACAGACTCTTTATGCATCACAGATTGCAATTCACTAGTTTTTATAATGCAATAGAACAATGACCACAGAAATCACACTGAAGCAATGAAGAAGAAAAATAAGAAGTTCTGAAACATATACCATGAACTCTTAAATAACCTGGAAACACAAGGAACTACAAATAAACCCGCTACAGCAATACAAGAATTATATATTTGGTTTCTCAAAAACAGATGTAGTTGCAATCTTGAATTCATTAATAGTACCACAAGGGTTAGCTTTTGTTCCCAATTTGTTTCTAAAGTATTTTATATAATTTTTATATCCCATGTCCCCCTTATCTAATTTAACCTTCCTAAAGTGACAAAGGACTACAATGATGATGTATGGATTCTGGTATTGGTTATCAGGCACAAGAGAAGCAACCTAAAAAAATGCCTTAGAAAGAGAGAACAGATGACAGTCCTATACAAGAAGCCCCCTCCCATTACATGTATCCAACGCAATTATTTTACAGCATCCAGATGCCAACTATCTAACTTACAAGTCAAAAAGAATGAATACAATGTCTTCTAAAAATTACAAGTTTATGCATCTCACAACACTATACAGGAGAACAAGAATCAATTTCACCTTCTTCAAGTTAACATTGATTAGCACAATAAAAAATTATATAACAATTCAGAATTCCTAAAAAGAGTCCACCCCAGACACAATCAAGGAAATACTGATGTCAGTCCCTGCTAAAAAGCCTATAGGACAAGAATTATATAAGAATTTCATATTCACCAATCATATAGCCATACTTATTGACGATTCCTAGTTTTTTGTACTGCTGCTGGAGTCTTAACTGTAGAAGGATGTAATGTACAGTTCTGTTTCTCTAGCCAAATCATTTGATCAAATACACCTACTATGAATCAAGTGGAATTATTTATTTATTACGGACTCAAAAGCGTAAAAGTTCATACAATTATCACTGGCTCAAACAATTGCAACCCAAAACAAACTCATATAACAACATTCAAAAATTCAGTACAAACCATTGTTTTACCTCACAATTACTGTTTGACGTGCATTCTGCTAGACTGTAAAATTGTCATTTTCATTTTATCATCATGAAAGCAGCCATAAGTCTTTTTCAAAGTTACCAAGGCTTAATCATGCTTCTCAAATTCTCACATTCTATATGATCATTTGGGTTAATTTGATGATAAGGCTTCAATGTGCAATCTTTATTTCTTTTCAAACATCAAGAAGAGAAAAATATCACAATACTTACCCAACTTTAGACATTTCAAACTTCAAGGGTAGTTCAAAAAGCACAGTTAAGGAGGTGAACAAGTCAAGCATAAGAACATATAAAAAAAAAACACACAAAAAAACAAACCTTAATTCAACAATCAAGGTCCTAAAAAATGCAGAAAACACATAAAACGAATCACTCAACACAATAAAAACTAAATCAAACACAAACCCGTTTCACTATATGGAAATGTAATCAGTAACAAGCTATTAAAATTTTCGAAAGAAGGAAAAAAAAAAAAAAAAAACTAACAGCACTCACATGAAGCCATTGAGACCCTCTTGAATGCGGGAAAAGTGCTGTATACTTAAAAAAAAAAAAAAACCCAACTAGCACCAGCAAAGATTGAAACGAACTAAGCGTGTGGGGGTGTTGGGTCTTTGTCAGACGTTAAACCCCATGTAGAAACTAACAACGAATCAGAGACACCCATTACAGTCTATGAAACCCATATGTTGCTGAATGGACAGAGCCAAACCAACTGTCAAATGTGTGTGCCTCTCGATTTTGGATTAGCTGGCTTCGCCTGGCCCAGGCCCATATTTTTTTTTTTCACATTTTTGGCATATTACACGTCTATAATATCAAATTTGATTCAAATAAAACTAGTTCAAACTCAAACTTAAATATATTATCCAAAAATTATGAAGCTCGAGCTTGAAACATCAAAAAACTAAGATATTCAATTCAAATTGACTAAAAAAATATAATTTTATTAATATATATCAAAATGATATCATTTTAATTTATTTAATAAACTTGACTCATCTCAAACGAGTCAAATTCAAATTTAGTTAAAAAGAGTTTAAAAGACTCTAATTTAGATTCAAATTTAAATTAAACCCAAATTTAAATTCAACTTAATTTGAATCAAATCTAATCCTACATCAAGTAAAGGATTTTGCACGGATATTTTATATATGACAAGCAATTAGATATTATTTTGGATAAGGGAATGATAAGTGGTAAGTTGACGACACAGTTTTTTGCACGAAGAAAGCAGATGTTTCTTTTTTCTTCTAACGTGAAGGTTTAGATCGGTGATTGGTTGTTTTGTTTGTAGATATAGTATGAAGAGCACCACTCTATATTCAAAATATTAATAAATATGTTTCTACATACTATATCTCTTCAAATTAATTATATTTTCATAAGAATATAATGATCAGCTCCAAAGAACTATTAGTTCTATTCAAATTAAGTATATATTCCTTTATTGTAAGGAGAATGTTTGTTTTTAACTTGAATTATACTAAAATAATATGTTTTCACCTTTAAAATTTTAAAAAAAAAATCTCACCTTCAATTAATATTTATTAGTAAATTTACTTGCATTTTAAGGTAAAAAAAAATGAAAATGCCGTAATAATATTAAAATGATAAAACTATCATTTTACAATTTATTTCACAAATTCACATCCTCCTCTTTCTCGTATTCCACTATTTCTCCAACCTATTCTCCTTAGATTTTGATAGCAACAACAACCACTATAAAAACTCCTCTTTAGCTTCTCCTTTCTCTACCTTGTCAATCAACTTGATTGATTTAACTCTTGATGTGAAGTCGATTGTTAAATTCAATTAACTGTTTATCATCACTTCTATCTTTCTCAGGTCATATGGTTTTGTTACCTAGAAAACATAAAAATTGTTGAATGAAAATTGTTTTTCTTGTGTGAAATTCTCAAACCACATTTATCGGATCGAAGCTAAGAAGTCCTTTGCAAATGCGAATGATACTCTTCAACTATACATCTACCAAATCCAAATAAAAACCATTATTCCAAATTTATTTAACTACTTCAGTGAATCAACATCCAAGTTCTTCATCAAATTTCTATCACAGTTTAGGCATTAAAGATACAGTTTCAAGGGCTCTTGTTTATGTGTCTTTGATCTTAAAAATGTTCTTGTAACATAGTTTTCTTAAACCATGCTCATTTTCTCTTTCTTCTTTTTATTATTTGTTTTTTATTATGATTTTGATGAAGAGAGAAGTGACAATGAGTTGTTGGTCATGATATTGAGTTAGGTCTACAGAGAAGATAAGAAGGAAGCAACTAACAAAAGGGAACCTTGCTTAAAGCCATACCTACCTATATATGTAGTGCTGGAGGAGACACAAAAATGGAGAACTGCTTTTATATCCAATTTATACTGAAAAGACAATTAATGGAATCCAATTGTTGTTATCTCAGTGCTTTAAGCTCTATTTGACTTGCAATCCTAAAATCAATTTCAAAAACTAAAATCTGATTTAAAATATTTCTGAATTGTATCTTAAAGTGTAAATATATACACAGTACATATTAATACTCAGTTAATTATTCCTTTGCATTGGAAGAACATAAAGCTCAGTTGTATGAGGTCCCTCTATATATCAACTTTTACATTGTTTAATAAATTTACATAAACTTTATATAGTTATTAATTTTAATTCTGGATTTAGAGTGATCCAGAGAGTCATTTTCCTTACGAAGTTCATGCAAATTATTGATAAGACTTCCCCTTCAGAGAATATTATCTTCTTTTAAGAAAGCCGTGCAACAATACAATAATTAATTAAACTCTTCAAAAAACAAAAAGACAAATGCAAATAGATAGTGACTTGAAACTGAAGTACCACAAATGGCTACATTGCTATAACAACAGCAATAATTTTTTTTATGAGAATTCGAAAACCTGACAAACCGAATCCTAAATTGGGTATTTTCCCGAAGTGATGAACATTGGTCCCTTCTAAACCATATTTTTCACCTCAAGAAGACCCTAACTTGCACCCAAAACAAATACTATTAATAATAATTAATATTAAGAAAATGCATATAATTAATCACTTGATCTTCTCTCTTCATTACCTGCAATACCTACAAACATTAAATGAACACAATTTAGTATTTACCAGCAAAAGAAATAAAAAGAAGGTCAACTTGTTTATTATAATGTAATCGAAAACCAGTTTATAAATTATACCTACCCAAAATTGAAGTATTGTGTCTAGTATGAGATTCTGCTTCCGAGGTCCCTTGGTGCATTGCATCTAAAGCATTCCATTCTGCTTGCAAAGTTGTGTTCGTTGCATCCAGACCTGCAAAACACATATATAATTAGAGAAAAGAAACCATTTTTTCCACAACTTCTTTGTCAATGTAAACACGTTTGTTGAAGTAAACCATCTTCTCCGACGCAACACAACATCGAAAAAAGTATTTTGTCGTGCAAAGTATGATCGAGATAATTTTTTTTAATTAACATCGCAGCAAGCTTGGATATCCTTTTAAGGTATTTGAGATGGGGAGAATCTTGAATTTAAAGAATGTAGCTCACTTGCAAAAGCAGTCAAAAGGAGGCGGATTATAGATCATCAAAGTTATATATTAATATTGTTTATTACTAGAGCCTGTTTGAAGTATATCGTATCCAGTGAAACCCAAGAAAAAGTTGTTTTGATTCTCAGAATTATTTGTTTATTACAAATGTTGTATTGTTTTGTAAAAATGAGAGATTGACTAAGATATATATATATATTTTTAAATGCAACATAAAATTCACCTGGTGCAAATCCAATCTCCAGATTTCCAACCAGATCGATTGCCACCATGTCCTGAACCTCTAGAGCGTGGAATGTCACAATCAAAGCCGCCACTACCAGTGTCATCCTTGAGAGCACCACATTTGAAGCAACTAGAGCGGCTGGCGAAGTTGTGTGCCCCACAGTTCCCGGCGGAGCAATACCAGTCGCCTGGCCGGACGTCTGACCCGGTACTGAACCCAAATGACGATCCGACTCTCCCACCGAAACCACCAAAATCACCGGACCTGGAGTCCCCGCAACGTTGGCACGAGTCACGCCTCTGAAAGTTCAAGTGCTGGCATGATCTGCAATTCCAATCTCCCGGCCTGCTCATTTTTTTTTCTGTAAACAAAATGCAAAAGTAATTAAGCAAGAAAACATTGGAACTAAAAAGCATAAAGATTCTAGAAGTGAAAGAGGTAATTGAAGAAACAAACCTGAAGAAAATGAAGGTAGTTTTTGTGTTGTAAGAAGAAGGGAGAGTGATTGGTTTGGTTGAAGCTGAAGAAAATGGGAGAATGGGAAGAGGGTTAAATACATGGAGACGGGAAAGAAAAAAGGAATAAATGGAGGGCCGTGTAAAAACTTTTTCGTGTTCTTCACCTGGCAACCTTGATAAATGGAATCGAAACAATCTAAAGGAAAATGAAAAAAAGATAAAGGAAAATTCCACTACGATTCCAGAGACAGAGAGACCGAAAAAATTTACTATACTACCATCCAAAACTATTAACTTTACTGTGTGAGTATTGGAATGTATCATAAATAACTTTTTTAATATAATTCTCAATAATATTTCGATAGGAAATCGTTTATTTGAGTTTCTTGATATAATTTCCAGAGGATTAGATATATTTTATGAGATATATATCATTTTAAATCCATGAAAATAATGATACATCATAAATATCATTGAAAATATATGTCTTCCCTCTATAGGATATATATATATATACAGCAAAAAATAGAAGCCATGAAAACCCAAGCCGCAGCCAGCAGCACAACAGTTGAGGATCCCGCATAAAGCAAACAGGAGATATTGTTAACCTATAAGCACAACAGCCATAATGTATAAATCAGTCAGTCAATGATCAATTGAAGCGTGAACTCATAAAGGCCCTTTGACCATTGCATGAGCGACCCTACCTTCATCAGTAAAATGGCGACTCCACCCCACAAATGAAATTATATATGTACAAAAGAAAAAAGGGAACAGCAAAATTCTTTCTATGAAAAAAAATTGAAACAAGAAGAAACCTGGGTGTCTTCAATTTAATGGAGCATAAGGAATAATCCATAAGAGAATTTTTTATCCATGTAATGAATATGCTAAAGATGACAGTCTAAGCAGGGCCATATCTAAACTCAATTATTTTGGTCAAGTCTCTTTCAATTACTTTGAGAATCGACATATTTCAGTCAATATTATGGTTAAATTGCTGCTGCTTTACAAGTTTGAATATTCCTTTATTCCATCCATCTTACTTCATGACCTTCAATGGAATAATAAGATTGAATGCTTTATATATTTTGCTTTGCATATAAACACACGAAATGAGCAAGTGTCTTTTTATAGAAACTACATAAATTTGAAGAATAACATTCATGGAGAGAGGGCATCGTAGGAATGAAATACATAATGAGATTTTGTTTTGACATTTTGATGAGCACAAAAACTAAAAAAATATTGAAAAAAAAAAAAACTGGTGGAGAAGAAAAGGAAAGACAACTGGGGAGTTTCAATAAAGAGAGTTGAAGGGTGATGATGGAAGAACAAGTCTTCGAGGTTTCATTTGACCATCTTTTTTTTCCCTTTTTTGCGGCTGCCATTTCAGTTCTCTATCTTTAAATCTCTGTCGCTTCCTTTTCTTTGTCTCTACCTTTATTAATTTACATGTAAAAAATGAAAGAAGATAAATATTAAGATCTGGCCTCCATTCTCTTGGAGAATGGTAAAGGCAGAAGAGGCAAACTGTAAAGAGAGAATTGAGTAAATTAAAGTAAGGTGGGTTGATTGATTCGATTCTCCTCGGAAATCACTCCCATCCCATGCATGACCACGACCAACTCCATTTTATTCTTCCCTTTATTTTCCAATTCTCATCTCTTACTTCTCCTTTGTATCATTTCCTCTGATTCTGCATGTTTCTTTTGTTACTTTCGCTTTATTAATAATATCCCTGCATCAATTAATTTCTTAACATCCAAGTTAAGTAGATGATAATTGCTATTAAATCTTCTAAATTTTAATTAACTACAAAAGTAATTAGAGAACATCAATAAGTCGTGATTAAATTAAGTAATTAAAGAACATCAATAGCTGGCCTATTCTGGTCTATAGTTTGTTAAGCTAAACTTGCTTTCTTTTTTAATTTGATCTACAATTTGAACCGATTCAAGGTGTTCTTAATTAATAAGTTTATTTATGCGATCAACTATCATATGATCCTCAAATCCATCTAATTCGATTACATTTTTCAGAAAAAAATTAAATAAAACAAAAATTAGAATAATATTAAGCATATAAGGTTTTACTATTTGTCAAAATGACTTGTAAATCATGAACCGGTTGGTTGTATTAGTAGTGTAATATCTTTGTGATATTCTATGGGTTAAATGCACTCATGGTCACTGAACTATTCACTAAAATCATTTGCGGTCACTTTTGTTTAAATCGTTGCAAAAAAGTCACTGAACTTTAGATTTTGTTTGTCGTTAAGTCACTCTACTGTTCATCCGTCAAAATATTTAACGGCTGCTGACGTGGATGATGACGTGGACATTTTGCTGACGTGGATGATGGTGTGGATTTTTTGCTGACGTGGCACCACATCATCATCCATGTCAACATCCACGTCAGCATTTGAAACAGTGGACGCTGACATGGCATCCACGTCAGATTTGTGTAAGTTTCTGTTACAGTGACCTCATAGCAAATAAACTCAAAATTCAGTGACCACGGTTGAAATTAGTGTAAACTTCAATGACCTTGAGTGCATTAACCTCTCTTATAACTTTTTTTTTTTCCTCTTCCAGTTTGTTAAAGTTTTAGACTGTCAATTCTCTCACTCTACAGAAGATACCTCATTTTTCTTCTCATCTACTTTATTAATCATTAAATTGAATTAAAAAAGATACAAACTAGAAATTTTTAAAATAAAAAACAAATGAGAACACTAAAAAAAAAGTATTTTTACAAATAAATTAACACGAACACGAACCAGAATCAGAATAGTAATTTTAAAAATCAACGAATATGAATCCAAACCTGAACTATACCAACCGAACACAAACACGAACCCGAACTTAAATTAAAAATTTTTTAATTATATTTTTTTAATTATTTATATTAATTATAATTTTTAATAAATATAAATACGAATTATACGAACCAAATACGAGCTGAATATGAATTAATTATACGAACCGAACATGAATACGAACTTTGTTATAAAACTACTCAGCGAACACGAACCTAAACAGTATGAACGAGCCCAAAAACGAACATATGTCTGTTCGTGTTCAATTCAGCTCGAATCCAACCCTATTTCAAATAAAAACACAAACTCATATATAAATATAAGAAAAACAAAGTTTCAATGTCTAACAAAAAAACTAAATCATAATCAATTTATAATCATTATCACTCATCAATCATAAAGAAAATAGAGAGAGAAAGTGAAAAATATTTATTGTTTGTTTGATCAAAAAAATTAGTATGTTTTTATAATTGTTATTATTTGGCTTCTCAATTCATAGACTAATCAATCTAAATGTGATTAGATAAAAAAAAAAAAAAAAGTAGAGTGAGAGAATTGACAGTCCAACACTTTAACAAACTGGAAGAGAAAAAAAAAGTTGTAAGAGAGGTTAATGCACTCAAGGTCATTGAAGTTTTCACTAATTGCAATCGTGGCCACTGAATTTTGAATTTATTTACTGTGAGGTCACTGTAACAGAAACTCACACAAATCTGACATGGATGCTGACGTGGATGCCATGTCAGCATCCACTGTTCCAATGCTGACGTGGCTGTTGACATGGATGATGACGTGGTGCCACGTCAGCAAAAAAAATCCACACCATCATCCACGTCAGTGTCCACGTTAGCCAAATGTCCACATCATCATCCACGTCAACAGCCGTTAAATATTTTGACGGATGAACAGTAGAGTGACTTAACGGCAAACAAAATCCAAAGGTTAGTGACTTTTTTACAACGATTTAAACAAAAGTGACCGCGAATGATTTTAGTGAATAGTTAAGTGACCATGAGTGCATTTAACTCATATTCTATCAACTCTTATGAATTCTTCCGATGTTTTTTTTTCTTAAAGTGGGTTGCTCAAGTTCTTAATGGGTTGAATGAATAGTGGCGGCTCCTTTATTTGGTCACTGTGAAGAACTAGCACCTCTGCTACGACGAAGCTCTATGGGCCATTAGATGGACACCTTTCTCTCGGTGTCCTCTTTTTCAACGTCACCGGGAAGATAAACCTCTCAGCAAATATTTGCAGTATATGATGAACCGATAGAAAAAAAAAAAAAGTAAAACTTCTGAGCACTTGAAGAAGACAACTTTTGTCTTTTTTCGTTTAACCCTAGAGACTTATATGCAGTTAGTTTATTTTCAATTTACATTAACATTTTTATAGCCAATATTATAATTTCAATACTCTGAATTTAATTCCATAAATGTAAGAACTTTAATACAAATCCATTTCAGCATTGATTAACTGAACGAAAAACACTTGGGAAAGAGAAAAAAAAAAACTTGTCAATGATGGATGAAAATATTTGAAGTTACATTAGTGGAAGGCATTGATCCCCTAACCTTATCAACATGATCCAGTGAGCTTAGAGAACTAGAAGGTTTAGAGATAAATGATTGAAAGTAAAAAAATTCAATACTTTCAAATCAAAATTTTGTGTTTGATTAAAAATTTAACACAACAAAGTTGCAAATCTTCTCTGCATGTTATCCGTTTCAGAATTATGTAATCTATATATGAACATATTTTCTTTGCTAGGAAAAAACTAAGGGCATAAATTGCAGCAATCAATAAGAACAAACTAAGAATTACCCAATCTTCATTTCTTAATCGCCCTTTCACTTTCGGGCTAAATGATACACACTACTTCACTGAAATACAAGATACAAAAGCACTTGTAATCACCTCCAGGGGGAGAAAAGAAAAGGAAAATATGTGCATATTAAGGAAACCTATCGACTGATATCAAAATATCATACTCTGTAAACTCCAACAAAACTGCCAAGACCAGAAGAAACATGATACCAAATGAAACCATGGAGGAAATATATACAATCAGATTCATCTTAACGGAAGTAACCCCACTCATCGATTCCTCTTGCAGAATTATTCAGATTGATCATCATGGTGATCAAGAAAACTATCAGTTGCAACACTGCCATCAGAACTTGAAATACTATGTATACTATGAAAATTGCGAAAGCTCCTCAGATAAACCAACAGAATTCAAACCTGAGGAAAAAGGATGGTGCATAAGAGAAGAGCAAAAGAATCAATTGTTTAGGAATCAACATCTCCCAATCAGACTTATGGGTGGAAAAGCATCTTCAAGACTAACATTGGTAAAACAATATGTTCAAATTTGATATTCACGTCTGTTTTTCCTCCAGAAACTTGGAAAGATGAAAAGAAAAAGAGTCTTCTAATCATTTGTATTAATAAATCATTTTGCATCACAAAACTGAGCATTTATCACTTATAATAAATAAAAAACATAAAACTTTCATATCATACCATCTCAAGGAGAAATTTTATACACAAACATTGTGTGTGTGTGTGTGTGTATTGAGAACAAACATGATCATTACAAATAACACTTACAGGTGCAGTGTGAAGAAACTTGTTTTTGTTTCTACTAAGAACCCCCTTTTCTGCTGCGGCTACCAGGACCAGATACAGTCCTCACATTAGCTGAGCTATGCAGGTCCCTGTGACCAACCAAAGCACTTCCCCTGAGACCAAGAGATGGAGTACGACGGGGAGATGAACTGGACTCACTCCCCCTAGAGGCATCAGTCTCCAACATCTTTGCTTCATCCGTCAGCATTGCCAACTGTTACAGAAAAACCAGATTAGTTCCTGAACATAATTTAGGTAAGAAGATATTAACTATCCAGTAGACCAGAGGGAAGATATACAACATTAAATTCCATCAAATGGAACCCACAAATTTTGGGGTCCTCAATAACAATATGACAGTGCCATTGATGAAGTTGATTCTATATAAGCGGTCAATCTAAAAATTTTAAAAATATCATTTCCATCCAAGTTCACTAAAAAAGTTTACAAACAATAACTATTGCTGCTGTCTACCAAATACATATAACAAACTCCATTCTATACCCGAAGTTCATTCTCTCTCAATCGATCCTGTAGCACATTTATGGCAGGACTTAAACTGCAAAAAGATTTAGAATAAATAGTGAGTACAAACAAAAAGTGGACAATATGTAATCAAA
The DNA here is from genome assembly GCA_026122585.1 of Anacardium occidentale. Lineage (NCBI taxonomy): Eukaryota > Viridiplantae > Streptophyta > Magnoliopsida > Sapindales > Anacardiaceae > Anacardium > Anacardium occidentale. The sequence goes on along the minus strand of JAJEJH010000121.1, from coordinate 70,321 downwards.
CAAGACATAGGTGTTTGTTTCTAACCAATATTCAATTAATTTGCACATGGAAGCCTGATATGTAGATGTGTGATGAATGAAAGTAAGGGGATGCAATTTACCATCCCTGAGTAAAATTGAAGAAAATCAGAATGGACATTAAAGAGTGAACAGAGATACAATACAAGCGAATGATAAGGGCCACATGAATTCAAAGAACACCTCATATTTTGCGATATAGCTTGGTTATATGCTGCCTGCTCCTCTTGAAATAGTACATGTTGCAAATCCGTAAATGATGTTAGAGGTGAATCAAGTTTCAAAAGAGATGAGGTCGGCAAAACATGAAGAGGGATCTCTTTCCTGATATACTCTGCACCACTGTCAGCAAACAGAAGCTAATATGAGGACCTCAAGTAGATAGATGCATTTTGCCTACCTATCACCTTGTTTGCATTGATAACAAATATATGTGTGTGTGTGTGTGTGTGTGTGTGTGTGTGTGTTTGTACTTCAAAACCAGAATAAAACACTATGTTATTTAATAAATACTCAGGTATACCTCATGTCCAAATTTGAACGGTGCATGGCCTCTTGCATGCTTTCTGACATATCCATGGGATCTATATCCGCAATGGTGTTACTTGATTCACCAGTTTGGTAGTGTCCTCCAACTCTCTCTCTCTCAAGATGGTTGGCATCAGCATTTGCAAAGAAACCACCCAAGTCGGAAGATCTTCCCATACCCTAACCAATTACATATGCATGCATTGAATGAGAAGATAAAAGAATGAAAAACACCCACGATGTAAATAGATAAATAAACTGGTATTCAAGGACATTAAGGCAGATTTGTAGGCCACTCTTTTGCAAAGATATATCCTGCAAAGCCAATACTTGCCATTTCGATTTTCTATTTTCAAATCTAATTGTAATTCTGCCGCAGCTATCTTATACAAATGATTATACCAAAGTGAGTAAGTCATTATAAACATATATATTTCAAAATGGTGAAGCAGAATCATTTATGTCAATACTCTGACAATTGACTGAAGATCATATATGACAATCCTATGCCACAAATAAAGCATATGATAAGCAGGAAAAATGTGCAATCCCTCTATCTTATGAACTCTCATAAGTTTACTTAACTTCCTACTAGTCTTAGACCTACTGCTGGTACGATAATCAAGGAATTATGTGAAAATTATACCTTCCAAGATCCTGTTGCTGTTCTGGAATCACCGGTGTCTTGTTCAGGGCTCTCTGCCGTTCCACTTCCAGATCTCACTGATAAACTTTCTGAGGAACTTAAAGATGATTCCAAATTGATAACTGCATTTTTATTAATGGGTGATAAAGAAATAGGTCTTGGAGATTGATTCTGTCTCCCATCTGAGGACTGGAATGCAATAACTTGGATTCTCCCAACCTGCAATAAGCCATGTGCTAAGCTGAGCTGGGCCAACCCAAAAAAAAAATGAAAGACTACTTACCATTTAGAAAAAAATGAAACGCAAACCTTATTTATATCTTCACTAAAACAAGAAAATATCAGCCCAATAAACCCAGAATCTAGAAGTTGATACATTGCTTGAGTCCGCACATCTGCAGAAGGTAGCGAGTAAAACTTTTAATGTTACAACCATCAAAGCAGCCATGGCCATGAAAGTAGCAATTCCACTCGTCTTCAAGCAATTTGAAATATTTAACAATAGAAATGCTTCTAAGAAAATTCCAATCTTATTCAGTTTCGAGAACAGGTTGATGGCATATAAACAGCTTTAACTGGAGAACTGTAAGCCTTAGATTCACTGACCATAGATATCACTCTTTAATGACAGTATTGCAAGTATAATACAACCAAATCACATTGACTGTGTTGGTTTTTTTCATCCTTTTCTTCCACCTGAAAGTAACAGGACATTTTAGGTATTGGTTGTTAATCCTCAAATATTATTGCTGGATGCTTATCTATAAACTTAAACTTTTGGGTTTGGTAATAGCTCAACACAATATCAAAAGCAAATGGACCAAGAGGTACTGTGTTTTAATCTCCCAACAGCATTTATTAATCTTATCAAGTTACATTTGCTTTCATAGTTGTCCTTATGGCTGTTTTTGATAGGAGGCATGCTAGAGGTTAAAAACTATAGTTGGTTCATTTTATCTATATGCACCAAAAGAAAGAAATCAACACAAAGATGAAGCTAACTTAATACTCTCTCACCTAGTTCGCATTTTGAACATAAAGTGGAAAGATGATTTTTCTTTTAAATGGAATATTTTTTCCTTATAGAGGGAATCAACAACTTCTAATAAAGAGAGAGAGCTAAAAAGGAAAGGCTATTCATCAATACTTACCAACGTGGGAAGGAAGAACTGTAATATGTGGATGTGAATGGTACCATCCAATGACTCTTGTTGTTCTTCCAGTCAACATGGTCATTCTGTGCTGTAGAGTCAATTAAAACAATAACAAAACATAACCTTTCAATCTTAGTACCTATCTGACATACAAACGAGGGGCTGGTAAGCCACAGCTTCTGGCCTTTATGGCCAAGCCAAGGAATTAGTTTTTGGTTCCCTATTTCAATATCCATGCAGTTAAAGCTTAAGTGAGAATGGAAACAAATTCTTCTTTATGAACTCCTGATGGAAAAGGTAAGCTTGTTATGTAAAGCAAATTAATTATACTTAAAAGTTATAAGCAATTTATGATGTCATTAGGGGGACGAATCAAACCTAGTTTCTATTGTCAACAAGCAGCAGCAGAAAAAAATTAGGGCTAAAAAAATTTCCGTAACAGGTAAAAAAACACATAAAAATTAAGGATATTTCAGCCTGAGCTGATGCAGCAGCCAACTGTTCAGGATTTGTCTCTACTCGATCCTTTCGCCGATCAGATCGAGACTGAGGTGATGCTCCCCAAATTAGTGCAGTGACATTACCACTTTTTGAGTACTGGAAATTGCACATTTGAAGCAAACCATCAATAATATAAGAACATAAATGCCAAAAAGAAAATGCAAAAGAAGCCACCTCATAGTGCAAGAAATGCAAAACCATAAGAATGCAATATTCTCGTTCCCTATAACATCAAAAGAATAAAAAAACTGACATAGAAAAAAAAAATATTTGAGTTTTTAATTGGCTAGATTGAACATTCATAATCACCAATTTTTAAGTTGGCATGGTAAGATGGAGAAGCATAGAGTTCAAAAACATAAGACCAAAATTGCTGTACAATATGTTCCTTGGCAAAGGGTGGAACATCATAATTTGCAAATTCTTCCAATGGAAATATGGAATTAATGAAATTCAATCAGCGAAAGAAGGACTAGTCATATATGTATCCAAAAAACTGATTATTCCAAGGTTTATGAAGAGGGACCAACTTCCATCCACAAACTTTGTTTAATACAAAAAACCTTATGAGGTACACGGGATTCAGCTAACCTTAAGATAAAGTAGCACTCTCATGTTAAATTTAGGTCTTTCATGCCCAAAAAAACAAAGAATGAGAATAGGTTTATCTGAGTATAGAAAAAAGAGATCACTTGAAATATCACTACAAGGTGATAATTCTGCAAACAAGAATTTGTTTGGTTTCTCTCTGAAAGCAATTATCCACCTATATCTAAATCAATCAAATCCATATCAAAAGTGAATCGAATTTATACTTGATGTACAAAATCTAAAAGGCACAAATTTTGGAAAATAGGGCCCAACTATTGACTAGAAATCGAAAACACACAGAGTTAATACCATTTCAACACTACTTACAATGAACACAAACCTAGAAGGAAACCAAAACTCCATATGAACAAACATACAAAATGTCAATGAGAATTCCAGAAACACAAATACAGATTCCTGCTAACTCCAACTGAATTTGCACTACAAAGTCCAAAACATAATTTTAATAAATTAAGAATTAAAAGATCATAAGAGAATCAAACTTTAGCAGAAATTCCCAAATCTCAATTGATTAACAACCCAAAACCAACAAAAACAAATGTCAAAAACGGATAACAAATGAAATATATTCAAAGCTTGAAATTAACATAACACAAGCACCCAAAAGAGGTAAAGGTTACAAAATGGGGATAGATTTTTAGCCAAAAATCCAAAAACCCAATTCAGAAAACAATCCAAAACACAAATCCCAAGAAATGCTACTACGTGTTCACTCGAAATCCGAAATGAACATGAAACATGAGAAACCCAACAAAGAGTAAAAAATTGAGAGGAAAAAAAAAAAAGGACCTCGATATCACCAAGGAGAAGGCCCATGATCTCTTCAGTCTCAGTGGACAATGCGTGAGTAAGACAAGTTAACCACACATCCTCGGACATTTTAACGGCGGTTAAAGACATTCTTAGAGGAATTTCAATTTGGGATTGCTACACGAGTTTGAGCGAGAATTTTTATGGTTCTTCTCTTGATTTGGTTCTTTGCGTGCTAAATAAAAGAAATTTGGGTCTGGACAGTGGATCTCAATTGACGTAATTTTGCACGGATGATGATGATATGGTAAGGGCGGCTCCACGTTAAGGTTAGACTTATGCGGTACAGTTCCTGCAGTGAATCCAGTTCACCTGTCGCCAAAATCATTACATAATAAACTTTATTACAAATTCATCAAAATGGAAAAAAACCCATAAATTATGATTTATTAATTAATTGTTATTTCTATTTTACAAGTCGTGAGAGAACTCTATCATTGTTACAGAAATATAAATTAAATGTTTAAACAGTTGAATTTTGCCTCAAGGAAATCCGTGTCTATATAACAGTTGCTGGAGAATTTCCTCAGAGCAGGATATTTTTTTTTATCTTTTAAAGCAAATCAACAACAAACTCTGCTATCAAGTGCATGATTTTGATATACAGCAGTTGTCTAATATATTTATGTCATTAAAGAGCCACTAATATAATTATTGTCCAAAAACAAAAATATTTCTGATTCTATCTTAGATACAAATAAATTAAAAGTATTTGTAAACATATTCTCAAGTGTTTAAAGAACCTCACTCAGAAAAGCTTTCTCATAGCACTCCCAAAAACTCACATAAACTCTCATAGGATGTAAAGAGGCAGGCTATGAAATTGTTGAATTTGGAGAGAAAAATGCAAAACATAATAGATGAGGCATCACATACACAATACCCATTTTTCAGAATTTAAGGACTAAAAATTATGGATCAGTGTTCTTTTTTCCAAACATTTTATCATCTACACCTAACATACAAAATGCCTTTTCTTCTTTACCTAACATTTTACTAACTAAAAGCAACCCTACAAAATATCTTTGACTTTAAATCTCAAGGAAAACTCTTATGACAACATACTAGATAGATTGTTGGATATTGAAGGGTTTTAGATGAATCCAATGATAAATCATTAAATTGAGGTTATTTTATTATAGGTGATTTTATCTGTGCATGTTTATTGGAGGAATAAAATTATAATGTACAACCATCCAGGATTGTGACTTGTTTCCTCTTTTGATTTTTTAAAAATAAATTTGAGGTTGTATTTTAAAAAAAAAAAATTGCTATAATAGAAATATATTAATTATTATATAGAATAGTCATTATCTTTAATAGTTTATAAATATAGAATTTTGAGAATCAAGTAGTTCATAGAAAATATAAATACATGACAATCTTACCAAATTTGTTGATATTTAAAATATTATTAAAAAACAGCTTTTTGAGATATTATTAATTTAAAGTTTTGACGATTTTTTTCTTTTTAAATATCATAGTTTTATGGATAATAGATAAATGACAAAAGAAATTGAGGTAGAATAATTATTAAAGACTCCTATAAATTTATGTATTTTCTCAAAGATTTTTTTTTATTGTAAATTTTTTATAAAACTAAGTATTCTCGTTAAGATTTATTTCATTAATGTTGAAATTTGATAAAGTAACAGTTTGTAACCATCTAAATACGCAATCACAGACCTAGTAAATCAATAACATATTTTAATCATAGTTAGATATCTCTGTCTTTTACCACTTAGGTTAAATCTTGGGGTCTCTTCAAAAATTTTTTAGCTCCAATGAATTTGAAATTTAATTCAATCTATCAATCTTCACTTGTTGATGATTCTAATAAGTCTTTGGATGTGTTAGCAAATATGAGGTGTCTTCATCTTGTATATTTAAATGGTGATGTTTGGAGAGATGAAGATTGAAACATGAGCAGAAAGATTGCGAGAAGTAAAAGAAATTTTATGATTTCCGCCTCAGTTATCTAGAAATAGGTAATTGCAATAGGTTGAAGGGCATGGCAGGGCTTGTACTTGCTCCAAAACTCAGGAAAATTCTGATAGGACATGGCGAAGAGATGGAACAAATGATTTGCTTAGGAAATCAGGTGAAGTTTTGAAGAACACGAAGAGTCTAAACCTATTCACAAAACTCGAATTTCTGATTTTAGAAGACCAACCGAGATTGAAATGTAAACCTATTCCAAAGCATTAGAAGCTTCCACTTGAATTCAACAATGGAAAAGAGATTAAGGGAAAGGAAAACTGGTAGAAAGCAAAGGCCCAACTGTTTAATTTATTCATAACAAAATCTGAACAAACCATTTAAAACTGAACAAAACGCATCGGAAGACAATTTGAAGACGATATCACAGAAATCAACCAAGCAACAATAAAGAACAAAGAAAGAAAGAAATCAAACACCATCTCCACAGCAAAGATGGCAAATAATTAATGACACTATACATGTCACACAAAGCTTATGAAAAGACCAACCCAACCCAAATCAACATTTTCTTTTGAACATGAGCTAGCTTGGAATCAGCTCTTCAGATCCTAGTAGTTGATGGGTTGCTTGGGTTACTTGGGTTGGCTGAGTTATTTGAATTGCCTGGGTTCATTCCTAGAGTGCTTTTCACAGCGTCAGTTGCTCCTTGAGCCGCATTCTTCACTTGCTCTCCGGCTCCTTGTGCCACGTTCTTCACTTGTTCTCCAGCTCCTTGAGCCACGTTCTTCACTTGCACCCCAGCTCCTTGAGCCACGTTCTTCACTTGCTCCCCAGCTCCTTGTGCCATGTTTTTCACTTGCTCTCCAGCTCCTTGTGCCATGTTTTTCACTTGTTCTCCTTTCTGAAATTATATTAACACTTTTGATAACATAGATTCTACTCAAAATAGTTTTCTAATAGCATGCGAATACAATTATGATAATAATTAATTAATGGGTATTAGTTAAGACAGATTCTATTTATACTAATTCAATACTTTGAGATTAAAAAAATTAATTGTGAAATGAAACTCTAAATCAAGAAATGAATAAGAATCCAAAATTAGATCATAATTAACCATATTTCAAACAATAATCAACGAAAGAAATCTGCATTAATTTAGGTGTGAAAAGAAAAAAGAAAAGGTCATGCCTGTTGCAGGAAGTTTGAGGTTTGAGAGGCATTTTCCTGAGTTTCTTGAGATGCATATGATGCCTGGTTCAGGATTTCATCTCTCTTAACCTGAATTAAAGATTATATTACATTATATTGTCAACAAATTTATAAAACAAGATGGTCGATGATATCACCTGAGCTTCGCCGGTGATTTGGCCTGCAGTGTCAGTAATGTTTTCCTGATAATATTGTTGGCTTGTCATTTTCTTAATAATCTGTAATTTGTTGTGTAATTAATGAATTGACAGATTATAAAAGAGAAAACAAGTGAATTTATAGCTAAAAAATGTTGCTAATTTGGAACAAAATGCATGCATGTAATAACACGTGGCATGGTGTACGTGTAAGAGTTATTATAGTAATCGGCAGGGTTGTGGTCAGGGGTGCTTCCAAAATTATGGTCTCCAGTAGAGAAAACACTGGCTTAGAATTAGGGAAGAGCTTGATTACATTAATCAATTAATTAATTAATTATTCTGTAATTTTAATTATGGCATTTGTGGCAAATCAGAAAGAAATCAGAGCTATAGGTCCGGTGCGAGCTAACTCTTTCAAGCCAAAAAAATACTTTGACTTGTTTATTGGTTCTTTTTATAGTTAAATTTAAATTAAATAACCCGGAATTGAAGTGTTTTAAACTGAATTCATGTGATTACGTTAAGTTTACAGAGCCGAAGCCTTTTTGAATTACACATTCATCCGATTTTACAAACGAGGTGATTTTTTCGTGAGAATGTGGGAGTTTTGAATTGATCGAGCAAATCGATGAGTTACTGAAGTTCTATTACAATAAAAAAGGGATTTTTTTTTTTTTTTTTTTTTTTAAGCAGTGTTGAGGATTGAAAAACTTCAAGACAGCCTTCCCCTTTTTTAAGCACTTGGGAAATTCTAGATCTTGGATACACGAACAATATCAGTCTGTTCTTCACGGTTGAAACCAGCAAGGAAGGAATCCCTAATCATTAGTTTTGAAATTTCGCTGGAACAACCTAGCTAGCTTAAGTAACATGCTAATTTTATTTCTGTAGATGGTATTGGTATAATAACAGGAGGGGACTAACCAGATGAAGGAGAAGGCAAGAGAAACCAGGGAGAAGACCGCCAAGACCGCACAAAGGGAAGACGTCCCAGCCGGCCAAAGAGAAGACTTCCCAGCCAGCCCATGCAGCCCATGAGAAGAAGTCCCAGCAACCCCATGCAGCCGGAGAGAAGACATCCCAGCCAGCCCATGCAGGCCCAGAGAACAAGTACCAGCCAGCACACGCAGTCACAGAGACGACGTAGCAGCCAGCCCAAGCAGCTAAAGAGAAGAAGTCCCATCCAGCCTATGCAGCCAAAGAGAAGACGTCCCATCAAGTCCAAGCAACCAACGAGTAGACATCCCGGCCAGCCCAACCAGCCATATAGAAAGAGAAGACGTCCCAGCCAATCCACGCAGCCGAAGAGAAGACGTCCCAGCCAATCCACGCAGCCAAAGAAAAAGAGAAGATGTCCCAGCCAGCCCAACCAGTCAAAAAGAAGGCCTCGGAGACGAACCAGGCGGCCGGACAAAAGGCTGAAGTTAGGAAGGAGAAGACGGGTGGCATACTCCGGAAGACTGGAGACCAATTGAAAAAGCATGGCTCAAGGTGCTCCAGAGGCACTGAAGCATACTCTCGGGGTTTGACAGTACCGATGATGATGAGAATGAAAGTAACAAGACCACAACCTACCACTACTTACAGAAGGGAATAATAATTAATTAGTGTTTAAATATGCAACAAATTGTTAAGTGTTGTGTTCGTTTTAACTTCTATAGGGCATGTTTTTTTGTCCCTTCATTAGCTCTAACTGAAAGGAATAAATTGATGTCATTAAAGTTATGTAATAAAGAAAAAATCATATGCTATCTGTAGTTCGTCTGCCATGCAATGGAATGCCTTCGCTAACAGAATTATCCTACAGGTTTCTGATTTCAGGACGTAAGAAAAAACCTATCAAAACATTGATCAAATATGATATTAACTGATAATGATAATATAGGAATCAACATTTTTCCGGATACGTTGCTTAGCTCAAAACATTTACGTATATCCTTCAAATATCAGTTGCAGATTAAAGGGCGGACATCCATTTGCAATTTCGTGTTTGTTTCTTCAATTGAATCTGTTGTCATTGTCCCAGTTGGTGCTTTGATTGAATGCAAATTGCATTTGGTCAAAAATTTTCATAACTCAAAAGTCAAAACATGATTAACCAAAACTGAAGTTTATGTGTTTTTCCTACATTTTGCTATTAACTTAAATGGGTTTAAAAAAATACAACCAGAAAAAAGCTTTATGCCATTACCATACAACATAGGCCTCAAGAAATTCGGCAGCTCAAGCAAGTCACAAGGTGCCCAGTCGAGGTTTGGTACTGGGTTGGATGGACTGCTTCTTCATACTATTTTAGGCCGAAACTTTGTTAGATTTTAATCACTCATGTCAACACCTCCTTCAAAATCTTTAATTCCGTCAACTTCTTCATTGTATTCTTTTTCTTCTTCGTTATCTTGATCAGTTTCCATGGCATCATCAGATTCTTCTTCTTCATCAGTATCCCTGTCCTCATAAATTACTGGTATCACAGTGTCATTTTCTTCCAACCCTTCATCAACAATCTACCAAAAGAAAAACAACCTTTATAACTTGACTACCGAAAAACTCCATTTACTATAAAACTATAACATCATGTGCAAACATACCCCTGAATAAAGGAAGTCTAAGCAACTTGATATTTGAAGAGCTGACTGGAATGTTGCAACTCTAGATTCTATGAGCTGCACAACGAATTAGAAAACAATTATAGGAGTTCAATAATATAGATGTCTTTCAATCAATGACATGGGTATACAAGAAAGGTTAATTTACTGCAACCCATGTTCAGTCTTGTAGATAGGAGAAAAAGATTGGCAAAAGATTGAAACTGGTAATCAGAATGTGAGAAGCACTTAAAACATCAATCTTCACAAAAAAAAAAGCCCTAAGTGGAATCATTCTAATGGAAACTTAAAACAATTTTAACTCCTCTTGGGGTCCTCAAAGTGATGCAAATAGAAAGACATCAGACATGTATGATTGAACAAATCTAGCAGAAATAAAAAAAAAAAACTAGGCAAATTCCAACAACATAGATATTTATTTGCAATAAAAAACAAAAATAAAAGTTAATAGTGCCACTCATAAAAATATGCACAGAAATTATCATACATATTTGTGCAAGAGTAAAATAATGTTGTATATGAGATAAGTCACCATTTCTTACCTGGTATAAAGTGTTCAGGGCAAGTAATGAAGACTCCTGGGACATAATACCACTAGCATGTTGAAGAAGCAAACTTTTTAGCCATGGAAGGGCACATGCCAACACTGCACCCCTGCAGCAAAAATGAACCAGAGAAACAGTGAGCTTCAAAATTTTAGGAATCTAAGAACACCAACTCAGCAAGGAAGATAGCAAAAAACCAAGCTTTCTCATCCACCAACAGATGAACAGTTAAGACCTAATTATTCTTTACCTTGACTGGATTATAGATACAAGAGAATGTAATAGCTTGAGAACATCAACTGGTTTTAACTGTGATATTGAATTAGTGATAACCTGCGAAAATAACATATTATATTACCAAATTCTAACAAAACAACGGCTACTACATCATTCTTCATCTGATGACATAATACATGTATTGAAAACAACCTTCTTATCTTGGTTATATAAGCACTCTAAGAGAAGAGCTCGATCATCTGCATGTAGCGCTTGCTTAAGAAGAACATTAACCGAGTCTGCACTAGGAGGCTTTGCAGGAGAGGGATCTTGTAGTTCATGGCTCTTGGATTTATTGTTATCAAGTAAATTCAAATTTGCAAGCTTCTCACCCATTGTAGGCTCATCCAGATCATCATTAACAAGGACTCCATCCATATCCTCCCCATGACCTATAAACAAAACTACCACTGAATGAATAAATGTGAACCATAAAATCTGCTGCATGTTTTTAGTGCAAGAGAAATTGAAAATATCGTCTAAGAAGACTATCAACAGGATATAATATCCAAAAGTGTAAATGCTAATAAATATGAAAATTCAATTTGGAACCACCACATTAATTTTCCTTTTCATAGCAGTACTTAATCCTTTTAGTATACAACTATCTCAATTTAAAATGAAGGCTAATACAACCATGAAACTAAAGCCTCTCTGAGTATTACAATCCTTACCAGTATCTAAAACATTTCTAGTGGCTGAAAGATCAGGATCAGATGCAGCTCGTTTCTTACTTCCTTTTTTAGTTTGGGCTGAAGTGATGGCTGCTTCTGACTCTGCATCATTAAGACATCAGTTTTCTCTGATTATATTAAAAAATAACAGAAACATTTTTCCATAGGGTGACAGAATGTATATAGATGAGAATCACAAGGATGGACTTAACTTTGGCTTTCATCAAATATGTTTAAGAAGAAACGAAAGGGTCATCTCACAGCCTAAGGTTCAAGGTACAAAATGCTTGAGTAAATTAATAAAAAATATTGTAAGAAATTGAAGTAGTGTACAGAAAAGAAAAAAAGGTAGAGAAGAAGAAAATTTAAACAACTTGACAGGATATACCATAATTTTTTACTTCTTAAAATCCTCTTAGATTAAAAAGAGTTCAAAACAAAGGGTTATTTGAGATGGTTACTTAGTAATCCACAAAACAATTCCATAAATTGAGAGAAATCATCAAAGACTAATTGCAGAAGAAAAGAAACTAGAGCTCCCAGAAACAGAAAAAGAGAGAGAGACAGAGACAGAGAAAGCTAATGGAATAGATTGCTAGTGAACAAAACTTTTTTTCAAATCATTTAAATTATTCACGTGAACAAGCAACCATTTGAGTAACCACAGAAGATGAAATAAAAATTGCCACACCTTTTCCTATAGGAATTCCATTTTCTTGAACAGTTTCGGTTGCATCTCCATCAGTGATTACAATATTCTCCCCTGGGGTACTAATATTCACATGACTAAACTGTGGAGAATCTATTGAACCATAACTGATGAGGGCTGTCACCTGTCCATCTGCTTCTACAGCAACCAGTCTGGCAGCAATAACAAAAGTGCGACTCTTCTTCACATTCAAACTGTTTTGCAGATGTGCATCACCTTTGGTAGTTTTTACAGTGATCTTTGTTGGGTTTGTCTCTTCATCTTTTGAATCAATATTCACATGCCAAATATAAGCCACACCAGATTCTGAAACTGCTAATATGACTTTAGCACCTACTTCATTTGAACTATTCTTGCATTCAATAGCTAATGGAGAATGTCTCATTGAAAGAGCAGGACCACTACTTGCAGATTTGGAACTGAAATCACAACTCCACACTTGAAGATGTTTCTCCCCAGAACATGATGTGACGATGGTCTTTGCATCATTAGATATAGATAGGTACTGCACTTGACCCTGCAACGATAAAGAAGCCAAAATGGCCAAAGATTTGAGAATATAAATGAAACATCAAAATATGTTGGCTAATCAAATAACATACCACATCATCCGCAAACTTCAAAACCTCTTTCCCATTTTCCATGCTTAGAACCCGTATCTCATCACTGGCTAAAGCAAACATTTTCTCGTCTGGAACACATGTGAAAAGAAAGTACACATAAGAGCAACAATTACTAGGTTAACCAATGCTGCAGACTCAAGATAGCTTACCACATGAAAAAGCTAAAGAAGAGATAGGCTTTTCTGAAGCTCCGAACTCTCCTATTACTTCTCCACTTTCCGATTTCATTACAGAAGCCTTTCCACTTCTTCCAACGACATGTAAACTATGGCCTTTATCTGCAAAAGCAAGAGCAACAAGTCCACTGCAGAAAGGAGGTGAGAATATTACCATCTATAGAATCACAGCATTAATATATCAGAGCACACAGGGAAACTCCTTGCAAAAGATACAAGAAGTTTAGTTACATTAAGAAAATTGAATAATTGTTAAGGTTGGTAAGCGACATGCAAAAATAGTAGAAAACTAAAGATTCTTGTTCATCATACTGCAACTATCATTAATTAACACAGATTTCTACATACAAGAACATGTCTATATCAGCATGTACATCAGGGAAACCATTAATTTCATGCACTTCCAGCAACAAGATTTAATAGCAAAACTAAGAACCATACCCAGAATGGTGTCCAGTAGATTTCCACTTCATCTCACCAGTAAAAGCATCAACCACAAATATTTCACCCTCACTTGTGCCAATAGCTAATAAGCAAGTACCACGTTCTTTTCTACGCTATACATTCAAAGACAAAAAAAAAAAAAAAAGAATCATACAACCAATAAAGTAAGAGGTTTACTTCAAGCATGAAATATAAAAAGTAATAGGAATTTCCCACTTAGTTGAAGGCTACCTTCTTTCCAATAAAACTACATGCCATACACGAATAACCAACTACAGTATCTCCATTGGACTGCTTCCACTCTGCCAACAGAGTTCCATCGCCTGTGCTCCATATCTACAAAATATGAACTTAATATTCTTCCGTGTATGAAAATTTGAAATACCTCCATATACCATTACACAAGAAAATTTGTTCCAATTGTAACAACCACCTAGGCATTCACCTATTGGAAAAGATTACAGTCTAACCCAGTAATGCTAACTCTACAGTGCATCACAGAAATTGATAACATTCAGACATTGATTCTTGTTAAAAACATGTTGTACAATTAACATTACATTAGAACTCTAATTTTGGTGTTAATAGTATCACTAAAACTATGTTGTGAGGCACCAAAATCATAAATTAGAGTAACAATACTGGCAATTGCATCAAAATGCCATAGACTTTCCTTTAATGTTAGTCATATATAAATATTTTCGCTTGAGGAGCAAATATTCAGAAGTCAGCACAACTTGAATCCTCTCACTCAAAGCTAACACATACCGTTAATTACTAGACCACATTGCTCCGCAAAAACAAACATCGATCAAAATATACAAATATGAGCGCATTTGAAATGGTAACACAACAAAATAGCCTCACCTCAAATGCCTCATACTAAATCAATAAATTTCAATTCATCACAAGGAACTCCCTTTATTCCCAAAACGCTGCTTTCAACAACATTGGTGTTTCAAAATACATCTAACTGAATGCTTCAATTACATATTATTATTATTATTATTATTATTATTATTATTATTATTATAAAGACAAAACCAACAAAAAAAAGACAGATTAAACTTGGTTTTTTAAAAACAACAAAGACACTTCCAACATTAGACAGATAGGAAAATTTTCAACTTCTCTATGAAAACTTAGATATATTGACAGAAAAATACATTTAAAAAAAAAAAAAAAAACTTATTATTCACGATGTTACTGAGAAGGGGAGAGGAAGTGTATACTTTAACGACGCCGTTAGGATATAAGACGGCGAGAAATTCACCGTCGGGAGTAAAAGAAGTTATGATAGACTTGAGCCTCTGCTTGGCCATCGTCGTCGTCGGATGTTGAGAGGGAGAAAGAGTATGCCTCGTTTTAAGAAGAAAGGGTTTTGGGTTCTCTTGGTGGGCAGAAGTTTATAAAAATTTTTAAAAGTACCCCATGCATAGATTTATTGTATAATAACCCTTGTTGTACATCAAGTTTTTTGTATTTTCATGTTTGTAAAGTTAACAAGTGCCCTTTTTGAACAATCATTGTTTTTAATTTTGTTAAAGAAATTTATTGCAATTGAAAGAAAATTTCCAAGATCTCACCAAAATTTTAATTCATATAAAATAATAGATAACTTAATCCTAAAAATTGTATAAAACTAAAATAATTATAAATACTACCATTTAGATGCATATTATTTTATTTTTAAACACTTCAATTATACAAAGACAATCACCTGCAAGTCACACACACTAGAAATCCTATAAATGTTTTAAGACTATTTTGTATTCACATGATTTTTTGGTCTTTGACTAATTCAAGAGTGTTTGGGAGTAGCCATTTTGCATGATTAGTACACAAAAATGGTGCATATCATTCAGAATGAACCCATTCTGAAACAAATCTTATCAGTTTCAGGGACTACAATGTCAAGCCTCACCAAGGGCTTGTATGTTTCAGGAACTTGGGCACCGCCCTGCATGCAAACTTCAACCACTGCAGATGCCTTACCATAAACTTAAATGTTAGGAAATCACCCTGATGCGTCCCTGCATGACAAAAGTAGATTGACCAAAATTTTGACTCCATTTTTAATGAAATGAGATTCACATAAAAATTAGTCAATCCACTCCTGATATGTAAGAGTGGTTGCGTAGCACTACTCTACCATAAAACCTCTTCAGAGCACTCCTCAAGGGAGGCCTTGATGGGTCATGAACATGGGATACATAATTTGGTGGGAATACTTCATCCACGACTGCAGGCTGCCATCCATGCTTACCATCCCTCCACTGGTGCTTATATGCTCCACATAGCTGAGCAGTAACCACATGCTTTCACAGAGTATTTCCTCATCGGTTTTGCCACACCTGACTTGACAGTCTCATACATGTCCATTGGCTCTTCTGCAATCCTGGGTACATTCTCCAAGGAAGGAGGCAGAAGCCGCCCATAAGCTCCAGCTGTATCAAGATCTAGAAGTGGTGGTTTATCTCTAGCACGCCATGGCTTTGGCTCCTCAATCAATCCACCACGCTCAACTACTTTCTTTCCAAGCATTCGGATAGGTCTGGTTCTTCGGCAAGAAGGGTATTCTGGTATGTCCACACCAGCTTGACACACATGAAGATTTCAGACCTACTACTAAGGTTGAGAGCTCTGGCCTTTCTTTGAAGGATGTTCTTGAGCAGGTTAATTTGTCCTCTGAATCTACCTTGTGTTCCGCTTTGTTGGAAAAAATTATTGTATGATTTTTTATATTAAATTTCTTTAAAAATTGTGCATTAAGTAACTGGGATTAGATTCTTGCTGCAGGATGTCAAAGAAAACCCTGTGATGATTTATATAGAAGGGACTCCTGAGATTCCTCAATGTCGATTCGCTGCAGTGGCTCTGCGAGTTCTTCGTGAGTACAGTTCGTGTCTAGCCTAATGACCTAAACTTTTTATTGCTTATTTTTCCAGTTTAAGTTTCTTTGGTTGCTAGTATTGGAAATATTTTTCCAAAACTAAGAACAAGCGATTGCTGGAGCTTTGTATGCATTACCTTTGACAACAGTTTAGATTTTTTCTTAACTTGGTCTAGAAAACTGTTTCTTTTTGTTTCGGCCTTCGCTTATATATTTGATGATTTCAGTTAAAAGTTCAATTTTAGCTGAGTTGCCTATGCACATATTTTGCCATCTCAGTGAGATTTGTTGATTTCTCTTGCAAATAAATTGCTGCTTACAGTATTTTTTTCATTGTTGGGGCCTTTGCGGAAGTTCCAATAAATGCTAGAAACATTTTGAAGGCTGCTGAGCTTGGAAGAGCTGTAAAGGCCTTCACGTGAGTTATATTTTGCAGGATTTAACTCCAATGTTAATAGTAGTCTTGATACTTAATTTGTCTTCGGTTTTTTACTTCAAATATTAATTCATTGATGATAGAGTCAGATAATTTTCCAATTTTTATGCTCATTTTATAAAATTCTCATATTTCATTTCCTCAGATTTTTATGGAGAGTTTATTGGAGATTTAGATGTAGTTCTCAGCATGCACCTGGTATCAGTTTATTATTGACCTATTTACCAAACTGCAACTCTTTTGTATTAATACTATGGTCTATCCTGTGTAGAATGGCAAGCTGAACGAGAACTTAAAGATATTTCTGCAGACCAGAAGTCAGAATGAATTGCTGCTGTTGAGCGTGACGAGTTTACTGAATTAGAAGACTAACAAATACAGAAAATTTAGCTATAATTTCCTTCTTTTTAAACATATTCTTGTTTTTGGACAGGTGAACAAAAAATTACAACATGGTCTAATGTTTCCCTAACAAAAAGCATAAAAGAAAAAACACTACCTAGTCTGATGCCAAGCATATTTGGACATAAACAGCAGCTCCAATTGATATCACATTAGAAAAACTCACAGATCTTACAAAATATGACGAAAATCTAGCTGTAAAATTAAGCAGTATCCTTGCTCTATTTTTTACAACCGAACAAGAAATATAACAAAAGCATAAGCAGTACCTTTCTGTGAGACTAATGTTTCCGCAACAAAATTGTTTCACAGGCATTTTCATGCTCAAAAATCGGTGCATTAACACATTAATGATCAATTGCCAATAATAAAGGTAAAAACAATAGCTGGTAGGATGCTGCAAATAATTTGTTATAAACAGCAGCATTTAATCCAAGGATTGTTGTCAATTTGCCAGCTGCCAAATGAGAATTATACCTTGTGTGATCTTTCTCAGCTCAAATGCTAAGCATGAACCTGTACATTAGAATAAATAGGATGACTTCCTAAGCCAATTTCACCATGTACCAAGTTGAAACTGAAAAAGTACAGTGCTCATCACTTCTTAGTGCCCACAGAGCATAAATATCGTAGCATATATTCATTGGAAGAACATGTATCTGCCAAATCCTGATGTACTCTGGTGATTGCCTTCTGCAAGGATTTTAAGGAAGGAAGCAAGTTCCTGGAATTCTGTTGAATAGCGTTACCATGAGTTTTGCAAAGCTCCTGACAAAAGCGGGCGGAATCCAGGTAAGATTTGCTATTCACAGATTTAATGTGGTCTGCATTTAGAATGAACATGGAGCACTGAAAAAGACTAGTATAAAAAGTACCTGACACCAGCGAAGTATAAATTCCAAATGTGGGCAACTTTCTAGAAGATCTGAAAGCGCCTCAATTAACCTTTGCATGTATCTGTGAGGGATTGATGAGGCAACTGCAGGTATATCAACAGGGCTGATAGCAAAAATGGATTTTTTTATTAGACAATCCTCATTCAATCGAAGGCTGAGAATCAAAGCTCTGTTTGGTTGATCTTCATTTATTGCTGCATCAACTGCCTGTGCAATAAGGTAAACAAGAAATAATGTAAAACCAAATTAGGTAGATAAGCAACACCACAAATAAGATAAGGTGCCATTGCTAATTACAATTAAAAGCTAAATCACATGATGGAGTTCTGTTACTTCAACATGATTCACATTTGTAATCAGTGACCTACATATGAAAATAGTAAAAAAAAAAAAAAATCTTTCTAGACAGTTTTAGAAACGTACCTCTGGTGTGACATCTATGTCAAGATCAGTGGGATCAAAGATAAAAGATTCATCAATTGAATAAACTAGAACCCCTTCTGTTGTTGCTGCTGAAAAGCTCCGACCAGTGGGTGCAATTCTCAAGCATTTAGTTCGAATGATGGGCCTTCCAAGATTGGGCATGGCTCCTGGTAGATCGTAATCTAACTTTCCTCGTGTTTGTTTGTCAACCCCTTCTTCTGTGTCACTGTTAACATCATCAATCAAATCCACTGGACCTGCTTCTGTCATATTCTTAGAGTTTAAAAAGTCAAGAACCCCGTCTAGAGAGAGATTATGGGTTAATTGAAATCGACGCAGCAGAACCTGTGCAGTAGTAATGAATGCATATATTGATTAACATAAACTTCAGCAGGAATGTATTTAAATTATATATATACAAACATAAACTAACCTGGTCAGCTACATCATACATACAAATGTATTTGCTACTTCCCCCCGCTAATATGTAGCTTCCGTCAGCAGAATAGCATAATGTTGTGAAGCACTTTCCTGAACTTGAATTAGCTGCTGATCTACGATCAGTCATGAGACGCCCTCCAGCTATATCCCTACGCCCCTCAATGGTGTACATTAACTCACCATTTATCGGATCCCAGAAATGAATCAACCCATCCAATGTGCTGCAAGCCAATTGCCTTCCATCTGGGCGATAAACCACTGTAAGAACATCATGTGTGTGAGGGAAGGATTCCACAGAACCTTTTCCTTCAAAAACATCCCACAACCGAACAGTTTTGTCCCATGATGATGAAGCTAAAACAGCCTACATGTGAAAACAGCACAACCTTGTTAAGCCATTCATGAGTCAAAATATAAGATAAAATGCATGATTAATCTATAACATCTGTCGAATCACTTGAAATCAGTTAGATAAACTAGAAGAATCAGTAAGAAAACCATAAAATGAGTGGAAAGCTTTAAAATATACCACTTCAGGTTCAGTGGAAAGGTCAAATGAAACATTGGCACATCTAACCAGTGTAAGCACTAGGTCAAAAGATAAGTTAACTCACGCTTGTAGGAGAAAATGCCAAGCCATGAACAGGACCTTCATGCCCGCTTAGAATATCCAACAAACGACCTGTTTTCATTGACCAAACGAATATCTACAATATAGACATTACAAAGAGTTGTCAGGAAAAGCAAATTGAGATAGCAGAGCACTACCAAGATCTCATACTGATAAGAAACTGTACCTCAAATGAATCTAGAGTTCCGGCACAAATAACTTCACCACTTTGATCTGCTGCCAAAGAAACAAACTGTCTGGAAGAAGGGGTAGTAAAAGTCCTAAAATTTCTATACCGAAACAAATCCCATGCACGAACTGTCCCATCCAGAGACGCACTCAGAAGGCAATGGTTATTAGCCATAAAATGGAGAGCAGTGACAGCATTAGTATGCTCAGTGAATGTCACAAAGCAAAAGCCTGATGAAACAGTCCAAACCTGCATCAAGCAAGCTTTAATACTTATACACGAGTACTAGAATTTTATGTACAAATTTTAAAATAGGAAAGCAGTCATAGACAAAGATTTAGACAATTATAGATTTACCTTGAGCATCACAATTGTATTTATTATTAAAAAAAGGAAAAGAAAAAAAAAATCATTGACATAAACTTCCAAAGAGAAAAACTAATTTCACCAAAATGTTAGTACTGAAGCTAATGACACAATGGCTGTGTAAAATGCTAACTAGTTTGCACTGAACTGAATAAAATTAAAGATTGTTACAGTTTACCTTGGGTCAATAACATCAGTTATTAGACCTTTCATCCAACAGACCCATAAGCACTAACAGAAAACTCACAATAATGGCACATCATCAGTGATACTAACAAATCAATTGACCTAGGGGAAATGACTATGGCACAAGGTTATCTACAGCGCAATATAGGAACACATTACGTATACATGGATCGATGTTACATGGACAGGTAGAAGCAGCATATGATCAAACAATGGACAATTTAATAATAACATAAATAACCATATAATACCAAATCAAAAAATATTTTTCATATAAAAAAATACCTTGACTTTGTTATCATCTGCACCAGTGGCCAATAGTTGTGAGTCCGGTGAGTATGCAAGACAATTAACATCAAAATAATGCCCCTGCTGCTTCAATATATAACTCTCTGATCGCCACTCCCAGACAAGCAACTGCCCTAGCTTTGCACACCCAAATGTCAACCAATTCCCTAGCTCATTAAAAATGGCTGTAGTGATCTTCTCTCTTGAAATCGAAAACAAATGAACACACACAAAATCTGGCATCTGATATAAACCAAACACACCATTTGAGAACCCCACAACCATCATATCAAGCCCCTTATGATAATCACATGCTGTTAGCTTAGCAGGTGCCTGTGGAAAATCATCCTTTCTCAATAGCTCCCATTTCTGCTTATGCAAATACTCCTCTTCACCTAAATCACCATCTTTTCCATCAAATTCCTTCCTCTTCTTTCCATCACTCTCCTTCCCTGGAGTTCCTGGTGATGGAGGTTCCGAATCTTCCTGTCTAACTTCATCAGTTTTACCATGATTGCCACTATAACCCCAACTAAATATATAACAATCACGAGCAATTGTAAATATTCTGTTTACCTTACCACTCTTTTTATCTACACTAAAAAAACAACCCACAACTGAGTCTCTGTGACCTAAAAGTAAAAAAGGCTTATTGCTATAAACACCCTTTAATTTTTCTTTTACGTAGAACAATCTTGCAGCCAAATCTTTTGACCCCACAAGCAAATATTTAGAATCAGGACTCCAATTCAAGGCGGTAACTTTATCATTGCAATCAGCTAAAGTTCTTATTAACTCAAAGGCAAACACTTCCTTCTTAAACCCTGGTGATCTCCATATCTGAAGTAATTTACCTGTAGATACATCAAAAACAGTGTAACTAAGCCTAAAATGAAACTAATGATTCAATCAACATATATAAGCAAAAAAAAAAAAAAAAAAAAAAAAACGATCTCTTCTAAAACACACTTACAAATTTCAAACGCTAAACATATCTAAACAACATGCTGATAAATAATGTTGATACTATTAAGGTTGCGTTAGGAAGCTTATTTACCGACCAAATAAACACTACTTCAGAGAGTTACACTGCTTTCAGGAAGAACACCAGTAAAACTGTTTTTCAGAAAACACTTCAAATTCTGACTCAAAAAGTTGCTCCCGTAGAAAAGAATGTATCAAAGTGCTTCTCCAATAGCAACTCTTTAACCAACATAAAATGGATGTAAAAGCACTTTCTCTTATTTATAAATGCTTTTGACGGCATTTATCAAAAGTGCTTCTCCAAACCACTACAATTGCTGTTTTGCTCCCAAATTATAAGAAAGAAAAAAAATCAAACGCATTACCAAAATCACCAGGAATATAAAATTCTATTCTCAAAGTTTCACCATTTACCTGTGCCGACGGCTATATATTTTCCATTAGGACTAAACTGAATTGCATTGACGGGATACTTGAATTTGATACGGTGGAGGACCACGTGGCGGCGGAGGTTAATGAAGAGACACCGCTGGTTTTCATCAACTGTCAAGAGAAACAAGCCGTCTGGTGACACGGCAAGGCGACTGACGTTTGACGATGATTGGACGGGGAGCGTTATGGTTTGGGACTTTATTAGGTCTGTGACGGACACTCGGTTCCCAACCGGTGAGATTAGCTGTGTGTTCTGGCTTATTACAGCATTGCCGCCTCTGTAGGGGGCGCCGAGGAGATTCTGAAAGCGGTAGTTCATGAGTGTGGTGGCGGAGTGTTTAATGGCGATAGAGCGACGGAAAATCTAGGGATTAAACGGAGAGTGTAACGTTGAGTTCTCGCCTTTCTTGGTAAGTGTTAGGGTTTTTGTTTAGGATTTAGGGTATGGAGAGGATAATGTCGTGGGCCAGGTGACCCGACTGAAAAAATGAGACCGGCCTGTATTCTCTTTAAGCCAGTGGGCCGACGGGCTTGTTTGAGTTCATTTCAACAAAGGTTTATATTTATTTTTAAAATTAAAAATAATTCTTATAATTAGCTTTAGATTTTATCATAAAATTCAATTTTAAAATTTAAAATTAATATGTCCCTGTTTTATTATTATTTTGTTAATATAAGAAACCCTTTTGAGAAAAATGATTATAAATCCCACAAATATAAAACACAATGGGCATGGACCTGATGGCCCAGGCCCACAAATCACCCACTGCAAATAATTAACATATTAAATATTAAAAAAAAAAAAAAACCCTTTCCCGCTCCTTATTCAGGTTCAAAAAATAATGCGATAGAAAGCATTTTCACTTTTTCCGGAAAAAATTTCTCTCACGGAGAGAAAAAATTACAATGCGGCGAGAATATATTAGTTTTTCAATCGGTATAAATCATCATGGAGTCGCCTGAAGGGGATCGAATCAAAGCCGGTTCATCATCTACATCTGCGTCATCTCCGGTGGTTCAAGTTTGTCTCCATGTCATTGCTTTTGCTTTTGATTTTGATTTTGCGGCGTCATTAATTTATTTTTTCTTTTTTGGTGCCATTCGTTTGTGTTGCAGTGATTGTAATAGTTTAATCATGTATTTGTGGGGAAACGTTTCATTGAGTGATTTGGGGTTTTTAATTGATTAGGCATTGAAGTTCATTTATTTATTGTTTTGTAATTGTTTTGTTTTATTCATCTTATGGTCAATCTCTATAATGTTGCTCAGCAACCAATGAAAAGCAGCAAGCTTTAATGTTAATTTCAGTGGTGTTTGCAGAATTGACCATGTATTAATAGTTAAGAATGACTGAATGTCATTTAGTTTTAATTTGATCTGTCATGGGATAGGCTTTAGGATTTTGTTAATTTTTAGTTAATTAAAAGCTTGATAAAACGATTAAGTTTAATGCGCTCAGTGGTTACTGAAAAGGGTAGAAAGAAAAAATAATTGAATGAACATTATGTTTTGTTAGTCAACAAAAATCAGAGCCCTTGAAAAACTCGAGTCTGGAATTTCTTCGATGGCAAACCGAACAACATAAGACATGAAGTTTAGAGCTTTTTTTTATTCTCTGATTATATAAAGAACCTCTCTCTGTAAACGTAGTTGGTGTTGTTGACTGCTTGTCATCTAAGTGAGTTCAGAATCGAATTATGGAATTTTTAGTTGATGGCTAATAGTTATTGTTTCCTCCGTTAATTCCAGGAATCTCCTCTTTTCAATTATCTTAGCAATCTCTCTCCCATAAAGTCAGCTAAAGCAGCACGTTATGCACAGAGGTCATTTGAATCTCGTTTTCCAACTCCACCGCCAGTTTTTAGATCACCCCATGTAGATCTGCAGCGAGAAACCAGCTTTTTGAAAAGGTATTAATCAACTAATTCTTTTCGTGCTTCTTAATTATCAAAATGATAGAGCACTGAGTCATATGTTCTTTTACGGTGTAACTCACTTTTAAGTCTGAAATTTCCAAGAGTTCATTGAGTAAATTGAAGGAATCTATCTGCATGTTTTCAGCAATGATGAAGATGCAGGAGGTTCAGATGTTTATGGATATGGTACAAATCAAGTGAATAACAAACTTGATCCTTGCTTGGAAAAGGAAGTCCAGCCTTCAAGTCCTTCTGCGTGTGTTGATGAATATCTGACTGATCCTGTAGAGGTCGAAGACTCTAAGATCTCTGCTGATGTTCGTGTGCAACCTACTAATGACGTCGGCCAATTATTACGATGTGGCTTTACTGGCCCAAGAGAAAACATCCGAAAAATTAATGACGCTAATGATGGAAACCCAGAGGATTACGTGCTTACGTTGCCTGAAAAATCTGACGTCAATATGCCTAGTTCACTGAATTTGGTTGAAACTGCCGATTATCAGGCTGAGTCCAGTACGTTACTTGTTTCTGGTGCAGAAAAACCTGAACAGTATGTGACCCAGGTAATCAATTATGAAGTTTTTTTTTTTTCCAATGTATCTGTACGCAAAGAACCATGACATAGTGAATTTTGAATAGAAAATGCCTTATCCAGTGAGTTATATTGGTGGTTTCTTAGATTGTTAAGTTGCAGAACGCAGGTGTTAAACAAAATGAACAGGATGACAATTACCAGCTGTTGCCTGAATCTTTGCGGAGGGCTAAAGCCTATCAAGATTGTTCAGAGAGTTCAAGGCCAGTGCCAAAAGGATTCTTTAAGGTATATATATGTCATTATGTACTGCTAGTGATGCATCAATTCTAATATGTTCTAAATTTTATTTGGATTGGTGTATAATACTTTTCTGTTGTCATGTGTTTCATTTATATAGTGACAAGAGACTGATACCTTCACGTTCTTCGTTAATGCGTGATTAGTGTCCTCTTTTGTGAATTCTGAACTAGACCGAATACTTGATTAATTATTCATGACTTCATGATTTAGTGTAAAACAATATTTATTGAAAGTAAGCTATATTTTACCCTGCTTATCATGTTTGATGGTTGCACACATTAATTTCTGTTGAGTGCTTTTTATATCATTTCTTGAACTTGAAAAAGTGGAAGCTACAGCAGTCAATGCTTAATTCTGAATTACAAAATCTACGTGATAGTAGATTGATTACTTCCATTTTTAAGTTATAACTCAAGAACTGAATGTTACATCATGATTTGCCAAACCCCTCAAATTTTGGGTCAAACTCAACAGAATCATGATTTTCTTAGTGAAATAATTTGAATTGCATTTTGAATAGGTATTGATATTGAAGTCAACTTCTTGATTCATAGACTATTTGTTACAATCCCAAGTGTATGGTATAAAACTTGAATTTTATGTCAAAAACTATAGGTTTCTGGTATAGGGTTTATATGGTTTTGGACTGTCCAATCTCAATAGCTAGCTTTTGAGATGTGGTTTTTCCTAAGTTTAAATCATTTGATATTAGAATTATCATCACATCTTTCAGTTGTAATCAAGCGACGCAGATAATGACATTAATGTGGGGTTTATATGGCTTTAGACTCTCTATTCTCAATAATTAGTTTTTAAGGTAGTCAAAGGGCAAATGAGCTCATTGTTTCTATCTAGGTCAATAAAACTCTGGTCAAGCCATTTCCTCAGTCACCTTTGAATTATATTTCTTTCTCTATTTCTATGTAGGTGATTCCTACTAACCATTAATCTACAAGGACTCTTATTCATGTAGGAAAAGATCTCACAAGTCATCTTTCTAAGTGTTCATTTACAAGTACTTTCTAAGCCAATATCAAAATATTGAGTTAAAACATCTTCCTTGAACTAGCCTTGCTTATTTTACATCATGCTATATTTACAAGGCTTCTTTTTCTTGTTTTTCATCGGATGTGGAGCCTGATTATTGAGAGGATATAAATTATTTTCTTGCATTCTATTTTAAGAGTGATAATAATGAATTAATGTTTATTGCTTTATAAAGCAGGCTTAGTTTACGTTTGAAACAGCTTTTATTTGGCTGTTAAGAGCTTGCTACGCGCTGGAGCAAAAGCAAGTGCTTTGTAGGAGCATGTTTTACAATATTTTTAGCTCCTGTCTTTAATCATTCCTAGGAAGATTATATATGATAACTTGGAAGAAGCTGAATTATTTTATTGTGGTGGTTACAAGGATCATTCTTCACATATTTTTTTGAAACAAGGCAAGTACTGCCAGATTGCAATTTGTTTTTCTTATCCGCTTTGCATTATGTAACTTTTTATTCAAATGTCGGAGGCTACTTTGAACCAACGTGGTATACGTAGACATCTTCAATTTGAAGCTGCAGAGGCCTGCAAAAGTACTACTGCTCATAAGAGCCATGGTTCTCACATTGTGATTGAAGAAGCTGATAATTCAAAGTTACCTGCTAGCCATTCAGACTTGGAGAGAATGATATTATCCGCTGGTGGTCCTAGAGAGGTGTCCAATTATAGAGAGGCAATTTCTTGGGCTTCTTTCAGCCCATCTGAATTTGTTGGTTCCAATCAACATAGTGGAAGTCTTGCCATCTCAGGTCCCATTCCATCAGATGCTGGTTTACATTTAAGAAGTATTGGTGGATCAGGGCCCATGGACTCATATCTTATTCCATGCACGAAATCGCCTGATTATACGAGTTCCAAAGATCATGGGCAGAGGGACCATTTAACAAAGGACTCAAATGGATCCTTATTCTCACCTGTAGCTGGGGAAATTCTTGCCCATGTGGACATGTATCAGAAAGATAACCAAACTATTGTGGAAACTGCTACTGCCGCTTCTCAGTGTACTGAAAGTATGAAATCACTGTGTGATTCTCTGCATATGACGCCTTCTGAGGAGGGAGTGTCATCTGAGTGCAGGATCCTCGTTTTACGAAGTACTGAGAGTGCTGAGGACTTAAACCATGTGAGTCCCAAGAAAAAAAGGCAAGTACACATTTATTCTTTCATCATTTTGATATTAAACCTTTTATTTATATGAGCTGTTAATTTGAGAATCCGTAATGCAACCAGGAAAAAGGCAACAAACACTTGTGAGAGTGATGGGTGCAAACGTTGTAACTGTAAGAGGTCCAAATGCTTGAAACTGTAAGTGTGCCGGAACACGGATAAAGTCCACATTTAAGTTGATTTTAGAAGCTGATATGCATTTGGACTCCTATTATCGTTTAGCCTCAGATCATGTTTAGAAAATAATCATAAAACAACAATAAGAGGTCCAAATGCTTGAAACTGCAAGTATGCCGAAGGACGTATAAAGTCTACATTTAAGTGTATTTTAGAAGTTGATATGCATTTAGACTTCTTCATTGTTTAGCCTCATATCATGTTTAGAAAATAATCATAAAATAACAGCCACCCTGTACATTTTCCATTTCTTTCAACTGGTATGTTTGGTCATTGGCAGTTACTGCGAGTGCTTTGCTGCTGGAGTCTTTTGTGTCGATTCCTGTAAATGTAAAGACTGTTTTAACAAGCCTGAATATGAAGACACAGTACTTGATTTGCGACAACAAATTGAAACGCGTGATCCACTTGCATTTGCTCCAAAGATTGTTAAGCATGCAACTGACTCACCCGCAAATGTTGTTGTAATCCCTTTGTATCCATCTTGTTCTATTTATGTGAAACTTCGACTATTTTGATTAGGGAAACCTTTGCAGGAAGAAGGAAACTGGACAACTCCAGCCTCAGCCAGGCACAAAAAGGGATGCAATTGCAAGAAGTCAAAGTGTCTTAAAAAATATTGTGAATGCTTTCAGGTACAAAATACCTTGGTGGGTTGCTAGATATTATTGCAAAATTAACTCAACTCTTAGCTTAGCGAGAACGTTTAAATCTCTAAACATGTTGCCCAATTGGGTCTCTCAGTTTCCAAAGTTACGATGATTACGTTTGTCAAAATGTTCTACTAATTCGAAAAGGAAAGCCTGATTCTTTTCACTTGAGTTGAGATCAGGAAGTTGGATGGGACGTTAAAACAAATTGGCCCATTGATCATTCTGATTGGATACCTTATTTTTTTCTCTATATTCAAGGCTAACGTTGGATGCTCTGATGGATGCCGATGCGAGGATTGTAGTAATTCATTCGGCAAGAAGACAGGTAAGAACTATATATATATATATATATATTTTAATTTTTAACCCCTTCTGGTGTATTCAGTAAAATATTAGTAGTTTATATTTCTTCATCAGATTAACTTATAGAACTCTTACAGTGCATGAAGTAATCAGATATCAGCTTTCACCTTCAGAATTTTATAGCAAAAGTTCATACAGAGAACAGTTATATCTTATTTGAATTATCAGCAGCAATATATGCTTTATAAAATCCTTAAGAATCTGTGCTGTCTAGGCATTTCATGGGTATTGGTTGAGGTCATTGAATTTTGGCGTATTTTACATCATTCAGTACACAACGTCTGATCTAACCACGTTACTTTATATATAATGAACTGCGTTATGAACAAACTGATCAATCATATGTTTTATAATGGATATGTTTTTGTTATTTTCTTCTCATAGGTTCTGAAACACTTCTCCTTAATGTGTAATTGCAGATTCAGTGTACCGAAGAGTTCAAAGATGGGAGAATCCCTCTGCTGACAGCGCCAAGGTTGGGACCTTAAAACAATTTTCACCAAGATGGGAAGAACTTCCTGATATAAGCCATCTCACCCCGCTGCCTCTTTCATATTCAAAGGCTTTGGCTTCTTCAGCTTCACCTACTATAAGCAACTGTCCGGAAGTTCCACAGGCTCAATTGCATCAGGGAAGTTCTCTCAAGCCATCATCTGGGCACCGCCATTGGCACAGTTCAATGAATTTTACGCCACAATTATGCAAGAGCAGTGTAGCTAATGGCTGCAGTTCTAACAGCGCCTTCCATGACTTATTGAAAGACGATGACATACCGGAGACTCTGAAGGAAACTTCTACACCGACCCAGGCAGTCAAAGTCAGCTCACCAAATCAGAAACGGATATCTCCCCCACAATCTGAATCACAGGAATTGAGGTCAGACTCTTCTCCAGGCCTGAGAAGTGGGCGCAAATTCGTTTTGCGGGCTATGCCATCTTTCCCTCCTCTTACTCCATACATCAAGTCCAAAAATGATACTGGTCCCAGTGATTCGAAAGGTGAAGCCAGTGATCATTGATTTGCAGAACAAGAGGCGGGGGGTTAAGTTAGAACAGTTTTTATATCTTAAATTATAATAAAATATTATATAGGTGGGTTTTATCCCTAGAAGCACACTATGTAATCTGTAAGTGGTGAAAGGACATCGTGTAATTATTATCATGTGTACAGAGGTCTACAATATCAAACAGTTCTGTTTTCTCCTGACCACTTTTGTATTACTGTCAATGTGTTTTCATGAGAACTTGCGGTGGGTACTGCATGGGGGTAGTGATGCTGTTCACTGTGAGAGTATTTCAGAATGCAGATTGCAGGGTTCTGGGGAGCAATACCCAATGGATTCTGTTTGTTGTGCTCTTGAATGGATTGTTCATGTCACCATCATTTTTTTTTTTTTTTCAGTGAAATGATTGAGCTTTATTATTGGTTTTTTAATTGAACTTTTCAATTTTATTTTTTCTGACTTTTTAAAAATACCGAATTATCATTTGGTTTTAAATGATGTACAAAAAATAATTATATTTTTTTCTCAAAATTTATTTTCACAAAAATCAAGAGAAAAATCTTTCAAAAAATAATGTATTTTGTTTTTTATTATAGAGAATTCTTAAGTTGAAATATTGATTATTGGAGCTTAGCAAGAAACTCATGTGAAAAATATCTCCTTTGAATATCATTGTGAATAAAAGAGTTAAAACGAGCAAGATGCCTATAAAAATACAAAAACAAAATTTAACATTAATAAACTTTATTTTGATTGAAGGAATTCCAAATATATATATATATATATATATATATATATATGATACATTAAAAAGAAGTAGTAAGGAAGAGAAAATATATATTTAAAAATTAGACTCGTTTTTATATGACATCATATAAATTTGATTCATTTAATAATAAAATTTAAAAATTTAGTTTTATAATTTAAAAACTACCCAACCATCGTTTTTTAATTAAAACAAAAAATTTATACCATTCATTTTTAATTGCATTAAAAATTAGACTCGTTTTTATGTGAGACCATATAAATTTGATCAATCAATATAAATTTTAATCTCTTCAATAAAATAAAATAGAATTCGATCTTTTATTAAAAATAAGATGATAGTACAACACCTTCAAGTGTTGTTATCTCAATTTAAAATTCGTAAAGAATTACACATTTTAATAATTAATATTTAAAAGAAAGAAACAAAGATGAAAAGATAATTTTTAAATGTAGTAGATATGTTATTGAATTCAATAAAATTATGTGTATATACTTTTAAATACCAATTTATGTATATAGATGGTTATTATATAATAGAATAATTTTGAATTAATAATAAATTAATATTCAATCACATAATGATACGTCATTTAAGTATACAAATAAATACTCCAAAACGTGTACTTAAGGAATGCACAGTCTACAAGAGAAATATAATAAGAAAAATGCATACAAAATTTTTATTGATAGGAGGGACAAGAAACTGGGAAAATTAGGAAGCCGAATTTATGTGTACCATTTCTATTTACTACCTACAACTACTTGTACATAAGCTTTTATCATTTCTCTCCCATGTTATGGCTTCCTTTATATAGAAACTGATGCTGTGCTACAGCTACGCACGAGGACCCTCCAGTCCCAACCTTGCAGAAAGCCAATTGCAGACTTCATCCATCTCTTTAGGAACGGTGTAATGACCAAGCCTGCACAATATAAACCCAACTAATGAGTAAATTCTTTTCTGTTTCTAAAATTTAACATGGCTTTATTCTGGCACTGAAAAGATATCAGTTCTTACCCTTCAAAGGATTTGAATGTGAGGTATCGAAATCCTGCTATACTAAGGGTGTGGGCTGATTTCTCTCCATATTGAAGGGGGACTACATCATCACCTGCAACAAAATGAAATCTTGAATTAGAAAAGGAATACTAAAGATGTTGGTGTTGGCCAGTAAGAGATAGACATACGTACAGGTTCCATGGCCAAGCATGATAGGCAAGCATGCGGCACGTCTTGCTGCCTCATGTGAGCCTTCTACTTTGTTCCTCAAGATCCTGTTTCATAATGAAGTTTAGCTTTCCAAAAGAGTTAAGGAGGTAATTATATGTTTTGCCAGTAACTTTCATCTTATACAGAAACTTTGTGCACAAAAGAAGAGGGATAGATGAATGTTTATTTGAGATGGAATATGTGAATGTTTTCATACCTTGAACCTGGAAGCCAGCCACTGAGCCCAACAACTGCCCTTAAATTTACACTGTATGGAATTCCATTTCCATACCTACCTAGAGCACAACAAGTTGCTGAGTATAGGGCCATTGCAGCACCCATACTGAAGCCTCCAATGCCAACTTTAACTGTCAGAGAGAAAGCAATGATGTGAATGCCATTAACTGAATAAGATGCTCTCACATCAAGAGAAATGACTAATCATGCAAGGTAGTTAATATGGAAAAATGGGCCATGTAAAGTACCATCAGCTGGCTCTGTTGACAACAAGTTTGCAATATGTGCTGCCGAAGCATCTAAACCCTCCCAATCATCTGGACTGTTTTCTGAAAGCTCTCCAACATCAAACCCTGATGTAAATCAGCCAAGCGATTTACATAATTCAATCAGTATCAAAGCATGGATTTTTTAAAATATTTAAAAGGATGTATAACATATAT
The DNA here is from genome assembly GCA_026122585.1 of Anacardium occidentale. Taxonomy (NCBI): domain Eukaryota; kingdom Viridiplantae; phylum Streptophyta; class Magnoliopsida; order Sapindales; family Anacardiaceae; genus Anacardium; species Anacardium occidentale. The sequence continues at coordinate 38,338 of JAJEJH010000121.1, read as the reverse complement.
TTCTCATCTAATTAACAAGAAGAAAATCCAGAGAGCCAATCAATGTTACATGCAGTGCAAGCAAAACCACCGAGTATTGCCACAGGGCGAGTAGGAGCAGTTGGACAAATCCATTTAATCTGGCATCATAGGCAAATTATTAGATCCATGAACTTTAACCATTAGAGGATAAAAGGACGTAGTAAGGCATACAAAACTGAGAAAATACGAGTTTATGAATAAAAAAATTTATGTGCGTTCTTACATTTGGCAGTGGAAGGCCTTCCAACAGCTGCGACGAGCTGCAACCAAGCGGAACACTGAATGAGAAACCTATATCTTAAACTTCCTAATTCATGCAAAGTCCAGGAGACAAGTAACAATGAGGAATATGTAAACATGACCATCTGCTCACTGCTTACCAATGAAAAATGTAAACCCATTTTCACCTTTAACTGAGGAATTGGAGTTCAGCATGCCACAGTTCCCACTTTACGGAAAATTTAAGGAAAAAACATGTATTTAAAGTGTAGTAGTATGAATATCATTTTTAAAAGAACAAAGAGAAATTGTGGTCCCCCCATCCATGAATATGGCAAATGCACTTTCTCTATTTATGGCTTCTACTGCCAAGCTTGGCATCAATCTGAACAAGGAAAAGGAAGGAAGAATAATCGAATCTACATCATTTCGCGGCGCCGCTGTTTTCTCCTATCAAATTTATTGGAATTGAGAAAACAATGAAAAGAATCTCAACAAAATAAAACTATAACATCATACGGGCCCTCAATTGGGAACGTGCCAAGCCAAGATGCTGACTTTGTCAAACTGCCGTTCTTTTTCTTCTTTTTGAAACCAAAAAGTCAAGCCCTAAAATATAGATTTTGGACACTAATACGGAAGAAACCAACAGAGTAACCATCTTGAATCTGCTTCCAGCCTAATCACAATATGAACAAATGACGCTCCCAGAAACTATGAACACCAACTGGGTACAAATCTACCCGGAAACAAAGTTCCTCGTTATACATGGAAAGGAAAAATTCTAACAGCTGAATCATAAGAATCTGCAAAAGTCGGAATAGAAATGCAACAATTTGAAAATATGAAGACAATACCTGCAACCATTATCCCCAAGGCCGTGTAACCAAACTATGGTAGCCTGGTGTTTCCCTTTGGGCCTCACCACGTAAGTCCTTCCAAACTCAAATGTCCTTCTAGCAGCTCTACTACCTGAAAATTGCAGCAACAATACCATTTCTCAGATACAATTCAAATCCAAAGAATAGAACACAACAATCACCATCGAAAATTATGGAACTCATCTACCGCACAGAAAAAAAAGTAAGAAACCCCAATAACTAAACTGTGAAATTCAGAAGAAAATATAGTATACAAATAATAGAGCGCACAAAAAAAAATCAGTTCTTGCAGCTATTAGCGATCCACACTCCATGCAAGTTAAGTACGAAATAAATAAACAGAAATCATGGTTGAAAGGAGGAAAGAAAGCAAAGAAACAAACCAGAACCCATAGTATGATGTGAATAGCTCATATTCTCTCCTTGGGAAAAAGAGGGAGCAAAGGCAAGAGTAAGAAGAGACTAGAAATGTAATGGGGATGATAAAAGAAGGATAACGGAATGTGTATTTATAGTGAAAAAATGGAATAAAAGAGATGAATATGCATGAGTAGGCAAGAGTGATAGAGTGTACACCAGCTAGCTACACTGTGTGCAAAAACCAGCTAGAAAATCAAGAGAGGTGAAAGGCATCCATGAAAAGTAAGAGGCTAAAAAGACAATGACAAAAAGCAAGAAATCTTTTTATTATCAGAGAATCAAAGCAGAGTAGCAGAGGCAGGCAGAGCACATTCATCCATTTCTTAATTTGTAAAATAGAGAGAATCTATGCTTGTGCACAACAAAAAACAACCACCATAAGAATATTACTGAAAACAAGAATAACCTATATTGATGAAAGAAAAATATCGTTCTTTCTTTCAATCATTTGTTTATGAATTTTTCATCATTGATTGACACCCATTAACATAAAGTTATCTATCAACTTTCAAGTTTCCAGTTTGTCATCTTGACAAACTTAAAACTTGTTTCAACGAAATTTTATCATCAAATTCAACTCAGAGAATAACCAGCTGGGGATTTAAGTACAAATGTGTTTAGGGTTTTGGTATGTTTACACACCTGTAACCACTGCTAATTAGAATCCAAAATGGTATGAACTAATTCACGATTCCAAATATTCCACAGTTATTATTGGTTCAATAACATTGTCAACCAAACAATAATATATCTATAATAATATTCAAAATTCTAATATGATATATACTAATTGTTATATATCTTAATATTTATATGATTATGAATTTTAATAAGAAATTAAACTTACATATTTATTTATTTATTTATTTATTTATTTTATGTGATGCAATTGTCCCACCAATATGAGAGAGACAACACAAGAGAAAAGGATACCAACTTTTCCATCCTCTTTCTTGCGTGCTATTATATAATTTCTCAACTTGCTGAACTCCCACATAAAGAACTTTTCTCGTTTAAGCTCTTGTGTTGAGGGAACCCATAAAAGCACATTAAAATTCCAAAATCTACTTAACAATGCTCTGGTTGCTCCAAATAATGTAGTATATACTCTTAGTTTAAACTGTCAAAATGTTGATTCTTATAAATTATAAGCAAGGTGCTAAACTTTATTTCCCCTATGTTTAATGGAAACTTTTACATGTGGTCTAATCAGTAATCTCATAAGCATAATTCTCTAAAATTCTGCAAAATTTTCCGACTTTTTTCATTCCCAGTTGCAGACACCAGATTGAAGTTGAAGTTTCATAATGTGATGTACAACAATTAATGTACTATAAATGAGTCACTATACTTGTAGTCCAATGTGCAGTGAAAAGTGGAAGTGAGCATAAATCCTTGGCTGCAACAAGATAAATTTAGAAATGCAGATCCACCAGTCATTGGCATTCACTTAGTTATAGGTCAATGGTTGTGAGACTGTTAGTTCATTATTTATGCACCACTATGTCTGGGTCACCTATGAAATGCAGCTTTAAAGCCTTAATGCTTCTGCCTTTTCTATCTTCAAAAATTCTCCCTCCAATGCTTTCACATCCGTATACAGTTGTATCCAACCCCAATATCTCACAACATAATTTAATTCTTCCTATATAACTAGAAAAACAATCCTTCTCAACAGAACCACTTTCAAGAATAGAAAACTGACTGTCAAAGAAACCACGAAAACTCAATATAATTTATCATTCTAATAATGTAATCAATACTTAGAAATTTAATACATATACAGTAAATATTCTATTGTCAGTTGAATGCTCTAGTCACCCATAACGTTGTACTTATTGGTGAACCTGCATTATATATATTATATAAGTTGATGACCGAAAAAATAATAGAGAGGATAATAATCTGTCTTGCATATTTAACAGGTTGACCATGAATATTTTTGCTGAAATGGCAGATAAAGATTGGTAACAGCGGTAAATGGAGGCATCAGATTTCGTTTCTAGGTCAAAATTTAGGCCATTATCTTTGTTTCCCTCGTCTGTGGAGTGTTTTAGTTAAGTGATTGCCTTTTTGATTGTCAACTCCACTCATCAGCCTGCCCAAGAATCTATCTTAAATTAAGTCACAAATTGGATTCTGAGTTCAATAATGAATTACCATTTCATTTTTTCTTTGTTTTGATCATATCTTTGTGTGTACAAATAATCAACAAATCATAGAATCCCCGGAACTAACCAAAACCTTGCCCATCCCCATAATATTTGAAAAGTAGGAAACGACATGGCATCTTAAACACTACTAAGATCAATCTCTTCGGGAAACAAGTCTTAATTTTTGAGATTACTAAAATAGTAGAAATCCAAGTAGTGCTACTCAGCCATGCATGCATATTTGCAAAGCTGGCTCCCGCAATTGTTATAAAAAAATTTATATCTATATGAAATTCTATAAAATTAGGGCAAGGGACGTGGAGAACAATAGCTTATATAGAAACATTGTGAATAAAGTGGAGGCATAATATATTTGCCTAGCCAAAAAAGATCGATTGTGCTCTTGGTTTGAGAAGACATTTGTGAACCATATTAAAGTAGCTTCTTTATGATCACAATAGCTAGGGTTCCCATAACTTACTTTCTTGTTCTAATTTATCTAGTCAATATAATGTTGATTATACAACTACACACTTTGATAGTTAAACAAGGAATTAGCTGGGTTTGTGGAAATTATAGGATATGCTAGATTGGATAGAATATATTGGTAATCAAGTCTCATTTGTTGATTGATATGACATTATATAATACTTCATATTTGATCCACAATAAAATTATATGTATTTTAAATATAAAATAACACTCAATCATTTGATAATATATTACCATTAATATTTAAATTAATACTCATTATAATTCTATATAGTATTGAATATTTGATATAAACAATATTACATCAAGTGATATTAAGAACACTAGAAAATGTTCTTACTTGAGTATTTAATGATACAATAAAATTATGTGTATACAATTTTTATACTCATTTTATGCATCCAGGTGATATATTATCTTATGATTAATTTAATTTTAAATTAAGGATAAATTAATACTCAATCACATGATGACGTATTATCTAAATAATGTTAATATTAGAGCTAGTTGGAAGGAAAATATTAAATAGCAGGTTGGAATATCTAAAAGCCAAAAGACTATGTCCTACCCCAGCTTTAATGAAATGACAAAATTTCCATCCGTTAAGTTTGAAAAAATCAAATTTGTACTTATTTTTTTAAAATCAATTGTCAATTTTAATAATCAAAGTATATTTATATCGTTTTATTCAAATATTGTGATAGAAATATATTTTGGAGTATAAAAGTTATTTTTTTAAACTTACTATAAGTAAATAAATAATTTTTCTTCTGATTATAAAAATTATCATATTTACACATTTATTTTGAAAATATACTATAACTTCAATATTATATTATAAGTTAAATAGTTTCTAATAAGATATTTATACTCTTTTTTTTTTTGTTATATTTTTTGGATATAAATATCATTTTTTAAACTATTAAAGAGTATACTAAAATTTTAAAAGTATTAAAAAACAACCCAAACTTTAAAAAAAAAAAATTGTAAAAAAAAAAATCCCAAATTTTTTTCAAACATCAAAAATCCTCTAAAACTTTTGAAAAAAAATTATAATTTAACTAAGTTATATAATTATGTATCATTGACCCCCATCTATTCATATTATTTTTTATTATTTTTAATTATAATTAATAAAAATTGAAGTAAGAAAATATTCAATAAAATTTTAGCGGACAAATGTTATTTAGTTTGAAGTTATTTTTATTTTTTCAATAATTTTATAAGAAAAAATTAACAAATTTAAGATATAGATAAGAATTTAATTTTTTTTTTTTCAAATTTAATAGATAGAATTTAGTCACTAAAACAAATGTTAAGTGGGAATAAGTTTTTTGGCCATATTCAAATATTGTTGAATAAACAGTATTTATCAAGTCTATCATAAAACATCAGTAAAATATTATATAATAAGTTGCGTTGGGCACGAGCAAAGTTACATGAAATTATATTACATCGCTAATAAATGTGCTCACAAGAATACCTAGAAATATTTGGTAACATTACATCCATTTAAATGGAAAAAATGTGAAACCCCCACCAATAGAGCAAGAGAATTTAGGAAAATTTTGGACCATATGAAGTTTTCTTTTCCTTAGTTTTATTACGATTATTGCTAGTTGTACTGGTGATAAATGTGACAAGTAAAAGGCGGGATTCTGTCCAGAGAAGAGATAAGAAAGAAAAAGAAAGTTGTTCAAGTCCTATTGATTCATGCAATCTGTCTTATTCCATGTCTATTGATCCCAATGGAATCGCAATCAATTTTATTCTTCTTTCCTTTTCTTACCAACTATCGTCCTTATATATATTATATTAAATCCTTTGATAATCTTTCTTTTCTTTTTTCTTTTTTTTCCAAAATATACAAATTTTATTTAAAGGATAAATCTAGTAACTTATTGATTATTTCAATGAAAAAAAATAATTGAGTTATTGCTTTCTCGCTTGTTTTTGGTGAATAAATTCTGTTTTGATTCCGATCTCGAATTAAACATTGAAATTTGATAGTTTTGCTTGAAGTGCTTGGTTTATAATCTTTTTGGAAGAAAAGGAATACATAATGTGCTCTTAATGAATAATTTCTCAAATTCTGATTTCCCAAAGGTGGTCTATTTCATGTCTTTAAAATGGATCTTTAGAACATAATTTTTTCAAAATGTGTAAAATTATTAGCTGGAATATAAATGTGGTTCTCAGAAAATGTCTCCTGGGAAAAGTCGAGCAGTCTTTCAAGTGCTTTCCCAATATTCTGATGGCTAAGAAATGTGCCGACACTTGGCAACATAAAGCATTGACGTGAATCTCTGCAGCTCAACAAAAGAAGTCACGTGCCATTCACTTTCAATATTTTCAAAATTATAAAAAATCAATCTTAGAGTATTTTATTCAAATCGAACCATAAACTTACAAACTCACTGAACCAGCAAACATCAAGCAGGCTCAATGGCTCATATCATTTGCAGTCCTAGCAAAAACAAATAGATTGACAGCAAAACTGAAATGACCATAAAAAGAATAAAGTTCTATAGTCATCCCAAAGTAACACAGCATATTTCCCACTATTAACCGGGGGAATGCTCATAATCATCCTGAATTCTCATGGATTTTGTTAGCCAGCAATTATTAATCTTGACATCTTTAAGCTAAATCAAAATCAAACGCTTGGACCAACACCCGGAATAAGAATACAGAAATCCAACATGATAAACCAAAAAACAGATTCCTTTAAAACTAGCATCACAATGTCTCAGAAAATAATTGAAATGTAGCCATCATTATTTGGCAACCTATTAAGGAAAACCTAATAAGATCCATAGTTCCAACAGATGACTGACCTGGGTCATATAAACTGCAAAAAATATACCATCCCAAACTTTGGGAAAGTAACAGCCAGAAGAATTAAGGACCAATCCAAAACAAACAATACAAAAGCTTTTCAACTTTTGAAGTTGCAGCATATACTGGAAATTCCCTCATTGACACCTCAAATTTTATTCCAATAGGAAAATCAACAGATGGAATCAGTGATGGTGATCATCATCTCCATGTCCGTCTGGTGGTCCTCCAGGGCCTACCACTTCCAGCTGTCAATCAAAAATAAATTGGTAGGAAAATATAAGGGATCTTGAGAAAAAATGGATAATTTAAGAAGAAAGAAAGTTATGAAAGCCACATTAATTCATTCATGCGATTCCATTTTAGCAAAAACAATGAAAGGTTGATATCTTTTCATGACATCACAGCTCATAGAAATCAAGTACCTAACATACTCCTATCCAGGCCCAACATATGAAATCTTAACCATCAAAAAAGAATCTCATTGGAGTAGCATATAGTGTATTTAAATGACTTCTCATGTCATGATTCTTGTCTTGCTAAGACATCTACCTATGACTTAAGATGCCATATTTGCTGCAAAATTTCAGCGTAGCCCAATTCAGTAGACCCAAAAAATTGTATTTGAATTTTGGGATCAGAGGTGTATTTCATACCATGAAACCCGAGTAATACAAGCAAACTTAAATTGATTGATTATACCAATTTAGCATGAGCACAAAGAATATAAAAGTATGATGTAGAGTTGTAGGTCAATCACATAATTTTTGGCCCATGGCTTGGCAGGGAACATAATCCACCAAAGGACTTCAATTCCTAACTTAGGATATACTTTGACAGATAGGCCTTTTTAGTTTAACAGTCTGTGACAAAAGTTTGATCTTTCACTTACCACAAAGTACTGTGAGCAGACTGGGCATTCATGTGGCTTGCCTTTTTCCAGCCAAAACCAGACAACATCATGCTCGTCTTCTGCAGAAAAGAAAGAAAAAAGGTAAATCATTATGGATGAAACATTGTTAAATAACTCCCTTTTTGTAATTCATTGCACAAATAAATAAAAGGCATCCATTCAAAGCTGTGAGAAAAGAACAATCAAAATTTATACATTTAAAAAAACCTACCGCCTTCGCCTCCAGGGCAGCCAACTATTCTCTTGTCATAGTAAGATTTGACAACAGCAGGTGCTTCCTACAAGCAAGTCAAATGAGACAATTATATATTAGTCAACTGTTGACGTCAAAGTGTAAACCAAAGTCAACCACTTTGCATCAATTTACAAAATCAAAATATACCACACTAGGCTTAATATGGATATATTTAAAAAATTGCCAAAGAAATAAACCAGTTCAAACGTCTTAATTGTATTAAACTGTAAAGGCTAGTTATGTCGTCTATTCAATTCAAAAGAAATTGCATGCAAATTTCACTAATCCAAATTTGAGTTCCTCATGACAGAATTTTTCACTAGCCTGTAGAACAGTTCCTGTGTCTAAACAAGGCCTGTCACCAAGCATTCTTATAAAAGAAAAGGAATAGAAGTCCCATCACCATCCAGGTTTAGCTCACTTGTATGAACTATATTTTAATTTTGTACATTGTTCAAAAAACAAGATAAAACACTAGAAAATATTTCTTATATTGACTGCCCAAGTTTCTATCTCAAACTTGCAAATTTTAACACCAACAAATGCAGTGGATATGTAATTCAATGACGTTACAATTCATTAGTTCAAGATCTGAAGTTTTCAAACCATTCAAAGGGAAATGGGTAGCGGAATCTAGTTTTTCCTCTAATAAAAGAGAGAGAGAGAGATTCGATTGGAAGTACAAGACTACACCAAAAGTAAGAGAAACAAAAAATAATAGAACAAAATCCCTCCACAAAATAATATTAATATCCATTCAAAAGGGTCTTCTTATAGATGTGGAAAACATACAGCATCTGAAAGATTTTCTCTTTAAAAGAAACATATTAATCATTTTAGTGCAACAGAACTGCAACTCTTAAACAATAATGCATTAACATAAAAATTTGCATTTTAAACATTTTTTACCCAAATCCCCAAACAAATTACCAAAAAAACATAAATGCTGAGACAACACAAGGAACAGATCTGGCACTGAATGAACACCAGAGAATTAAACAAGCAATTCAACAATATCTCAACATGTCCAAAATGAACATCCTCATTGTGAGTTAATATAAAGGATTAACAGATATCTTGATTGAGAATCTTCCATAAGAAATATGAATAACTGCATCAGTTGATCGCTAAAGTAAAACTATTTTGCAACACATCCATGAACAATGAAATAAAAACATCAAAGGACATTTACCTTTGTGCCAAATGGTCCAATGGGGTGGTTTATCTCAAGAACATCCCTTCCCTGCAGAAAATAGGGAAGCCAAAATCAGATCATCAATCAACTGTCAAAATGCATCAAACACAGAAACAAAAATGTTTATACGACATGAAAAGGTAAAAAAGAGGAATGTTATTGGAAATTATAAACAACAGACAGATTCATTTTAAAATTATTTTCATCAGAAAAGTGCATTACAATATTTGCAGAACAACTGATTCATTAGATTGAACTACAAAACAAAAGCCTCAACTTGAAAAGGCATATCAACACCAATCAGCTTACGCATGTATGACATTTCTATTAGAGTAAATCTAAAGGGAAAAACCCATTAAAATATAACATTTTCCACTAACGAAACAGTGTTCAAAAGAAAATCTTTTTACCCAAAACAAAATTCAAAACAAAAATTACCTCTAGTTCAGCTTCGAGCTCCTCCCGCTCATGTCCAGTAGCAATAGGCATAACATCCTCAAGCTTCTTCTTCACAGATGTCTCTGTTAACCAGAAAAAGACATTACATAACATTCATTTTTTTCCACATATCAAACACAGGCATAGGCACTCATTAAACATCATTTAGACACACACACTCTCTCACATTCACTAAATCATATTCGTCCTCATTAACATTAAGCCACACATAAATAAACATCCACTTGAAATCTACATCAATTTCGCAGAAAGAAAATAAACATACATAAATGAATCCACAGATTTACTCAATAATCTTCGCCAATTTCACACAACATTGCCCACCACATAACCAGAAAACTCCAAAACAATCTCCGAGACACGAAGAGATAAAACTCAAACACAATACACACATATTTAAATACACATCAGCATAAATGCAGAAATAAATACAGAAATAACTACATGAAAGTAAATATCTACGCGTTTCGACTACCTGGTTGAGAGGAGAAGAGGCGAGCGGCGAAGAGTGGGGAAGAAACGACGGATCGATTAGCAGAGAAAGCGATTGAAGGAGCAATTGAGGCAGATCGACATGAAGATCGAGCTTGAGCAAGTGCTAGGGATTTGAGGTGTGAAGAGCAGATTCTTCTCCACATCGTCGTCGTTTGCAGTTGCGCTGTGTGTTAGATTTTTCTTTTTTTCTTTTTTTTTTGGTTGGTATTGATCTCAGGTCACCTCTGTGTCTTAGATAGACGAAAACAAAGCCATTATCCTCCCTAATCTTTCTTTTTAAATTCTTGGAACCGAAATGTGAGATGAATGGAGAAAAATTCAGGGTTGGCTGTGACTGCGATGAAGATGCCTCCTAATAACGATGTTCCGAGTGGGGATTGACTTGGCACGTGCGACTGAGTCTCTGCGGTTTTCACTTTCTACACTCAAGTTTCTTAATTTGTTCTTATCATCCAATGAAATTTGCCACATAAGCCCTAGCGTAATATGGAAAATTGGTTTAAGAGTTTATCTAAGTTTTGTTCTATACAAATCACAAAAATATCATTAATTAATTAATTAATTAATTTAAGAGTTATTTTATCAAGTATAATATTTCATTACCTCTATCCAATTTTATGTATATATATATAGATATATTTTTTAATTAATTAATTTGCTTTTCTATATTAATTTACATAGATTATTTATGTTAAATTTAATGAATCTAAACAATTATTCATATAATTTTTTAATAAAATATTTGTCTATAAATATTTATTTATTTATTTTCACAATTAAATTATATTTTAATATAATTGAAATATATTTGTATAATATTATAATAAAAAATTGAGTCAAAATAATTTATTATTTGATAAAATAATTTAGTAACAGTTTTAGTCATTTTAATTACAAAATATACTTATAAGTCATATTATTAATTATGTCAATTATTTATCAATCACTTATAAATATTTCAATCAAATACATAATTACTTAAAATTTTAAATATTTATAAACTCAGTTTAGTTTATAAGCTAATTTTTATAAATTAGGTAAAACAAACTCTTTAGTATTGATTGTGATTAAATTAACATATCTTACAATAAAGTATTTGTTTTATGTATTTTTAATATGTTTTTCATGTTACTAATAAATTGTATTTTTCTTTGTGTTGTTAAAATATGAAATTAATTAATTTTTTTTTTAATTATCATCCTATTGTTAATATTTTTTTTCTAAGATATATATTATGCTACTTGTTATTTTAATCAAAGAAAAGAGTATTTTTGCCCTAAAAAAAATACAGATAAAATTGTAATAAAATCAAAATCACTATATTACATATCATATGACAAAGATAATAGAAGATTGAGCAAATGTGTCGATGGAATGCTCAGACACTACAACTCCTGACCATAAAATAATATTTAATCGTTGATCCTAGAATTACGGAGCACTAAATTGTGACTATAATCTAATAGTAACATTATGACTTTTTCGTTTGTGTCTTATAATACTAAATTTATTGTTTGTCATATCTGTAAATATAATATATCAATTTTATACCTCTTAACAATGTTAATAATAATTTTCTTCAATTGATGCACGCGATTAACCAATATAAATCTCATCTTCAAAATTTGACCTAAAACTTTGGCTGAATGCATCTTGCAAACATTTTTTATCTAAGAATATATCAGGTTGTATAATACTATACATTGGATTTGTATGCTATAAACTACTTGTACTTTCTCTATTATAAATAATATGACTCTTCTTCTCAAACTCTGGTTTTTATCAGGAATACCATCAATTTTTTCTCCATAATTAAGTACAACTCAATTTGAAACCTTTTCTTTGTGGTCACATAACTGTTCCTCTATATTATTCAATACATTAACATCATGCAAATTTGTCAAGTCTTCTTCATCAAATTTTTGTTTTAAATTAATCTTGACATTGTGAACCCCTGGTAAGCCATCATCATCATCTCTATCTTTTATATAATTATATGACTCGATTTTTATAAACTATTAATGAATGTCAATTTAAACTTATACCTTTAGGATAAAATATTCATTTATTATTAGGGTAAGTATTAATTCATCTTTTATGTAGTTAAATATCAAATAACTCCATATAAAAAAAATTAATTAACTCTTATACGATAAAAATAATCTATAACTCTTACATGGTAAAATTTTAATTTACCTTTTAAGATTATAATTTTAAGTACCTTTACATTTTTTTATTATTCTTATTTTGACACACAATTCTAAATTTATATTTAAAACACCACAAATTAATATATATTCAGCAAAATAAATGACATTTTGAGTTATTGTTCTTATAAATACCTGGAATATAACAAATTTTCTTCTGTGAAATCGAAATAATATATTCAAATCTGAGTGGGGGTGAAAAAATATGATCCAAAGTTTGTGGGGTGTAATGTGATCCTCTTTTGTTGGTACAAGGTTGGGTAAAAGATGGTACTTAAAAAACTCCCTGCTTATGAGTCCCGAGGACAAGCGATGGCCCAAAAAAGACGTCAATTCCAATAAAAAGAATAATAAGGGCCCACTACATCACACCACCAATCTAAACCACCCGCTTTGAACGGTGATGCATCCTGCACGTTATCGCCACGTGTCTTTCTTCCCTCTCCTTCAGTTTCCCCCCGGTTCTCCAGTTTACTCTTTAATCTTCATGACAGAGTACACCCCTGCATTGCTGTTTTATCTCACAGAACCATGAGTACTCTCACTTCCTCTTCTTATTACACATTATTATTTATTTATTTTGTCGAATTTTAACCTCAAACTTAATTTTAATCACAGGTATAGCGAGGAAGATGAAGATGGGAACCGAAGGTCAGTTGATCTTATTTGTTTTCTTTTTTCCATTTTAATTATATCTTATCAGGCAATTCAGTTTCTTTTCATAAATTGAATAATATTTGTAATGATCACTAGGATATGGAAGGTTCAGTCGGTTCATTTCGAATCTCTCTCGTCAGAATGGTGACGATGTTAAGGTACTAATTTTTAATACTTCTTTTTATTTTATCTTTTTGAATTTTTCTGTTTGTTTTTTTTTGTAGTGTTCTAGTTTTTTTGTGTCTAATAAAATTACGAGTCTTTGTGCTTTTAAGTAAATCATCAAATGAAACAATTGAGAGGAGATAAAATGAAAAATTTCGAGTAACACTATATTTTCAAACTTGTTTGTTGCTGACTGATTTACAGTTATGTTGATGTGGACGATGTGCTACAGATATAACAGGTACACTTCAGTTTTTCCAAAATCAGCCTATTCTGAGAATAGTGTTACTTTTATTTTTTAACCAAATTTTGGAAACGTGAGATTTGAATATGTATAGGGCAGTAGAAGCAAATGTGAAATAAAATAATTTTGTTGTGCAAAATAAATGTATAGCAATTTAGAAGAGCTTGCTGTTTTCTTATTTTTAGATCAGAAAGGTAACTGGAACTAGAAGAACTCTTTTTTTTTTTTTTTTTTTTATGCTATCAATGCTAATCAGATCAGATGTGTTAAATGCTAACTGAAATTATAGACTGATTTTTTTGCATTTTTATATTATTTGTTTGTGTTCATTAGGATATCTCTTGGTTCATGCTAACTGATTATAATGTTGGAAAAGTTGATACCTCAATAATTTGAGATAGTTTCCACGATATTATCTTTTTTTTTTCAAAGGAACCTGGTGACCATAGCAATTTTTTTTTATTTTTTAACTCAGTTTATTTTATTGATTCATGTTGTATCGCATTGTGGTTCTATGTCCTTTTAATCTGGAAACAAAAGAAATTCGATTTTTGTTTCGAATAATGTTTCTGTAATAGAATTCGCAGATTGTTCCAGCACTGTCCAACGTGTTTGCAAAGCAGGATCAAGACAGATTTGGATCTGGTGGGAATAATTCTTTAAGGATGCTTGCACTCCTTGGGGCTAGTGTTTCAGGACTTTTGAGTTGTGCAACTGTAGCACATTCTGATGAGGCTGAACATGGCTTGGCATGCCCTAACTATCCATGGCCTCACAACGGCATCCTCAGCTCATATGACCATGCGTCGTAAGTTGATTGTTTTGTTTCTGCCAATCTGTTTAAAGCTGTTTATTTTGAAAAAGCTTCATTCCCTGGTACTGGTAAGACTTACATAATTTCAGAGGCCTCTGTAACTCTATTGGCCTGTCGAAACTGCAATGATATAAGTTCAGGGTCCTCTCTAACTCTATTGACCTGTCAAAACTGCAATGGAATGCTCCATGCTTCTGCCGGCTTTCACAAGAAGGAAAATTTATTATAGTTTCTGGCCCTGTGTAGTTGTTCGTAGAATTTCAGTTTTCTTGTTGCTTTATTAGCACATTTCTTCTTCTTCTTCTTTTTTTTTTTTTGGTATTACTCTACTAAGTGATGGTTGTTTTTTGAAGATGAAGTAGCATAGTAAATTTATGATTTCACAATGCAAATCTTACTTGATAAGTAATGTCAACTATATCTATGAGCAGGATTCGTAGGGGTCACCAAGTCTACCAGCAAGTTTGTGCTTCTTGCCACTCTATGTCTTTGGTATCATATCGTGATCTTGTGGGTGTGGCATACACAGAAGAAGAGACAAAGGCCATGGCAGCTGAAATTGAAGTGGTAGATGGACCTAATGATGAAGGTGAGATGTTTACAAGACCTGGCAAGTTAAGTGATCGTTTTGCTCAACCATACGCAAATGAACAAGCAGCCAGGTTTGCTAATGGAGGAGCATATCCTCCCGATTTAAGTCTTATCACAAAGGTATTTACGGTTCACTGAATTTATGAGTAGAAATGAAGCTATCATTTGTCCCTGTGTCTAACACGATGTCTTTTCAGGCTCGTCATAACGGTCAGAACTATGTGTTTGCGCTTTTAACTGGATATTGTGATCCTCCAGCTGGTGTCACGGTATTTTCTGCTTCCCAGCTTACTACCAATTTGTCAACAAATGCAACCTATAACATTTAATCATGTTTATAGTTTGTAAGAAGATTTACTGGCTAATTAAAATACTGATTATTCAATTTTAGTCATTTGTTTATTTTTGAAGTGACGATATTATTTAGATTTTCAAATGATTATGTTGCAAACACTGCATTTATTGAAATTTTCGGCCTCCAGAAATTCCTTGAGGAAGTAAAAAATGTTATGTCATGCTGTAAATGTGTTGAAATTTTGGAATATTGGCTTCTGCAATAAGGTGAACCAAGGGAGAAGAAATTTTTCCTTGTAACTCTGAATTAAAAGAAAAATGTCAGAACTTGAATGCAGAGAAAACTGATAAAGCAGTTATGCTTGCCAATCATTTGTAAAACATTGTTTGTTTTTCAAAATGAAAAAGTGTCTTCTGATTTTTCAAACTTGAAGTGTTACTTCTTTCTGACATACATGCTCATTATTTAAGCATTTATACAATAGGTTGCTCTTTGGTTATAAAGGTATAAATGTATATCTCTTGTTCGGTCTTCAAATTGTGGTTGTAGATTCGAGAAGGGCTGCACTATAATCCTTACTTTCCTGGTGGGGCCATAGCTATGCCCAAGATGCTCAATGATGGTGCTGTTGAATATGAAGATGGTACTTCAGCAACAGAGTCACAGGTAATCACCTAAATCTTTCTATTGTATCTTGCAAATTTCTCTAGAAAGTGTAAATCATCGTGTTCCTTTCACAATGTTGGCACAGATGGGGAAAGATGTTGTGACATTTTTGACGTGGGCTGCTGAGCCCGAAATGGAAGAGAGAAAACTGGTAAATTTTCACCCTATGTACTTCAATTATCTTAGAATGAAGAGAGAAAGCTTTCAAAGATGTATTTGAATCGACACTGCCATTTCAAATATCAATTAGAGGCATTTTACAAAAATATTTGAGGTGCTTGCTAGTGTTAAATCCATAAGATGCTTATGTATGTAATGGTAAAGAGTCAATTCTAAATTTTTATATTTAGTTTTCGTCGTTGTTCATGAAATGGTAATTTGCTGTAATGGTAATTTGCGTATGATATAACGTTAATGAAAATAGTGATTCATCGTCAGTGGTGTTGCACATCTTTTGATTTGATAAAACTGTAACTACAACAGTATTTGAGTTGGAAGTTGAGATGGGGATTTTATGATTGTCTTTTAAAGACCTCTGCCTAATTCTAACTTCATGTGGGTTTAAAAACTTGCAGATGGGATTTAAGTGGATATTTGTGTTGTCTCTCGCTCTTCTTCAAGCAGCTTACTACCGGCGATTGAAATGGTCAGTTCTCAAGTCACGAAAGCTGGTCCTTGATGTAGTCAATTAATCGCTTTGCTATTTCTTTAGTTTAGGATATTGGTTGGCAATAATGCTATAATTTTCATATTCGAGGAGATGAGCTTTTTCCATATATGATACGGGATGTAGAAAGATAACCATTTCGATCTTTATTCTTTGAGAAAGGATACCAAATAAGCTGCTCTTGGACAAGATGTTCTACACCTTATTTATTTTCTGTAACGGAATGATAATTACTATTACTATTATCATTATCTGACGATGATAAAGGCAGCGCACTTGATATTGAAAGGCTGTAAACTCATTACTTAAGAAGGATAGATACATAAAAACACTGTAAACTCATCAACTCTCATGCATCTGTTGCATACAAAGGAAAAACATTGCATGACAATCCATCTCTAGGGAGCCGTTCACTTTCGACAAGCCGTGGAACTCGTCAAATCACGCACGTCTCCTAGTGCGAACACCGAGTAATTTAACATTATCGATCACCGGTCCACACAGTGACCCTGAATTGTCACTCTGCATGTTGTAATATGTGCTGAGGAACATAATTCTTGTTCTTGTTGAAATAGCCTTAAACTTGAGCTCCGCCTTCTTCCACCCTCCTTTGCCGGTAGATTCATAAGGGACCTTAATGTTATCCAAACCTGCATACGCCTCAACTCCCATTGTCCCGGCACACGAATTGCCGGCGTCGCCTTGGGAAAATGACAGGGTGTAGTTCTTGCCTACGGTGGTCCTAACAACTTGTGCAATAGCACTCTCTTTTCCGGCCACGAGTTCAATGGCTCGTTTGCCTTCAGGGACTGAGAAATGATCTGAATCAATGTATTTTACCGCTTTCAGAGACTCGATTATCCATCCTGGAAGAGGGCTGTGATCGTCTTCAATGTGAGGCGGAATTAGAACTCCCCAAGATGTTTTCGGGATTACATATGGACCTTCTTCGAAATTTCCATTCTTCAACATATTTTCTGCGTATTACAAAACAATAAAATATCAAATCATTTGATAATCAGAAATTTATTTATATTATAAAGAATTTGTTTACCTCTGGTACGCTTGGGAGTAGTCAAAACCTTCAAAGCAACTGAATCAATTAGTGGGCCGCAAGCGGCGTCCTCTTCAACACCAGGGTTATGAATAGAAATCTCAATTAGGGAAGCTTCGGCCAAGAAACCCCAAGAATAAGAATCCCAGCCATTGCTGCTATACACAGTTTGCATCGGCAGAATTCCCCAGTCGTTGGGTTCGGAATTTGGGGAAACGGAGACATTGAGTTTCTCTTCCTGTGCACAAGTGCGAGCAGCACTAAAAGTTATGGAGTAAAACATGTCCTTGGTGACCTTAACCTTTTGTTTGATTGAAGCCTCATTGCCGAGCCTAACGGCGAAGGCTCCTTCGGGGACAACAAGCAACATATCCCCTTGTTTATGGCCTGATTTAATGTACTCAACAAACCCAGAAATCTTCCAGTTGGGAATGGCACTTGGGTCCATTACGACTGTGCCTTTCATCTGTGAAGGCTTTGGTCCAGACTCGAAGTTGCCATTGGGCAGTAAACCTGAAATCCAGACAAATCATTCCCATTAAAGGCTGATTAAATTTGAAGAGGACAAATATTTTGTTTCATGGTGACAATATTGAATTTATTTTGTTAAACTGTTTTTAAAATGTAAAAAGTAACAGAAAATTTTCCATTATTTTATGGCTGCAAGACACATTGGCATGTGGTGGGTGGATTATTTGGAAGCAAAATAAGAAAGCAATTCTAATCTGTCTTTGCCATGGTGTAATCACATGTTTTTATTATATCATTCTGACAGGCAAACATGGCTTACTGCATGTTACTTTTACTTGCACTGTAAGGCAATTCTTCAGTTCTGGGTAATTTTCAATGATCTCTTGGGGGGTATCCTAGTAATTTCACTTGGTAAATGCTAAAAGACAGACTCCAGCTTCAGATACATTATCATCATCAAAATCAACGTGAGCACCATGTAGGGCCGAGATTCTCTTTTAAGTTTTGTGTGTGAATCATATTAATTGCCATGCAACAACCCAGCACATGAATTGACAGACAAGACATTTACTACAGAATTTTCGGAGAAGATCAAACCGTAAATTTATTATATGAGTAGTTGCTATTAGCTAAAATTCGATCTCTGCAAACAGATCTGCTTTCACGTTTATGTTTCGATTTCTGCGATATTTTAAGCTCAATCTCTTAAACTTTTAACCATCGACTTTATACATTATTCTTAATTGTCTTCATTATTGTAAAGCCTGGAATTGCCAAGATAATCTTCTGATCACCATAATTGAATCCGAACTAGAACTACAACTGTTAATTGTGATTTTTCCACGCAACATACAGTATTGTTTATTTTGTATTTAGGTTTAAAAAATCTGATATCTAAGAGTAACAAGAGTTAGAGACCTGCCTGTATGCAGGGATAAAATAAGAGCCCTACCCTACATTTTTGAAGTACGTATATATGAGGTCCCAAAGGAGAATTGAATTTAATGTTCAGGCCGAGACCTCAACATCCAGAGACCTCGAGAAGACAACACTTTTACCAAATTAAGAACACCATATATTTCTACATGGATATACAACTGCATGGCATAAACTACTTAAAAATAAAAAAAAACTGATGGACTTTCTGTGGCTTCTTAGCTTATGAATACTCTCATTTCTTAGTCATTTTCTTCCTGGCTAAAAAGTTTCAAATGTTATTTGATTGATAGCACTTTCGAATCAGCAGCTAGATTGATAATCTAAAGAAAGAATGCATTATTTGACTATGAATGCTGCAGTTTATGCTGAAACAGTAAAACTATGAAAATAATAACAAGAACCAAGTAGAGTGCAGAAAAAACTGATGAACTTATTTTGAAACAAGAGGACGTGAGATTTTAAGAACATACCATCGGTGGTGCCTGACAAGGCAAAGTGACATGTGGCAGAAAGAAGTACCAGCAGGACGGTGATTTTGTACATTGTAGCTTCTGATAAGGAAGAGGAAGAAAGAAGAGGAGAGAAATAGATTATGCGAGTGACTCTGGATCTTGCAGGAGGGAGCTATGGCTTTTATGTTTTCTGGTTAATAAATAGCTACTATTTTTTAGGAAAACTACATGAATGCCACTAGAACTATCTTAGCTTCCTTTCTCATGCAGAACTTCATAATTAGAAGTATAAGATTTCACTCAAGTTCCATATAATTTTATTATATCAAGGTTAAGAATAGATTAAGTTTTATTTAAATAAAAAAATATTTAATTTGAATCTATAATTTAAGTTTATAATTTAAATTTGTAATTTATTGGTAAAATAATATTTCAGTTTAAATTGATTATTTCAAAAAAAATATAAATGTGCCCAGAATAGTACATTATCATTCATTTTCGTTGTATTATTCAGGGATTAAGGAAGGAATATTTTGGGTAGATTAAATTAAGTTTTAGAAGGAAACGTAAGCTGCATATTATAGATTCAGAATCGGAAGAAATTATTGATGGTTTAGATCATCAGATTTGTCGTTTTCCGGTGAAGGTTGAAGACAATCAATTCAAACCCACATGGCTGTAGGGGCAGTCTGTTCATGCATTTGTTTGGTTTAATCCTATTTTTAAGAACAAACATGTGTATTGAAATCAGAAGTTGGCATGGCTAAAAAATTTAGTTAGTGAAGGTAAAATATTAATTTTAATTAAAAATTACATACAATAATTGTCAATTCTATAATTATTCTTGACGATTCTAAATATTTTTAAAACATTAATAATATCAAATGCAATCAAAATATTTATATTAGACTATAGTTACGTCTCAGATCAACATGTACTGATTCATTCTTTATCTAAAAATAAAAGAAGATGAAGATGCCTAGTGGAATGAATAAAAGAGACTCATAACAATGCATTGAAAGGGTAGATGGCCTTGCTACCTAATATGTTGCCGGCGTGGACCTTCTGAGAAGGTGATTGGCGTCCAACAATCCAAGCGAAAGAATGGCTTTCAGATTCTGAGAAGGTGATCAGTGAGACCAACATCCATGAACCATTGGCTTTCTTGTAACCTTGAGCTTCAAAAGAGTAATTAATTAATCAAATTATTGTCTTCCTTTCTCCATCTTTAAGTTTGATACTTCGACAACCCTGTAATCAATACTTCTATATCACAACCAATGAAAACAAAAATTCAAGTTTTTGACTTCTTAATAGTTATCACATTACTTTGAGTCAAAGTAAATGTTTGTATTGTATTATTGAAATCATTTAAATTGTCAAATAGTTGTGGAGTTTAATAAGGTTCAACCTCTTTTGACCGCTTTTTCACTTTCTTTATACATTTTGTTGAATATATTAGACTCTGATTATAATGATTCGATAAATTATATTGAAAGAAAACAAAAAATTAGCTTAAAGAATATAAATGTACTGTCTTGTAACAATGACGGTTTTCAACTTCGATTCAGAAAGAGTTGTTATGATTTATAAAGAAACAAAATCTATGCATATCATTAGGAGAACAGAGAAAGTATGTGAAATCTTGCTTATTTAAATAAGGCGAGAGACATGAAGAAATAGATTAAGGTTGAAGATTTTAACCCATCTAATGGTTATGGTCACAACCAAAATGGATGTGATAAGACTGGCTACCAATAAGAAATCCAAAATAAAAACACCTTCAATGATAAAAATTAATATAAAAATTTCGATTTAATCAGAAGCTCGTGGGGATCAACAGAGAAACATCAAAGATCAAATGATAATAATTTTAGAAATCAATGAACAAGCATTGGAAAAGAGAGAATTCAGATTCCATCCAAAGCAAGCCATGTGCTAGTTAGGGTTTTGATGGAGTGTGCTTTGAGTTCGGCGAATAATAAATTTTATAAATTTATTTTGCTTCTGTGTCTCTTCGGTCGGCAATAATAGTTTAAGATAATGTTTATAACATGTGCAGCAACCGACAGGAAGCAGCACAGCAAGAGTTACATTATACATGTGTCGTATATTCTGCAGATTACATACATAAACATATAAATTAAGGCCGCAGGACTTATTCCCATCCATAGTTTGAGGTGGGAACAGAATCCCACTCTCTAACTTTTAAAAACTCAATTTTTTATCTTTTAATTAAATTTAATATTAAATATAATTATAAACAGTAATATTCTAAGGACAATTTTATTATTTTAAAATTAAAATTTTATAAAATATTTAAAAATTTTAAAAATATATTAAAAAATACAGTAGTCATCGCCGTCGGTATCAACGGCGTCTCCATCGAACGGAGAAGTCAGATCTAGCCTCCTTTGGAACTAGGTGGCCACTGGTTCTGTTAGTAGTGGCCACTGTCGCCGACATTGGTGACGGTAATTACTTTATTTTTTAGAATTTTTTAATATATTTTTAAAAATTTTAAATTTTTTTTGAAATTATTTATATTTAAAAATTATTTTATAATTTTATTATAAATTTTTTATTTTTTAAAATGGTATTATAGTAATTTTATTATAAAAACTATAAAAAATGCTTTTAAGGATGAGAAACTGGGTTTTTGAAACTTGAAGGACAGGACTCTGTCCCTGCCTTAAACTATGAATGGGAATAAGTCCTTTGGCCATAAATTAAATATGAATGCGTCTGGTTGACACACAAAGTTGAACATCATTATATGTGGGAAGAAACAATGCAATTTTTCATGAGAATAGTGAAAGTAAAGTGATGTTTTTTAGGCTTTTTTCTTTATATTTGTCTGTATTTCAAACTTATCTAAATTGAATACCTTAATCTAAGAAGGTTGAATATAACATGTATCCCAAATCTTAATTCTTATTTTGAATATAACACAATAATTTGAAGGGACAAAAAAAGAGGATCATTGATGAAACACTACTGCAAACAACTTTTATAAATTGAATAATCAAAATATACATACATGCATATCAATTCCATAAAAAAAAAAAAAATGTAAATAAAGACATTAAAATAAGATGCATGAATCACTCATTGGTCTATGAATGCATTGTATAAATATTATGGGAAAAAAATGTTTATGAAAGAAAATAATAAACCATCAAGAATCCAGCACTTTTTACTTGGAAAATAGGGTTTACCAAGGAAACTTGATTTGGGATGCACCAATTTACACTACATTTTACATTTGAGTGAAAAATAAGATGAATAATTATTTTTAATTAAGAGTATAATATTAAAGTTTATTTAAATTTACACTACATTTTACCTCTAATTATGACATTATCAAACTAGATTATTTGAAAGAAGGATGTTAAATTGTTAATGATAGAGATTGATTGTCTATTGATTTTGACCAACTTCTTCATCCAATTGATTTGGATAGTAAAAGGGTTAGTTCTTGATTATGATTCTTATAGAGTTTTTGAATTAGAACTAAATTGAAACGTTTTATATCTCTTTTGAAAAATTTAAAAACTTTTCAAATTTGGAAAATGTTAATTAAATAAAAATAAAAGTTATATTTACTAAATAAATTCATTTGGGGGTATTTTGCCTAGGAAAATAAATTATGCTCCATTGATTCAAGATTGTCCACCACAATCCAGCCTCATTTTTTACTTTCCTAATATTTCCATTCCATTAGTTTCTGATTATAATTACATATTTCTATTCAATGAGTAAATTACATTTCTACTTAACATAATTGTACATTCATTGGTCTTCAATAAAATTGTTTGGTTTGTTGCACACATGACAAAATTTGTTGTTTTAATTACTTTTACATATTTTGACATTTATATATAACATATTTTGACATTTATACTGTAAATTATGCATTTAAATAGTTGACTTAGCCATTTTGGGGACTCAAGCAGTAGGCCCCAAAAAAGCCCAAAATGATAAATAAAATAAAACTCATCATCCTCTGTTTTACAAATATTCATTTAATAATTTTTTAAAAACACTCATTTTCTATGTTCTATTTTCTATTTCCATTTTAGTTTTATTTTAAATAATTCTTTGTAGACTAGATTCAAATCAAATTAAATGCAAACATATACATGTTCGTATTTGGACTCGTTTCGTATAATTTGGGTTTGTGTTTGTCGAATTTTTTTTATAATAAAGTTATAGTTCGTATTTGATCCATATTCGTATTTAGTTCATATAATTTATATTTATATTTTATTAAAAATTATAATTAATAAAATATAATTACAAAATTTTTAATTAAAGTTCAGGTTTTGTTTATGTTTAGTTCGTACAGTTCATATTCGAACTCATATTTGTTGATTTTTAAAATTATAGTTAAAATTCGTATTTATATTTAAATTCGAACAATTTTTTTCAAACTTATTTGAACTGAATTTAAAAATAAATTTAAATATAATTAATTCGAATCTAATTCTGGACGAAATTATGTTACTAAGGAGATAAATTTTCTTACTCTGATGACAAAAATTGAAGATAATGGACAAAAATATCAATTTTCTATCTTGTACTTGAAAAAAAAAAAAAAAGTTGGAAACTTTAATGGGAGATAAATTAAATTGTTGGGTCTGTTTGTTCGAAATATATAGCGATGAAGGACAAAGCTTGGGTGGGAAAATTGCGATAGGGCATCTAAAATTTCCACTCGGAGGAACAGGTTTTAGAAGGTACAATATTTGAAATTTGAAGTTAATTTTTATCACAAAACAATCTCTATAATTTTCATTTCCACAAAATATCAAGCCAAGGCAAAGGCACTCAAAACGCAGACCTTAACCCCTGCGCGCGCCAATTACTTCTCGGACCAAGCCGACGCATCCGACGCCAAACGAGAAGCGATCGCCGAGTGGTACATTACATCGTGAAAATTCGCACCCTCCATCGTCTTCCTCCGCAACTGCTTCGCCTTCTCCTCCGTGAAGCACCCGGGTGCGAACCTCGATCTCACTCGACTCGAGTCCAGATCCGGATTCTCAGGCTTTTTACCCTTGTTTGAATTGTTTATGTAATCGGAATCGTACGACCAGCCGAAGAGCGGGGCCCACCACTTGGCAGAGGACGAAGACGAAGACAACGACAACGTAGTAGGTCTTTGAGGGGCCGGATCGGGCCTTCTCGACTGGAAGCCCGATGAAGCCCGGATTGGAGTAGACAAGGAACCCGTGAGAATGGTGGCCATCATTAGAGTTGGTTTCTATGAAACTGGAGATCAAAATTTTGAGTGGAGGCTTTTTTGGATCAGAATTTACAGGTGAGCTTATTGAGGTTATAGTTTCAGGGATTAGACGAATTTTGGTAGTTTTGAGGGATGAGATGTACACGTTCGCCATACGTGGAGGCATGCAGGAACGAAGGGTGAGAAGCGGATAAGATTGGACACGTGGAGGGAAGGAGTTTATTTGTGCGCTTTTTAATGTACTTTTAGAGTTCTTTTGCTGAATTTGTTAAAGATGGTTGAGTGGAGGGCACGTGACGTGACTTGGCGGACTCGTGAAGAAAAGGCCCGAGGAAAAGACTATCCTGATTGAATTGGGCCCCTTTTTTTATCTGTAAGAAAGAGTCTCCTGCTAAAATTATGTATATTGGGATTATAAGAGAATGCATTACAAGGGTACAAAGGGATGGCCCTTTCTGCTCATTCTACTGATTTTACAATGCCATCCTTCAAAGATCAAAGTCTTGGAACTGAAAAAGCTACCTAGTTAACAGAGCTGTCATATCAGCTTTTTCCTTATCTTCCATCTATGCAAATCTACCGCTTACTCTATTCAGAAGAACAGGAAGCCTCCGCTGGATGAACCTGCAAAAACACATTGTAAAAAGGCCAATAAGAATATGTATCTTTAAACTTCCTTGTAAGTTTGTAACAAAGAGAGAGAATTCTACAGAAAGAAATCAAAGAGAGAAGCCAAACTTGTCTTTACCTGACTCTGTCTGTCTTCATTGAAGCTTAAATTTCTGACCTTCAACTCCCCTCTGCTAGTTGTTAGCTCATCTAATATCTCCGCATCAGAAAATTCTACTTGGCCTTCCTCCATTCCAGGATGAGACTCTTCCCTTTCCTGTGAAAACAGGTCATATCTCGTTTTAGCATTGCAAATTCATATACGTAACCTTTTTAAGGTTTTATTATGAGGAATTCCATACCCTGAAAGAGAGACTGAGAGAACGTCTTGGAGCGCCGGAAATTTCATCATATTCAGCTGCATCCAGCTCCTGCAAATGATGCGGGGGAAGCAACTTGGAAAGGAGATGTTGTCGAATGCTGATGAGAAGGAAGAATGGCAAGGGGAACAAGATTCCAGCTATAGGAATCCATGTCACACCAAAACACAAGAGGAAGTACACAAACTGGAAGAGAGTAAATATGACAATGTATTTGTATGGAACTGACTCCACAAACAGTGCATGAGCACTCTCCAAGACCCTGCAAAGAAAGAACCACAGCAGCGGAAGAAACAAGACAACCATAAGCAACTAAGTTGTGTTTCAAAATTGAATGCTGAAGTAAAACTTACTTGTATTGCCGGCTAGGTGTAATGAAGAGTAGTAAAATCCTCTCCCAGAATTGGTTCCCTGGGAGACTGTCAATGGACATGTAAGCAAAATAACCCCAAAGAACTGATGTAGGGATTTGCTTAATAACGGGCATGGCACACACTGCTAACGCCACTAAGAGAGACTGCAACAGATTGCTCACTCTCTGCTCATTAACTCGGACAGGCAAGTAGGCATCAATGTGCTTCACTGGATCAAAATTTTCCTTTTTGTTATCTCCTTCCAATTCGCCTTTTATAACTGCTTCCTTTAAGTCCTCCAGTTCCTTAACTACTGCAGTCTGCGTCAAAAGATACAGGCATTATGAAGGGCTTAATTGGCCAAAAATGTAAAATGTGAGGAAGGGATATAGACTTCAAGAAGTTTTATTACTTGAGGACTTACAACGTGACTGCTGTCCATTTCAATGACACAGCTTGCATTTTTCCATAAATTTCAGAACAACTAGCTTTCTGCTTTATACTTTCCTTGACACTATCCACTATCTTCCTTCGCATGAACTTTACAAAACAGATTAAGTTCAGAAAATTGAGGGACCTCTTAGTGCCAATAAACTAGGACAATTGTCGACATTCTGCAAAACCAACCTGTCTTTTGAGCACAGCAAGGCTCTTGGTGTGCATAGGAGATTGTGGGAGGACCCCATTTGAAGGCGGCAGCCCAATCAATCCACAAAGCAATGTCTGAAGACATTTGTTTGAAGTGTTAATAAAATAAAATGAGAAACATGAACATCAAATGCATATGTTAGTGGTGTATACCATAAATCCCAGCAAAAAGATGTCATAGTGGTATGCGGACGGATTTTTAAGATTAAACTCTTTTTGTTGTGCCATTTGTGATGCAACACTATGGTCAAAAAAGTAAAGCCCGGCAATCATCACAGCAGGAATAAAGGCGGCAAAGATGTAAGCCAGAGGGACTTTTGCCATATCCTGCAGTTTCAGTATGCGTAAGCATTAACTTTTTTGAATTTGCAATCTTTAATTATCAAGAATATAGCTTACTCTGATCACAGTCCAGTGGTCCAAAGATGCAGATTCCCAAAGGAGAGGACTGAAGAGCCTTCTGGGTATTCCAGATGGAACCTTGCTTGGTACAGTGAATGACAACGCTGTCCACACAATAACCATTAAAGGAACCCCATAGTCTGCAATGAAACTTCTGAACCACCCTGTATAACATGGTAAAGTCTCAGGAATTTAAATATTCAGATAATGAAAATTATACTTCAGATTTGCTTCACAAACCTGTGCCATACCACCATGACCTTGCCTTTCGGCTCTTTAAAGCAGTGTATAATAGACCAAAAGTGAATATGATCCCTAGTAATCCATTTGTATAGAGCCATTGGAATTGATACTTCTCCAAATTGGAATCTTGATCCTTAGGTATTTTAAATTCACTCACCATACCCTGTGATTTAGACATTTTACAATATTAAACATTATTGGTATCTCAAAGATCACCCACTAAAATCGACTGGTCAGGTTCTGTTCATAATAGTTACCTTGATAGCCTCTTGCATGAATAGAACTGCAATCAACATGCCAAAAAGCTCGCCTGCAATCCTTGTAAATCTATTTATAAGAGCACAAGCATTGAATATTGCCAGAATAAACAGCAAGAGAGCCGTCCATACACAGACCCTGTCAAAAATATACAATATTCAAGGTCAATATAACCTTCCACTTTTCAACTAAAACTGGGTTAAGATTTGATTATATTACCATCCAGCCCAAGCCAGGTATAGTTGCTGTCCCAAACCTTCCCTTCCCTTGGCAAAGTTGTACAAATAAGTATACATTATAACAGTTGGTTCTGCAACTCCTAGTATCAAAAGGGGTTGCCCTCCAAATATGGAATGTATAATCCCACAGATAGCAGTAGAAGTTAAAGTCTCCACCGTGCTCAAGCTTCCATCTACATAGAAGTGACAACACTTCAAAATCATCACAGATACAAACAAACGCATAAGAAATCAAAAATACGGCAACAATTATTTCAATTGGATTCCACTTCAGTGTCAATAATGTAAAGAAGAACCTGTCTCTCTACTTAGTTGCTCGCCAAAGGCAATTACAGGAAGAGCAGAAGCAAAGAATATGTAAGTTGTTGGGGCCAATATCCTATCGTAAATTTAAGCAAAAATATTAAATTGATCAGACTTCCCACAATAATAAATTTGTTTGTATGAATTTTTTGTCAGTACTATGTCACAAGAATACTATTTATACCCTATTCCTGAGCGAATACCAACAATCCAATCTTGCTTGTAACAAGCAGCCCTTCCCCTAAAATCATTGGCGATGCCCCTGAACACTGCTTTCACGTTCTCCATTTCTGATTCGAAGAAAGGGTGCAATTAGATAAAAAATAAATAAGAACATTTGCACAATAAAAGAAAAAAAATTGCAAATAGAGAATAAAAAATAACTCAACACATGAAAAATAAAAAAATAAAAAAAGACTGGGGCAATGATTTTAATCAGATATCCATTTTAGATACAATAACACCAAGTTATAAGCACAAAGAAAACAGTGAAAAAACATATCACACCTTTTATCGTCAAGATCTCAAATCAATGACCAGCGTTTAAGTTAGCTTCACGAACTATATATCATAAGCTTTGAAAATTAAATCATGAGCAAACCAAATGAATCTTGATGGAAAAAACAATTATAGATTACAAAACTAGTTGAACAAATTTCAAAGCGATGTGAAATAATACAATCCTGCAAAAATATATATATATAAATATTTTTCCTCAGAAAATCATCCTTGCATGGCTTTCTATTCCCAGCTAACCAAACAGAATTTGCTTTCTTTCGTTAGGACTAAAATAAAATAAAATTTCAAATCTCGCAAATCTCTTCTTAGAAAAGGGGAGTGAAAACCTAAGTACCAGTTAAGATAAATCATCGCGTTGGCCTCAATGAATAAAACGCAACATATATTCATTACATATATTTCCATTAACTTGCGAATTTCTCGGAAAACAAACACAACATAAGCCTAAATTTTTCTTCTTTAACCAATAAAAGAAATCCTTTTCTTATTCTTCCTCTCTATTCAAAGTCCAACAATATAAACACAACCTCGCTGACTTGAACCAGCCTCAACCACGCAACAAAAAGCATCAACTTGTACGCATATCTTTACATTACCCATACATGCATGCACATATTTTAATACATAAGTTTTACGGAGTTCGACCTTTAGCGCAGACAGCGCGGTTTTCGTGGCGGGTGGTTGGTAATGCCGCCAAGCGCGTGCTTAGTTTACTCGTGAATGACTCCTTTCCCTTCACTTGGCCTCTTCTCTTCTACTAGGGGAAGAGTCGCAAATCGTCTTTAAAAAGACGGGCGGGCGGCCTTGTGGATCCCCGTGGCGTATGTTTTTCGTAATTTCATTGAAAAAAAGGCGGTTTGGTGGGGTCATGCTTAGGTGGTATGTTGAGTTCAAAGCTGTCAGTCAAAAGGCGGATTTCATATGCCGTGGGAGACCAGGCAATCAAGTGTTACCTAAGAAGAGTTTAAAATTTCCGAAGTAACTCCACCCATAAACTTTTAAAAAACTTAATATTTATCCAAATCAATTTATACTACCAATTTTGATAGAAACAAAAATTTAAAAATAATTATATATAATAATAAAATAAATTTTTAATTCATTTTTTATTTTAAATAAATTGTATATTAAAAGCAAAAACATTAGAAAAAATAAAAAAAATTTCGATGATCTAATTATATATTGACATTTGGTCCTCTTTTTATATATCAAAAAATCATTTTAAAATTTGCAACTATTAATCGATTTACGTTGGCATGATTGAATGAGAAAATGACACTTACGAGGAAGAAAAAAAATATCAATTACTTAATCGAATGATCGGCTCAAATATTTAAATAAAATATACATTGATGTCAAACGTAATTAAGGATGCATTAATTACATATTTGATCATCAATCTATTTTTTTTTTATCTTTTTTATAATCGTTTTTCCAACATGCAATGCATTCGGAACTAAAAGAAAGTCAATAAATGATGGTAATATGTGGTGCCCATGAGGGAGCTTATTTCGAAGAAAATGATGTTTTTGTAGAAAAATACGTAGCAATTTTATTAAGAAATTTGGAATTGGGCTGCTTTGATCTTCTTCTACATTAGTTATGGAGTCAGCTGGCTCAAGTGGCTATCGAACCATCTCGGTTTTGATTTGTATCTATGAACCAGAAGAAGATCAAAGCAGAACTAATGTAACCAAAAATTTATATCAAAATTGATTGATTACATAAAGATAAAATAAAATCATGGATGAAAATATTCAAACGGATTGGAATTATTTCATAAAATTTTTGATTCCATACATATTTTTTAGAAACTATTTTCGAAAGAAACAGAAAACAAAAATTGTTAGTCAATGAAGATCTACTGAGGGTGATTGAATCGACTGAACCGAGCCTTTGCTTTCTGTGATGAATCTTTTTATTTTCTTTGAGGACCAAACATGCAGAAGGAGAAAATGTGAATCCTTGAAGAAATGCCATGCAGTCACAATGGAAACACGTAGCTTAAAGACTTTCAACCCATATTTTCCTTTGTTGCCTTTTCATCCAAGTCCAAGGCCACTGATGTTTATCTTTATTTAAATTAAACAAACTAACTTTGAATTAAGTTAATTAATAAGCTCGCTATACCACCCTATGTTAAGTAACTTTCATCCAAGTCCCAGGCTTTTTTTTTTTTCCTCTTTATCTGAGTTCTGATTTTTATGCAAGTTTTTATTTACTAGATTGATTTGGTGGTGTTCTGAATTTTCATTTAAAAATCCTTATTTATGGCATAGAATTTAGTATTTGATTGAGTGTTACTGTAATGTAATATATGTGTTAATTGGTGAATAATGACAGAGCCATGGAGACCCTTCTTTAGCAAAAATTGTGGTTCTGCCACTGTCACCAGCACACTCATATATTTGTTTGAAAATCCAACACTAGAAACACAATCTTGCTGACTTGAACCAGCCCCGACCACGCAACAACAAAAAGCATCAACTTATACGCATATCTTTGCATTACCCATACATGCACATATTTTAATACATAAGTTTTACGGAGTTCGACCTTTAACGCAGACGGCGCAGTTTTCGGGGCGGGTGGTTGGGAATGCCGCCAAGCGTGTGCTTAGTTTACTCGTGAATGACCCCTTTCCCTACACTTGACGGTTTTCTACTCGGGGAAGAGTTGCAAATAGCTTTAAAAAAAAAAAAAGATGGACGATTTATAGATCCTGTATGTCTTTTATAATTTTATATTGAATAAATAAATATGGTTTAATGGAGTCATATTTAGGTTGCATATTGAATTCGAAAGCTGTCAATCAAAAGATGGATTTCACATGCCGTAGGAGACGAGACAATAAAGTGATAGCCAAAGAGAGTTTAAAAATAAGCCTAAAAGACTTATTACCCAAATGACACTACCCATCAACTTTTAAAAAACTAAATAATTATTTGAGTCAATTTTTATTACGAATTTTGATAAAGACAAGAATATAAAAAAAAATTATATGTAGTAATAAAATATTTTTTTAATTCATTTTTTTGTTTTAAACAAATTGTTTATTAAAAGGTGGAGACGTCAGGAAAAATAAAAAAATTTCGGTGATCTAATTATATGTTGACATTTGGTGCTCTTCTTATATATAAAAAAATCATTTTAAAATTTGCAATTATTCATCGATTTGCGTTGGCATGGTTGCATAAGAAAGTGACACCTACGAGGAAGGAAAAAATATTAATGATTTAATCAAACGATCGACTCACAAATTTAAATAAAATTTGTATTGATGTCAAACATAATTAAGGATACATGAATTACATATTTGATCGACAATCTATATTTTTAGTCATCACTCAACAGTTTATATTACTTTAGAAAATGTGAGCAAATTAAATAGTCATATGTGGAGGATGAGGTCGTCATTTAACCCATAAATAAATGAAATAAAAATCAAAATTTTAAAATTATGATGAGTAGAATATTAACATGTGGCTTGAATAGGCTAATTTGCTTATGGAAAAATGACAATCTGAGTATGAGTCAGTAAGTGAAATCAATAAAGAGTGACAATAAAGGGTAGGGATGAGATGAAGACAACAACGATGATAACAAAAACTATAAGTGAACAAAAGGATGACAAATTTTTCAATCAAGTTTGACAATAACTTTTGAACAACGATAGCAACTATACGAGTTTTGATGTTTGAATGATAATTTATGTACATGTTATCACTGTAAAAGTTTTGTTTGACAATTGGGTTTTAGATATTTTCTCTTTCAATCGAGGTTTAGTCTTCCCATGACTTATTCCATTGAAGTTTCGAATGTATTTATTGTTTTAACTAGGTCATTGTTTTTGTGTATGTGTTACGGTGTACTATTATTCGTCTGTTGTCATGCATTTTTTGTGTCTTATTTTGTTGAACAAATTCGTGGGTTATGTCAGGGTTTTTAATTATTTGTTGTAGTGTGGATAGGTATAAGACTTTTGTTGGTTACATACATATTATTTGTATGGAAACAGTGTGTAGTGTTCAAACTTGTGATAAAGTTAGATTATGAAATATGATTTAAGTTATAATGTAAGAGAGTTATGTATGTATTAACGTTCGTTTTGAGGTTACGAAAAGGCAGTTAAGATATTTTGTATTATTGATTTTGGTTTGAGTAGGATCTCTTATTAGTTTATATTAGGTTTTAATAAAATAAATTTTACTATTTATAATCTTATCATTGATTACATTACATTGTACGTGAATTGTGTAGGGTGATATGTAAAGTGATGGTATGTAGGCTTATAATGTGTATGTCCCATTACTGAATGTTAAATTCCATGTAAAGTTTACAATCATGGTATATATCATGTTAGGTTTCAATGTATGTCCACAACCATGGATTTTCAGTTCAATTTACATGACATTTTTAGGTTAATTTCTAACATCGGTATAGATTTACAATCTTGATTAAATATTATATAACATTTCTACTTTGTAATTTCTGAATTGATACAAAAACACTCAAATGTATTACAATATCCATAAATAGACAATTTCAAAATTGAAATTTAACCTTAAACCTTAAAATTTGTAAAAATTTAAATTTTTAAAATGAATTAAAATTTAAAAATAAGATAATTTTTTATACATATTAACGAATTGATATATAATATTTTAAAGGTACTACTTGTTATTATAGAGGTTATCTAATACACTAAAATTTGAAGGTATTTTGGTCATTTTATTAACAAAAGTAAATTAATAATTTAATTTTTAAACTATCAGAAATTATTAATGGAAATGGGCGGGTACATGTTTGGTTTTTTAAAAGTTTGTAGGCGGAATTGTGATTTCATTAAACCTTGGGTGGGACCAAGTAATTTGGCCTAAAAATAAAAAAGATACAAAACGTGACAAAGATTTTGCCGTAGATTTGTTAATGTTCACAGTTGTATTATGGTATCGTTAATTATTTAGTAAATTCTTGTTTTATTATTTTAAATTATTTTATAAAATAAAGAATGTAAATGATAATGCTTTAGAAATGCAGCCGCACCTCCATATTCTTACTCTATATTGCCGGCCATGTGTTGTGATCGTACCTTGTTTGAGTTAAAATCGGATTTGTTCACTACCTTCCAATTCAGCCCTGGACGCCTAAATCTGACTCGTCAATAAAAGAAAAACACATAAAATAGTAATTGTATGATCCAAAAATTGAGAAAAAAAGAAGAAAGAAAGAATGGTCTTTTATGAGTTTATCTTAACTTTTTAGAAAACTAATCACTCAAACCTTTTTACAAACTTGAAGACACTTAATTCATTCCTTTTTTTAATATACAGTTGTATCCTTTTGAAACCCTTAACAATTATTTATAGTTAAGTTTGAAAGTTAATCAAGTTTTTGTATGGTTTAAAACAAACTTTTAAGTTGTAATAAGTTGAAAAATTCAATATCGTGATTTTATCATATGCTTTTTTTTCACAGTAACGCAAAGAAATATATATATTCAGAACTAATTCAGAAGTATGCGATAATTGTATGTAAGGTACTAATAATATTGAGATAAATATTTTAAACGTGCAAAATCATTGATCAATTCTGATACTAAATAATAGTAAATCAATGTCTTGATGGGTATTTATCCCATCTCTCTTTTCTATCATTACAATATCCACATAAATTTTAAATTGCGTTAAATTGAGGAGAAACGTCAGAAAGGGCAAAGACTGTCGTGAGGATGTGATCATGCCCCAAAAATCAAGACCTTGTCTTTTTTTTAATCTTTTTTATAATCGTTTTTCCAACATGCAATGCAATCGGAACTGAAAGAAAGTCAATAGATGATAGTCATATGTGGCGCCCACGAAGGAGCTAATTTCGAAGAAAATGATGTTGTCTTTGTAGAAAAATATATAGCAATTTTGTTAAGAAATTTGGAATTGAACTGCTTTGATGTTCTTCTACATTAGTTATGGAGTCAGCGGGCTCAAGTAGCTATCGAACCATCTCGGCTTTGATTTCTATCTGTGAACCAGAAGAAGATCAAAGCAGAACTAATGTAACCAGAAATTTATATCAAAATTGATTGATTACATAAAGATAAAATAAAATCATGGATGAAAATATTCAAAAGGATTGGAATTATTTCATAAAATTTTTTATTCCATACATATTTTTTAGAAACTATTTTCGAAAGAAACAGAAAACAAAAATTATTAGTCAATGAAGATCTACTGAGGGTGATTGAATCGACTGAACTGAGCCTTTGCTTTCTGTGGTGAATCTTTTTATTTTCTCTGAGGACCAAACATGCAGGAGGAGAAACTGTGAATCCTTGAAGAAATACCATGCAGTCACAGATTAAACACGTAGCTTAAAGACTTTCAACCCATATTTTCCTTTGTTGCCCTTTCATCCAAGTCCAAGGCCACTAATGTTTATCTTTATTTGAATTAAACAAACAAACTTTGAATTAAGTTAATTAATAAGCTCGCTGGACCACCCTAAGTTAAGTAATTTTCATCCAAGTCCCAGGCCATTTTTTTTTTTTTTTTGTCTTTACCAGAGTTCTGATTTTTATACAAGTTTTTATTTACTAGATTGATCTGGTGGCGTTTTGAACTGCCATTTAAAAATCATTATTTATAGCATAGAATTTAGTATTTGATTGAGTGTTAATTTGGTGAAGAATGACAAAGCCATGAACACTCTCCTTCAGTAAAAAATTTGGTTCTACCACTGTTTCTATCACCACACTTACATCTTTGTTATCGCCACCACCACGAAACCCATATACAATTTCCAAGTGCAAAAATGTACATTATATAGACCAAAATTCTAGAGACTCTCTTTGTGCTCGTGGGAGAAGCAGTCATTAATAACAAAGGAGGAATATGGTCTTCCAAAGGAATAATTGCTCCCATAACAAGAGGAACCCCAGACATACCTAGAAGTTCTTTCTTTATTTCCTGAATTTATATCAATATCTAGAAATGTTAATGGAGTTAAAAGTTTAGGTGGAAAAGTGTGATTTCTATACCATCTAAGGATGGAAAAATATTTTTGGACCAAACACTAGGGGGGAAAATATAATTCGCTCTTTCAAGAAATATTTCTCTCTCTATATATAAATATATGTACATGTATATACGTGTTCTAGATTTTCTATAAGGCAAGAAATACATAATATTGAGGAGCTCAAATGACACCCAAACTTTATAAAAAAATAATAATAAGAGTTAGTTTAGTTCACATAATTTTTTATTATTATCAAAAATAAAAATTACCACAAAGACATATTAATTGAAAAATCATTGAGTATAAATTATTATTATTATTATTATATGTTTGGTAAAACTGACATTTATAAGTAATTATTCTGTTTGGTTGATATTAATAATAAATAATTAAATATTAAATATATTTAATTACTCTTAAAATATTATTAGATATAAATTGATATTGAATTTGGTTAACAATATTCTCCGTCAAAGTATTTGTTTTATCAATTTTTTAAAAATATTTTTCATATTAACAATATATTAAGATTTTCTTATATTAGCAAATTATGGAAATAATTAATTAAATTATTTTTTTCAAGTTGTTACCTCATTGCCAATATTTCTTTGTAATATTTTTTTATGTTATTTGTTATATTAATTGAACACAAAAGTATTTTTGCAATAAAAATTAATAATAAAAAATAAAATTATAAAAAAATTAACATCACATTGGTAATATTTTATTACTTAAAATAGATATTATAATCAGATTATTTTCTATATTACGTATTATATTATCTTAGTAATAAGAGGTTAATAAAATTTTTTATTACTTGACAAACCAAACTAAATAATGATAATAATAAATATATAGATTATCAAAATAATAAAAAATTACTTCAAACCAAACACCCTTTAAGAGTATGTTTTTATTAAGATTTTATTTGTATGATATATACTTAAAGGGACACAAGTGCTCTATATTTTATTTATGGTTAAGCTTGTGATAGGATAAGACCACATATATCATTTATACGCAAACATATTATTTATTTAAAGTATGATATATTTCTAAATTTGACTCCAATTGGTGGTTTTTAATAATGGTTTTTTTATACATACATATATTACTTACTTAAAAGTATAGTAAATTTTTAAATTTGACTTCTATCGATGGTTTTCAATAATCACTTTTCTACAAATATATATATTACTTTTTTAAAGCATAGAGCAATGTTATATGACTATTCCCAAAGAGGGTGGTCATGATCTACTATTAATAAGGGTAGATAAACTAATTTATGGTCCCACCAAGATTTAGGTAAACCCTATTCTCTATACAACAAATCCACCCCTAACACATGGGGGTAGTTACTTAATATTTTTATAAAGTAACATATTTCTAAATTTGACTCCAATTGATGGTTTTCAACGATGGTTTTTTTACACACATATACGTTACTTATTTAAAGTATAATATAATCGTTTTTCTACACACACATTACTTATTTAAAATATATTATATTTCTAAATTAGACTCCAATTAATGGTTTTCAACAATGTTTTTCCTACACATAGATATTACTTATTTAAAGTATAATATAATTCTAAATTTGCCCCGCTCGATGGTTTTCAACAATGATTTTTCTAAGATTTTATGTCCTTAGGAGGTGTTAGTTTTGGGCTAATGGTAAGGGTAACTATTACAAATGGTGATGTAACAAATAATATAAGGTAACCTAATTATTCTCTTTACCTTTAAAAGATTATCAATGTAATTTTAATTTTATTCTTATTAAATTTTTAAAACAAAATATTGTAAGTTTCAATAAAATAACAAATAACATAAAAAATTATATATAGAGAGAGAGAGTATGATGATAACTTGAAAAAAAAATTAGTTAATTAATTTCATATTTCGAGAAAATAAAAAATATATATATAATTAACACGAAGAATATATTAGAAAATAAATAAAGCGGAAACTTTAACATAAGATATGCTAGTTTAATAAAATATAATACTGATTTATACTCATTAATATTTTAAATAAATTTAAGTATTAACATATTTCTTTTACTATTGTCATTCAAATGTGATAGTTATTTATGCATCTCAATTTTATTAAACATAATTATAATTTATATACAGTAATTTTAAGATACTCTATATTTGTAGTAATATTTTATTTCAATAAAAATAAAAATTTGAACCAAATGCATCCTTACATTAATTTTATTTCATTGGTCTAGTGACTTGTAAAGAATTACTTGGAGTCTGAAAGGTTAAAAACTTGAGAAAAATTGTTTACCTTCTAGGAGCAACCAAGACTAAAGAAATCTGTCAATAGGTATACCAAATTATGGCCTTTAGCAAACTTAAAATTCATTCATATTTATATGTACATGATTGAATTCTAGGATATATTTGGGCTGAGTGGTATTATTCTAGAACAAAATTCACTCCATATAAATTGCTTTCTGAAATCTAGTTAAGGGAGAGGCCAAAGGACATTTTCCCACCCATAGTTTGAGGCGGGGACAAAGTCCCACCCGCCTAAGTTTAAAAGCCGCTTTTCCCACCCGTGGCCTATTTTTT